>JAHQIW010006963.1:0-516638 GCA_019055375.1 Parelaphostrongylus tenuis | reverse complement strand
GGAAAATGTCTGAATGTGGGAACACGTATGAAGTAGGGCGTTACAAAAAGGAAGGACTCTCTATTTAACACAGAAAAAAATCACTGCGGGCATGATTGGAAGTGAGAGTAGAGCGCATGTGGCGCAGTGGTCAGTAGTACTCCGCGTCGATGGTTCGATCTCGCGCCCATGGCTCACCAGGTCATCCACCCCTCAGAGATCGCTAGAGTGGTGCCCAACTGGCCTCAGACTTGTCTGAGAGGAGAAGCAGCACTGATTCGATACAGCGCGAAGCCACCGCTATATCGTTGTAAAGGCCAGATATGCATTCAAAACCTCAAACGAAGTTGAAAAGTTTGAAGAAGAATGCATGGCGTATACTTCAAGGATTGATCAGCGCCAAGGGCTTTATCCTTAACCTTTAGCTGAGAGTTCTTCAAAGTGTGTTCACACTGGCTCGTGTGTTCCTATGTTGACAAAACATTTTCAAAATCACGATATCGATGGTGGTGAGATTAAACGTGGAATAATTTGGAGCGATACGGATTGCCGTCGATAGTTTGAAAAAAAAAGGATAAAGCTGTTCGGCATCACCGAGGGACGGGCCATGTATATGTGATTACATCATGCATCGTTAGAGATGAATGAATGCATATCTGGCTTTTGTAAATGGACTCGCAGTGATCCACTGATGTAGAAAATCAGTGCTGCTATCCTCCTACAGAAGTCTGCTAGCGATTCGCGCTGCTAGAGGAGGGATGGAGGGCTCAGTGAATCTTGGGCAGGATCGAAGCACTTTGCCACGGTGGGTCACAGGGTGCCTAGAACCGCAGAACCCGTCGATTGGTATCATGTGATATACACGGAGATCCAATCGGTAGTTAGTTAAGTGATAAAATAACGCCTAGTATTTTGTCAATTTGCAAATGAGTGGCAAGTATTCTATGAATAGATTAGTTGCGAAGAAATGAAAACTGAAAGAGTCCCGAGTTTGGAATGAAGAACGAATGAATTTTGAAATTCACTCTATGAGATTTTCCTGTTTTAAAAACCCTCTTAACTGTCGAAATTAGTAATTCTACTGGCTTATTTCGCAGTGTTATGATGTCACTTATATAACTTAGAGAGATTGAGTGGTGAGCAAAAACACGGCCTCAGGCGGGATTCGAACCCGCGCTTAATCCTATCCGGGGGGCGGCGGTGCTCTAATCACTACACCACCGAGGCACATTTGCCCGACCACTCATTCTTCAACATCTCTATGTGTCTCTTAACTGTCTTATAATGTCAAAATCATTAGTCCAAAGATGATAAATGCTACTCAGAACTGTTGACTCTGAATGGAAGTCGAACACGTGTTTCCCTCACACCGGAGCGCCTCCTATCACATACACCACGGAGGCCACCGTATTGATGCCATCGTCCTTCAATTTAACGCATCGTAGCAACTTAACCATTTACGGATTTTGTCTGGCAAGCACACATCGACATTAAACTCAATCAAGCTGACGGCTGATATTTATATTCATATTTCTACCTATGAAGATACATATGCATGTGCATATACATTTAGAAGAATGAGTGGTCGGGCAAATGTGCCTCTGTGGTGTAGTGTTAGAGCACGCGTCCCCGGATAGGATAAAATGCGGGTTCGATTCCCGCATGAGGCCGTGTTTTTGCTCACCACTCAATGTTCTAAGTTTCATAAGTACCATCATAACGCTGCGAAATAAACAGTAGAAATACTATAATTTCGAAGTATTATACACTTAGATTTAGTATTTTTCTGCTTATTTAGGCACTCTATTAACCCGTCTTCACAATGTTTTTTTTTCCACTGTGCGGATTCTAATACTTCTACTATTCAATTCACTTCTTTCTTCTTCCTGAACGTCGTAGAGAAGCACGTTTCCTCGCTATCTCGAGAATGCCTGGCTATGGCGTTCCATAAGACTTATTCAATTAGGGTTTTCCCTCCATTTCCAAGAAGACATCTTAGATTTTTTGTGTTACTCTGATACTCCATGATTTGCTCTACATGGTAGTATGTTTTACGTGCATATATAACTTTTCTGAATGATAAAAAACACATTGAGTGCGAAACGTAATCTTCTTTTTGCTCTTATAGCGTTCTGTGATTACTTTTCAAAAAATAAATTACAGCGTCGAAATCCTCGAAATTTCTACTATCGGATTACTAGTAAGAGTTTAGCGAAGAGCCATACACAGTCCCCAGAGGAACAAATAAAGCAAACAGAGTATTGAACATAATTTTATTTTCGCTGCTACAACACAATAAAAGGCTTTTTCAAAAATCAAACATACTGTTGAAAACATAGAGATTTGAGCTTTCGAATGATTATTAAGTATCTATGAGAAAAGTTTTGTCCAGCGAGAAAGTCCTTTGAACAATCGTGTACCCCCAAGTGACACACGTTTCTTGAGGATTCAGCAGGTATGCATATAATAGGCGCATATAGGAGATACAGGTAAGGATGACGAAACAGATAAAGGAACCGCCCTTTGCTATACGTCTACATCATAGTGGAACTATTAGTATTACTTGTTCCACACTTCGTCTCGATGTACCATCTCTGAAGCACTTCTAGTCTGGCGGATAAGACTACTCTAAAGTGCACACAGGTCGTTGGGTCGACCTCTTATAGTAAACATCACCATCCTTTGAAATTAGAATCAGGCAGACCATGAAAACGCTGACTTCATAAGGTGATCAAAGCTTAAAAGTTATTGAACAAATTACATTCAACAAAACAACTGGTTTTTTTCCTCGTTAACCTCAGTGGAATTATGTGAACTGCTCTATCAGACCTTAGATTGAAGAGAATTGATAGCTACATGGTTATCTGCGTAAATACCCGCTATACGAGGCGAACGCGTTGCCATAGTGATACGTTTATTCCCCAGTTAGTGGGAACGTTATTCCTGGAAACACTGAGTTTTATTAACACTCTCTGTTTACTACAACATTTTCTGCGATTTAATAGGATTTAACTCAGTCATGTCCTCATGATTGCTAAGGAATACTCATTTTTGCTGCCATAGTGAAAAATGTCCAGCTCCTTACTATTCTTAACAAAAAGCCCTGAAATCTCTAAAACTTCAATGCATGAAGTTCCTCTGTCAGGGAGTAGACTTCTCGTCCACTTTTTCGAGATTTTTCCCAAAATTTGCAAGCTATACACGGTGATTTAGGTACTCTCTTCCTTCGTAATGGCCGGTATTGTTGAAGATGATCAATCAGAGCCACAGAAATTGATGCAGATGGCATTTGATCAGAATAGTTAGTATTTCCTTTTCTGTTATGAGTTTGATAGTTTCTTTCTGAATTGGACTTTTCTAAACGATAGGAAGGCGAATGTCAGCTTCATGGACAGAAAATATCGAATCATCTAGCGAACAGAAATCACCCCTAACGGCCAAGTCACCAGATTCCAAAGCAGGATCATCAAGGGTAACTGTTGCCGCTTAATTATTAGGTTGAGGGAAAAGCTTCCTAAAACGCGCTAAAAATTCAAAGTCTATGCATAAATCTTCATTCGAAAACATTAACTGTTCTTGAGAATGAAGACCATCGTTATCCACCATCTTCTGCTAAAAATGTGCAAACTGCGGATCTGCTCAAAATACCACTCCTTGGGTTTTGAATCAAAAAACATCCTGAAATGCCTTTTTAACTTGATGAAATGCTTCAAATTGGCGTCACGAAAGAAATGTACCATTGAGAGGAAAATGGGACCATAATAGGTTGGCGCTGCATCTGTATTGTAGGCAGGATGCGGCCATGCCCTGACTCCCTACAGTTCATCAATCTTTTCCGTAGTCTTCTTTGCGGTGTAGGGTTTGGTATTGTATTGCTGAAACAGCGCGCGCTTTCAACGAATCAATAAGAACACCTTTCCTTCGCAGCATCGGGTGTTTCTTATGGAAATATTTCTGAGATATTCCCATGAATTTACAATAACCGATAATGTGTGAAGAAAAAAAAATTTGAATTTTTTGCGGGTATTGAAGAGGTTTTTCCCCAACCTAGTATCAGTTGATAATCCATTATGCAACACTCCTCTATAGAGCTTCTTTCCACGATCAAGTGAAGTGCATCCGTATCCAGAAGAAGAGGTATTGATCCAAAACAGTTTGCATTTTGTCAAAGAAAGAAATCGATTTTGCTTTCGTTCAGCCGTCATCTCTGAATGATGAAGTCAAAGATGAACGAAAGGACGAGAAGCAGGACAGAAAAACCACTAAACGAGATTCAATAAAGGACCAATTAATGAAATTCAAAATAAAGGTCAATTCTATTCCTTCCTAGTTTACGAAGATATGCAGATGCTGAGAAGTTTTCGTAGAGTCCGAAGGTCATAACAAGCGCAAGGTTGACTCTGTCAATGTTAATTTTCCTCAAAGAATTTTCTCTGAATAGATTTCCTAGTCATACGAAAAGCAATTCTAAATTGTTCGCAAATCTAATCTGGTTTGAATTTTCTTCTTTGGCTCCTCGTTGGTAAACAAGGCATGGCTCGAAGAGATCTTAGCTAAGGGTATCCGGCACAGTTCCAAAGTCCACTGCCGCAATAATGGTCCTGGCTTGTCATTAAATTATTCTTCACTTGGAAAGAAAAAGAATACTGCTGGAATGTCATTATCACAGTCCGCCCTTTATTTCTTCAACGATAATAGAGTATTTCAATAGTTTGTAGGAAAGATTTGTGTACGGAGAAGAGGGTGATCTGACCGATCTCTGAAGTGCTACAGCTAAGAGGTTCCCATGCTGACCGATGACTTCTTGAAAAGGGAAATACACGATAAAGATGCACAGCAAGTGGGATATTGGCGTGTGGTTTCCATCTTTATTGCGGCACACCTGTTCGAATTTCTCGACCATGTGTATAGCTTCGTTGACCATTCCCAGTCTCACGTCAAACTCTCCGGTAACTGATTAATAAAGGGGCTTTTCATTCGTACCTCACTCCAGTTGATCATAGAACCCATCGGAGTCACCGAAAAATATGATCATTTGACAATCCCAGTTTTCATTGAGAATTGTTGAAAATGCAAGATAATAAAGTGTAGTACTGGAATGTTCTTAGGTCGCAATGGTTAGGTGAGTGTGTACTACGAAACTCAAACCAGCAGCATTCGTAGAAGGGTCCTCATTCACCTTCGATAAAAGTGCCGTTCTTTTATTAGTACGAGTTAACTTATGAAAAGCCTCCTCTTCACACCTGAATCACAGTTCCTAACCCAGATTTTTCGTAACTAGCAATGATACGGCAATCAGTTGAGGCACTCTCTCAGAGATGTTCACTTGACATAAAAACAGGTACATACATTCAGATGCCGTTTGATAGAATATTCTGTTAAAGGCTGGAAAGGTACTAGAGGATGTGCACGACCGCTTGATTGAAGATCATTCGTCGGCGACAGTAGCTCCACTAATGGTAAGCCGCGTTGGTGAATGTTAGAGAGTAAGAACAATAAAGAATGAAGTATTTAGCAAAATGTGCCAAACAAAAAATCACTAATCTTCGCTCATCTTTCAAATTAGTGTAAATTCTGTTATAGTCACCGGAAACACCGCCACAGGATCAAGAATCAACGATGGATATGGACGGGTTTAGTTCCATTGATGACAGAGTCAAGAGGTTTGTTTCTTGCTTGACATTATAATAGCATTGGATTTTATTCTTTATTATATGCGGCCATTTTCGTGTGTCGTCGAATCGGACCGCGTTTCATTCTATCCCAGTCGAAATTCGCACTGAAGTCCAGATGTACGACTAATGAACCCTTGCATAAGGCACAGGTCACCGATCTTCTGAGCTGTCAGCTCTATTACTCGTTGCCCGCACTTTTTCTGTGTTTTTTACACCTTATCCCTAAACGGTGTTAGTCTGTGTGTTTTTTTTATACATCTAAACACCTCTTGTGAGTGATCAGAAAAATCCTTCATCAATCATGGGTTATCGGCTTTTCTCGTAGTTTTGTGCAAAACTTAGTGTATTTCTTCGTTTCTTTCATGTGTTTGCATTCACCATCTCTATCCCACAGCCCAAAATCGACTTTTCCAAGTAGAGCGCTTCAAAGTCGTCTATCCATGGATTGGCCTGAGTATAAACTCTGTTTGACAAGCTATTAAGTGGTTACAAAAAGGGTGGAAAAATGCATGTGCTACAAATCAACTCTTTGGCTTCCACAGACCCAACCTCTCGTTTCCGACTGCCAAGGGTGGACTGTTGCCCACCTCTCTGCGACCCTCACCTCCAGCGTGGGAACAGCCCCACCTCCCCTATGCGACTCTAACCCCAGTGTGGGGATCACTGTCTGTTACACTGCTCTCTACCATTCAGCAACCCATCCATTGGGAGGTTGCTGATTCGATCCCCTCCAAAACGCTTAATTGTAGTTATTTGGTGTTATCTTTTTGATGTCGATTTACCTGTATCACCTGTCGTCCCGTTGATCGTCGAGTGACTCGAGCGGGTGCCAGCAACTCTTCCATTTCTCCCTATCGCGTGCAAAGGTAGCCCAGTGGGTCCTCCTCGCTCTAGGGATTCGCTGAGCATCATATCTTTCTTCCATCGCTTTCGTGAAGAAATCGGACCAACGGGTCAATGGTCTTCCTATAGAACGCTTGATGTCCCGAGGAATCTAGTCGGTAACGGCTCTCGTCCATCGGTTGTCGTTGGAGCGCATCACGTGTCCGGCCCACTTATTTTCGATATCCTGGCGTGTAGAACGGCGCCTCTGATTTTCGATCGTTGACGCAGGTCGGAACTTCGGATCCTTTCTCTCATATGCGAGATACGGGATACTCCTAGCATCGACCTTTCGACTGCGCGTCGATAACGCCAAGTGATCTTTGATTCTGCTTACATAGCGACCAGGTTCCTGCTGCATTCATTAAGGCAGGGATAATCGTCGAGTCGAAAAGGTGGGAACGGAGTCGGATGTTCTTTATCCTCTTCACTACACCTTCGATGGTCTTGAACGTTCCCCAAGCCGCTCGTTTCTCCTGCTCAACTCTGGAGCTAGATTGTTCATCATGTTGATTTCACGACTTACATAGACGTAACTGGAGCATTCGGAAATTGTCGTTTCGTTGAGCGTGAATGGGACATTCAGAAACCCATCCGTTCCTCAAAAAATCGTTCATTAGATTTAGTTGAAGACCAAACTTTCCACAGGCGTTGTCGAAATCGGTCAACATATGCTCCGCTTGGCTGATATTTGGTGTTATGAGGACGATATCATCAGCAAAGCGAAGATGGTTTAATTGTCGACCGTCAATTTTCACTCCCATATCGTCCCATTCTAATGTTCGCATGACATTTTGGAGGGTGGCAGTGAATAGTTTTGGCGAAACTGTATCGCCTTGTCGAACCCCTCGTCTTACGTCAATGGTGATATTGTCGTAGAATGGAGATATTTGGTCGTGAAATCTTTGTAAAGCTCACGAAGGATCATTATGTACCGAGGAGGGACGCCCTGGTTATCCAGAGCCTCTAATAACCGCTTCTGTTTCCACGGAATCAAAGGACTTTCTTCAGATCGATGAAAGTGAGACAGAGTGGTTGTTTGTACACTCGCGAAACTTCAATGAGTCTTGTAATCGTGTGGATGTGGTCTGTGGTACTAAATCCTTTTCGGAACCCTGCTTGTTCGCATGGCTGTCCTTCGTCCAGTGTTCTGTCAATCCTGTTCAGGATGAATCGAGTAAAGAGTTTATAGACAACGGACAGCAAGCAGATTGGGCGATAATTGCCTATGTCGTGAAGGTCTCCCTTTTTGAACAACAATACGGTCTTGCTGGTTTTCCACTGAATAGGGGACCTTGCATTCTGACAGGTAGCGAGTGAAGAGCCGAGCCAGGGTGTTGATGAGAATGGCGGCAGGTTCTTCAGGTGTTCTGGTCTAAACCTGTTCGGACAGGGGTGTTGTTCTGTTTCGATATAGCATGTCGGATTTCGGAAGGAAGGACCGGTGTAACGTCATATTCATCTTCTTTCAATTTATATGACGGTAAGAGAACATAACTAGCGAAGATCCGTGTAGTACTGATGGATGATGTACTCATTGCTTTTCTGGAAGCTGTAAGTGTTCCGTCAAGGCATCGGAGTGCAATCATCTTGGTCTTACAATTGGCGAAGTCTTGCTGGGCTTTGCGAATGCTCTTCCCAGCTTGTGCAGCTTCTGCCATAACTGTTGTTCGTCTCTCCTTGAGGTCTTCTTTTATCGCTTCTCTGCAGCGTTTCGCAAGTTCGGACGTAAATTTCGATTCCCTGTAGCTCGTGCGATTCCACGTTGACGTATGAGCTCTAGTGTCTGCGGAGGCAAGCGTCTTTTCGTGACCTTAAGACGATCGGCTTTCATAGCGCTACTACGCTGATGTTGATTAGCACTAAAAATTCTTCTATGACACAATTAATATAGCAAAAAAACTCTTCAATGTCTACCATTTCACTATTTTTGATACAGAACGCCGATTCATAGGGTAACAATGAATATTAAACTTTTTTTTTCGCGATGGTTTCGGTGAAGTTTCATGGAGAGGTATGAACTGGACGAATTGCAAGATGGTCTTGAGGGCATTTTGAATCTAAAACAATTAAGCAGATCACATAGACTTTACTTCTCATTTTAAACTAATTTGCACTAGGAACTACCACATTGTCAATGAGGCGAAAAAAGTTGGATATGCGTTTTTACCCTATGGATTTACGTCTTTTATCAAAAAAGTAGTGAAATGTTATACAAGTGAGCTTTTTTCTATGATAATTACGTTATAGAAGAACCTTCAATACTAATCGACATTGAAAAGATAACACCGAAAATTACACTGAAGTGTTGTGGTAAGGTAGGGGATCAAATCAGCAACATTCTTCTTGATGGACAGCAGCGAGGAGTGAAACAGACTGTGATATCCAGTCTGGCGTCTAGAATCCCAGAGGGGAGTGGAGCTGTTCCCATGCTGGAGATGACAGTCGCAGGAGATGAGGCAGATGGTCCGCCCTTGCCAGTGAGACCCGCAGAGGTAGTGGGTCCGTGGAAGTCAAACGGCTGAGCCGTGGAAAAGCGACTGTTCGAAATCGAGACCCTCGCTCCTAAACCTACAGTAGCGTAGATATCGAAATCAATGTGGATGGGTGTGAAAGACTCAAATTAACTCAATTCGACCTAAGGCAGTGTTGAAAAAGGAGAACGTAGGTCATTTCCTTTACTATCCATTCGGATTGTGATAGTTGTTCGTATTAGTCCGTTTCAGTCCCACATTATCGCAGTCTTCAAAACGTACAACAACATCCGCTGAACTAAAGGCATCTATGCGGCACAAGCTCCGAAAGCAAGTGAGCAAGATCGCAGTTTTTTGTCTAGCCACTCGTTACTGATAGCTGTGAACGTTGAAATTCCACGTAGCACAGCCAACTCTGTCTTGTATGCGTAAGAAAATCGCGGCAACAAGTGTCAATTGAAAGAGAATCGCATAACCATTTGTGTCGACTTTCTTTGGTTAGAACGTCTTTGTAAAATGTTAACGTATAGTGAGTTTTCAATTCATCTGCAGTTTCGTTAACTGCTAGGCTCGAGATGATGACGATAAAGAATGAAAGAAAGTAAAGTGAAAGTAATAAAGGTGAGATATCATGCCAGTCTAAAGATTATTTCAATTCTTGGTCTATCCTAAGCAGAACGTATTATTCGCTTAGGCTGAACAAACAGTGGAACGAAAACGAGGATCAGTGCAATTGGCTAAACGTCTCCAACGACGTTTAACTATCCATCAAGAGGTATGAGTACCACTGTACTTCTATGCAGCGTTACTATCCTACTGTACCCATCTTTCTGTCGTAATATCGGCATACACTAATTTTCTTTTGGCAGTTATATCATGGTATTTTGTTCTGCATTGTTTAGGAGCGCTCATTTTTTGTAGACAAAAACTTACATTCACGTCGATATCTTCCACAAAGGATTAATTTCCACTGTGTTAAGAAGAACAGATTGACATATCATCTTACGATTTATTTAAATGGTTTTAATACATAATCTTTGAGGAGGGACCTACTGAAGGTGAACTCAAGTCAGTTGATGAGCAAATCGAACACGCATTGGAGGTATGAACCCGTCATGTCACTAGCGTTTCAGTAGATTCCGAAACTCGTAGATCTCGCACATTATTCAAAGCTGCAACCGCGCTGTCGCTGATGATAATTTTCGAAAGTATTTCCAGATTGGAGCTCGGTTTATCCATGAACAAGCATCGATGAATCCTCCCGATGATGTACAATATTCATTCTTTGTAGAGGATGACGAGCAAGAGGTAACTATTTGTTCAGTTCTTCAAAAAACTCATCGCCACAGGCGTGTATTCGCTAATAAAGTCACCTGCTGTCGTCCTGCCACATACTCGCTCTTAAGAACCTTCAATTAACCAGCGTGAGAATGGTGGTAGATATAATATTAATAACACTGATAATAATAATGGTACTGACAGTAGTAACAGTGGTCATCATGTCAGGAGATCAATCGTAGGAAAGACGCCACGTCTAAAGTGATAGTGACACATCCTAGTTCATTTTTGGATTTTTGGAGTTTATCCAGAACCCTTCGAAAGTTTGTCGCTACAATGTTTCTGACCTTGTGCTAGGATTGTGACAGTCACTCGAAAAATATTACCTTTGAGTTGTTGTACCCTACGTATGCGTAGAGGAATTACTCTTTGAAAATTTGAATATAACATTTAGATGTTCTTTTATGCAAACCCATGGTGGTCTACCGTTTCGCCAACGTATTCATCCGCAAAAGCACTATTTGATATCAAAAATATTGTGCCGGAACTCGGCAGTCCTCTTTTTTAGGGTTTAGGCAGATTGTACAATTTACTGAGTTCCCCAAATCATCATAAAGGCGGTTGCGAATCAATTGACGTCGGAAGGTGATAGACATTGGCTCAAGAGCTGTCACAGAACTTTCGAGACCATTCCTTTTCAGCCATCTTTCAATAGCGCAACTAGATTTTGGCATGAAGAGCAGCTTTAGAAGGATCTCATCTGGGTTCAAAGTATTGTCTTGAGGTGCAAGCCTACCTTTAAACTAACCCGAATGGCTGATGTTTCGTAGGCGCTGGAAATGACTACTCTTCGTACGAGGTTAGGCAATTCTTTTTGTGCACAAATTTCCAACCACCTACCAGTTTATGAACCTGATAAGTGATTTTTCCATCCGTGAAGGATGCTAAAAAAGATGATAGACTATTGTCATTTCGCTATTTTCTTTCCAGTACCATTTTGTACTATATCCACTCTCTCAACATTTTTCTTTGGATGTTGAAGAATGGAAGCCAACTTTCGTTTGCATCATCTTGCGCGAATTTCATCTACTCTGACTGTCTATAAAGCACTTAAAACCATTTGTGCGTTTCCTCTTCTGTGAGACAGACAGGACAACACAATGATCTATAATATATCGACAGTGGAATAAAGACCTGTAATTGAAACCGGAGCTTCCACCTCTGGCCATAAAGGTGATGGTATGGCTTGATACTATTTGATGGCCCATGACTAAGCTTCTGATTTGAGCAAATATACCATGTCCAGCAGAAGACTGAACAGTCAAGACACTTTTTTTAAAGGAGTCATTGGTTGTTAAATCGACAAACTACTCAGATTTATCTCCTCTTCATTTCCTATGAGCATCATGTTGTACGTATCATGACACTTCTTGCATTCGATATATTTACTTTCATCCATCATTCACGAAAACCATTCAATTTTCCTATGGCTTCTACTGCTAACTGAGAGCTTATGATATCTTTATGTAGTGAAATCGGTTCTCTTAACCATTTTGTAAGTAGCTGTGCTAGAGTGCTCCCAAGTTATGTAAATTAGGGTGAGCGTTTCAAGCAAGACTAGTGCGAATCCCTCAACGCTTGGTGTACGTGGGATCAAGTTGAACCATAATCTTGTGCGTATTAAATAGCATTGTTGTTACTGTGTTAGCTGACCTATTGAGACCTCACAGACGCTAAAATTTTATTTTCAATAAAAAACTCAACGGTGGATGTTCTAGCCGCGTCCACCAATTACTGGCCACATTCTTGAGTATCGAAGAGGGGAGATTGTTTACGACGATCAAAGCCATGTTGTGCAGCATCGATTGAATCCTCTGGATGTGGAGAAGATTGGGTGCGTTTTGCTGATAATTTTGTCTTGGAAAATGCAGTTCTCCGGAGGTCGTGCTGAATAAGATATTTGTTCGATTTTGATAGTTTCATAAATGAGAAAGTTCAAGATTACGTAAAATTTCAGAGCGATGAGATCTGCTCTGCCTACACAGCAGTTACCTGATAGTGACAGTGCTTCTGTCATGCGACAGTTACCATTTCTGACACCATTGAAGGTAAAATACAGAGCTCTATTTCAGTTAACCCAATTATAATTATACTGTGGCGTACTGGCTAGAGATGCCTTGTAAACACAATGGATCAATGTCTGTTCGATCCCGCGCCCGTATTCTCAGCAGGTCTTCTATCATTCTGGAGGCAGGGAACTTTCTGGCTAGACTTTTCAAGACGTATGGCAGCAGACATGTCAGTGTAATGGGCAGATATGCATGCGCATCTCTCCACAATTGATCAACGCATAAAGCTTGTATTTTCAATCATTGGCTTCACATTTGCTTTCACACTTGAATTCTCTGCCTTCACACTATCTTCGTTATCTCTTCTGGCCGATCTGTTGCCTTGAAATCTGCGTACCATAGTTTGGTCAGATTCGTATCAGAACTCAGCTATGGTCTAAAGTCTATGTTTTCATTTGAAAAGTTTGAAGACAACTGAGCGGCGTGATTTTTCTTGAAATCTTAAAACTACCACTAGAAGGAGTGTCTCGATCTCGTCACCACATATAGAATCCAAGCTACATGAGTCAGAACTAACTCTATTGTCTTGCAACTAAGGTTCTCCCAAAATGGTCACATTTCAACGAATGTTCCAGCAGCCAATCAAGGACGATGTATCAAAACTGAATCCACTTATTTCGTAAGCTGCAATATCTAACAGGTCACTAGTTGACCAGTTATTCAGATATTCACCTGAAAATTCAAATACTATAGTGGTGGGTCTTTTTGTCCTGCGACCTGACCTCTGCTTGAGTAGAAACAATATTCAAGTTGCTGAGTGGTATGCAAAACTCTCGTCACTAGGTATAAGTTGAATTTACGTTTTACCCATACTGGAGGCTCAACAGATCATAAACCGATAAAGCTAGTAGATCTACACCTGAGATATGATATAGCACAATAAGATAATATTAACAATAATAATACATTTTGTATATCATGGAAAACGAGAACGTGCTGTACAACTACGTGAAGGCTGAGGATTGGAAGACATTTTTGGACAAGTATGAAAGAAATGACTACGTGCAGCTTGATCTTTTTCTAGGTGTCATCTATTTTGAACATCATCCGTTGATTGGCGATGAGGTGAGTGTACATTACAAATAAGAGATTTTTGATATTTCTAATTAAACTGGGGTATTTTCTGTATTTGGGTCTAAAAATCTTAACAAAACTGTAAAGGAGGAATAAAACAGTGTTATTTGTAAAGCAAATTCATTTAGTATATCACTTCTTTAGTAATTAATGATGTAGACTGTATAGCTCAGCCGTAATGGAATGAGCAGCTCCGAGCGCTTCAATTTTGCATTTTCATCATACGGAAATATCGTGAATCGTTTGCGTTGAAACTAAATTTGTTTTGTTTTATTTCACTTCCTTCAGCTTTTGGTCGCTTTTAAGGACAAGATCGATTTACGTCTGCGCGTCCGATACAATGAACAATGTCAACGTATCAACGATATGACCGATCTACTAATGCACACGGAAAACATACTGATAAGGTATATGAGAATGAACCAAAAGTCGTTGACCAGCTAATACGATTTTACCGTCTGTTGCATCCATAACTACAAAAATACGCATTCATACCTAAAATTCAATAATCTTTTAGCTGCAGACTTATAGAGCCAGATATCCGTGTTTCGACCTTGAAAGTCTCATCAGTAGGGTGGGACCCTTCGTCTTTTGCCAATTCTCTCACGACGCTCAGTCCCCTATACTGCAAGTAGGCGACGACGAACATTTTACATCTTCCATCAAGTGAAATTATTACTGAATAGACAGTGTTGTGCACTCGATTGCTCTTGGCTGGTATCATCAATAAAAAAATACCTTTCGTTTCAAGTGATTTCTCAAGACCACGCTCAAATTTCAATATCTCATAATTATTATATGAGCTAACATGTCGAAACCCGTGTATTGTGCTCTATAAGTTTGTTTTATAACAGACCACATGACATGATGGCTCAAATAATAATTAAGGGATATGCTGAAATTTGCGCGTGGTCTTGAGAAAACACTCAAAACGAAAAGGTACTATCTATTAGCTACGTGAAATAATCACAAAGTGAGAATCTTATAGGTAACACCCAAGTGATGGGTACCAGCAACCAAGGAAATTTTTGTCTCCCTCTCTCTTTTGTTTATATTAGTAATTCATAAGTTATTTCGTCACTTATGGAGAATGCAACAGAGATACTGTAACCGCCTGCACGATAATCATAGACGTCAGACTTGTGGTACACATCATATTCATCGTAATGATCCTTCATACTCATCATATCTATTACGATTTCATTCATTTTAGTAAAAATGCGTATGATAATCGCGAACATGCTGAGGTTCTTTACAATGACGTAAGAAAAATAGCTGGCGAGCTATTGAGTGGATACGCTGAATTGGAGAATTGCCGAAATCGGCAAGGATACACGATCTCTCCACTGAAGTATTCATTGAATGAAAATGATGAGAACAGGTGTGTCCTGATGATCGCAGACTTGCTCTAGATATATCTTCATCTATGACTTAGCCCTGGTGCCAATTTTATGATGGGTCATCGAATTTTTTGAAGTGCTCATCGTATTTTTTTATTTTTTCCCGAAGCAAGTAATGGAAGCGCTGGGGGGGGGGGGGGGGGGAACGAGCCAGTTTACAGTAAAAATTAGTTTGGCTACGAAGAAATAGCGCTTAGTGTTCACATACGATTTATACTAACCTTTCGAGTAAAAAGTCTTCTCGTTGGCCTTCTTCAACCATTTAGGGCCACTGATGAATCAGTGGCACCAGAAAATGCAGTGCTTTCATACTAACATATAATATACTGCTTGCATGTCTGTGGAAATGTTTTGCAGAACGATATTGGGCAAGTTAACGACGGATAATCCAGTTACCCCCCTGGGCGCTCTGCCAAATGACGAACGAAAACGGATCGGTAAATTTTTACTGCACTTAAAAAAGCAAAAGCAGTAACTGTAGAAAGAGGTGTTTTTTGAACTAATTCAATTTATAGTACTCTGCCCTGCTGTTGATTTTTCCATCTCAGTTTTCTTATTCTTTTTATAAATAAATTATCTTTATAGACACGTGTGTAACATTTAGAGTCGATAAGGCAAAAGTCGATTCAAGTAGAACTATATTTCAATGATATCATCATTTGTAAGTCGAGAACGATGCCATTGGAAGGCTTTTACTATCAATTTGAACAGCTGTATAATCTAGAGGTGAGCTAGCAACCAAATTATATTTAACTGATTTGACAGTAGTTGAGCGAAGTCTAGCGCTTCTTGCAGTCGATTCGTTTTATCCATTATTCATGGAGATTTCAAATTTACTTTTGAGCTCTACTACTGCTTGAGGATTTTCAGTCCTCTTAATGTCGTTCAATGCTAGTGGACTCTATTCCTCCTAAAATCCAGAGTTGATCATGGCTATGCTGGAGCATTTCTGGATCTGCATCACTGGCATTGTCAGTTTTTGCAAATTGGAGGAAGCAAGTTGATCCTGAACAAGTGTAGTAGTCTCCCAATTTTGAAGAGATGAGAAGTTTTGAGGACTCGCAACAAGGTACAACCAGAGCCTGGCTCACGGTGAACAGCATCACTATTCTCCATGTACCTTTACAATATATTGTTTAAAATATTATTATCGCTTTTTTGAGTAGCTTTCTATTGTAGGCAAATCGAAATAAAGGAAAATTCAGTATAAAAGAGGCATCGTCTCTTTTCTTTGAGGGTTCAAAGAGATAAAGTTCTAATAATGATTTTCACCATGAAAGGTGACTGCCAGCATAGTGGATAGCGCTGGAGTGCGATGCGCATATTGTCGCTGTTTGAACCAAGCCCCTAGCCCGACAAAACTGCGCGGTCAGCAGGTTGATACTTGCTTGTGTTTGATACATTTTCAAGCATGATTTAGAAATTCTAAAAGCTTTCTGTCATAGTGACTCGAGAGCTTTTAATTTCCGTTAAAGGAAAAAGAATATGAGTTGGCAAAAATAACAATAAAACAAAATTAGCGCCGAACCCATACAAAAATCTGTACATATTTTTGGACTGCGAATACATGACACTGAAATAAACGAAAAAAATACTCACAAATATGATGACTGGTCATACAAATAACGAGATGAAAAAATCATGTTAGTATCCGCTGCACTTTACGCTGTAAACTCCATAATAGTGGGTATTAAGATGTTCTAAGTGAAGATAAAATAAATAGCTCATTGAAAAGCTTATTTAGATTGTGTCTGAGCCGAAAACAATTCACATTACAATTCTGGAAAAACAAGGTACAGATAAGAGGAACATCGCGAAGGTCGGTTAGCAAATTCTTCACCCTTCAACTTCAACTTTGTAAGAACTTGAAATCATGAGAATGATTTTTATGATTCATTCGTCAAATTTTAGTTATTTTCAGTAGACGCCACGTATTTTGAAAAGCTGACCATGATGAATAATATATCACCTACATCAATGGGTTTTGAGATATATTACTTAGTTGTTTTATTTTACATGACCCGACATCACATCCATTGTTCACGCCTCGGCATTTTTTAGCATGCATTTCATTTTCTTGCATTTATCGTCCAAAAAGCCTTCCACCATTTTGTTTGTTGTTTCGAGTGCTCTTTGAAATCTTCGACTTCTTTTTGAATGCTATAGAATGCTTGTCAAGTCGATTCTCCCTGCACTATTGGAAAGCCAAGCTAATGAATTTCTACGTAAGTGCACGAGGGTGGTGGGGATGGTAGGCAAATCAGCACCTTGCCTCGTAATAGCTTAAATCAGCAGCCCTCCGGTGAGTATTCTAGAAACGCAATATTTTGTTGTTGGTTTTCAAGTGTTCTGAATCAACGAAAAGCTATTATCCGAGGCTGTGTCTTTTTCATTTCATTTCCTGTTATCTTTATTGCAATGCCACAGCTATAGTGTCTATGAATATGAACAAGAAGGTTGAGCTTGCCATAACACGATACTTTTAACGCGGGTATGTCGACGATGAGTGCTGCTCAACTATGGATTTTGTGCCACTTGAAGCTTTGTTTCATTTTTGCTTTGCTTGTAATTATTTGTTAAGGTGAATATCCCTCTACCTGATGACGATGAGACCACAAAGGATTGTAGACCACCACATCGTATTTCGTTCGAAAGCAGTGACAAGTAAGTCTGAAAATGTAGTCAAAGCTTTTTAGATAGTTTATGTCATGCTGATGTTTCGCTACATAAACTAATGTGATGTTAAACAATTATTGCTTCTTCGATATCTTAGGACAGTAGCTGGATTACTTTTCGCACGAGCCAGTTGGTCATTGGAAAGCAAGACAACAAGACATCGTGAAAAAGGCTCTCCAGCCAAGGTAAACCTGTTGCTCAATTTATGAGTAAGAATATTCTCAGTAAAACTATGTCGATCGCTCATGGTTGTAGTTAATATTATGTATTGATAATTCTAAAAAACTTGTTTCAAACTGATATGATGCCTAAAATCTCTACTCTATCGTGTCGTTTCCTGCGGTATATTAGGGTATCAATCAGAGTCAATTTTTACAGTGTATTCGGGATCAGCCATTCGCACTCATACCACCCGAGGTTCGTTTAGTTAGTGATGAAGAGTTTGAATCGAACTCACGATGGGATGCATTAGAAAAGAGATTTCAGAAACGAAGCGGTGTTGGAAGGTTAGTTTATTGTCGAAATTTTTTCTTTTCTCTATAGTGAATTTATAATACAATCATGAAGAACAAGAAATTACGAAACTGCTAAACACGACAGAAAATAAAGAATATAATTGAGCAGATAAGGCAAAACATTTACAGGGTGCGTAAAAGTTTATGTATCTTCCTAGACATTCAAACAGTAAACAATAATTACGTTTATTAGGTCAACGTTTGCTACAATAACAGTGAAGTTCATAATAAATTCTCAAACTGCTTCCTTTGCCATGTATATTTACGAAGTTGCTTGTGCCGACTATACTCTCATATGTCCCACCGTAATTTTGCTCTTAGCGCGTGTCAAGGCTATTTTAAACGCGAGTAAGTGAGACATTTCCTTCAGTAAGACCATCCGAAGTTATTCTTTGAATTGAGATCCGGCGGATTTGACGGCCAAATGTTTTTAGTCCTTACCACAAAAGCCTGGAAACAGTCAAAAACAGAAGGCAATCGTTGAGCGGACCGAATGCTCAGCGTTCCAGTCCTGCTGAAGCGTAAATCCGTCGAAGCCAACGTGCTGAGTAGTCCGAAGCTCCATTACGCCCTACAAAACTTGTTGATGATAGCTGGCAGCGTTGATTTTGACGTTTCCATTGATAAAGACCAACGACGTCTTTCCGGTAGTGCAAATGCCGGCTCAGACATCACAGAGGTTGGGAAATGACTGCTGCCTATGTTTTTTACTACCGCGGGCTTCTACTAACCCTTCTTGAGAAGTTGACGTCGACTCTGATAATTATGGGGCGGCATAGTAGTGGATTTTTTTCTCATTCTTTAAAATACCTCCAACCAACGAGCAACAGCGATCAAACGAATCATTCGGTGAGCCTTTGGTAGCGTTCTTCCTTTGTCCTCTCCAAAGTGAGGATGAACGAGCTTGTAGCTGCACAGCTTCAGCTTATTTTTGGTAATGTTCCGGAGGCTACTCTTGATCCCAAGTTATTTGAGGCATTTTGCGCATCAGACGTTGCAAATTTCTTTGAACTTGGCAACGGATCTTCTCTAATGTTTGGCGGGGCAAACGAGGTGGCTGGACGACCTTTCCGAGAAAGCTCCCCAGCTTCTCCAGTCTCTCTGGAACATTTCACGGTTGTGTAGACACTTGCTGGTTTGGAACTAGCCGATTTTAACAGTGTTGGCCGTTTTCATTCCCTCCTTGTGCAATTCAGATATTGCGATACGTTGATTTTCACGATCTATGACTTGAGCACACCTGGAGATAGATTAGCAAATAAAACAAATTCTAGACCGAAACTAAAGAAGGAGTTCAGCAAGATGTCAGCATTGAAAAAAATACTACATCAGATCAACAAAACGTAAAGTTGACAGAACACCTTGTGTAGAAAAAAAACACTAAACTTCCGTAGCATATATACTCAGATAATAGTACCGACATGCCAATTAACTGATAACACGATCAGTGCGGCAGTTGATTGAGTGATTCCCAACGAGCATGCGATTTTTGCTGTTAAGTTAGACTTTTCTTCTTCGTTCCAAAAAAACTCTAGGTTTTTGGTATCACTTTAATAACCTTTAAGTCATCTATTAGCTGAGACTCTCTTGGATTCTTTGATTCATGAACATCTTTCACGTGTGAAAAAAGTTTGAGGGTGAAACCTGATGTTCTTCCAGTTTCAGATCGCTATGTGGCGACCTTTCTGAAATCAAGTTCAATGCGAAAATTTCCAAAATTTAGGCAATTGAATGGTTACTAAAGCTCTAATGAGAATTTATCCACATACCCTAGCCGAATAAAAAATTCGAGCCGAGTGTAAAAACGTGATCATATTGTCACTGTGCAGTGCATTGGAAAAGCCTCCTCAAAAAAACAAGCACAGCGCTGAAATTGCCAAGATTTGAGTTTTCGAGCACCTATCGAATATTTGGTAGGACTTCTCTATTCAACAAGAAAGACCTTTATTAATTGTGTTTGCGATATGAGGTACACGCCGTCCCAAACGGGTTAAGGGCACGTCAAATTGACACCCACGGTTTTGAGTTATGTTGACCATCAAAAAAGTGGACTCTCTGCAGAATACCACTTGACACATCTGACATTGATGCCATTTCCATAGTTCACGCCGAGGATCGCCTTCAGAGGACAATATTCCGCACTATAGTTGACAATATGCGTACTATTGGTTTGACAAATGCAGTGAATCTAAGGTAAGAATTTGCGTATGGCTACGACAATAATTTTAGAAATTGGCCTCCTTGATGATGACGTCTTTAAAAGTGAAACAGCACTTTCCAGCTGAATAGTGCGCTTTGCGCAATGAAATTTCTTATGAATGCGACAAATCTGGTCAGAAATTTGTTCAGAAAGAGGTTACTAGAACGCGAACACGACGCAGCCGAGTTGACTTATTCGGAAATCGTTCGCGAAGAGCCGTTACCCGGTTTGTTCGGTGCTCTTGGCTCAATTTTCGGTCCTACAGACGTGTCGAGAAAACTGAAACCAATGCGACGAATGGCACCTCGGCAACAGGTACATATCAAATCTGCTTGAAACTTTTTAGTTCACATTGAATTTTTCAGAATATCGCCACGACAGCACTGCATCTGGTGGTGAACGTACAAGTGGCAGCTAATTTACCTACTAGAAATGATGGACAACTTCATCCATTTGTTGAGGTTTCATTCCAGGTTTGACATAATTCGATAAGAATGTTTTGGAACTGGTTTTACTCAAATGCTTCCTGGTTGATGAAAAACACTTTTTTTCGTTTCCAATGTTTTCTTGAAACTACGCTCATATTTCTATATGCCTGATAAGCATGCATGGCTCAAAAAATGATCATCAGGCATATTGAAATTTGAGTGCGGTCTTAAAAAAACACTTGAAACAAAAGGTATGATACATTTAGTGATATCAGACAAGAATAATCGAGTGTACGATAGTAACGATATCAGCCAAGAATAATCGAGTGTAGAACACTGTCCATTCACTGGTATTTACACTTAATGTAAGGTGTAAAAAGTTCGTTGTTGCCATCTCCTTATATGGATTGGGTTCCCTGAGAGGACTAGAGGCTGACTGAAGACGAAGGGTACCGTCCGACTGATGACACTGTCAAGTCAAAACGCGTGTACTAGGCTGTATGAGTTGCCCTATAACAGACCACATGCATGGCTCAAAAAATGATAGGTCACTTTTTTTTTGTTGAACAATTTGGAATTCGTTACGAGTCATTGATTAAAACAAGACCCTGTTTGCCAATTTATATCTAATAGGTATTAAGCACCCATTATTGGTTGAAATCAAGAAGGCACGTTCTCACCAGACTTACTAAGGAACTGCAAGACACTTGCATGTCCTATCCTGCAATATTTAGTTGTGGTTCAGTCTAATTATAAATAGTTTATTGCGTATCATATGTACTTCTTTTTTGTAGAATAACTCAATGTGTACGCACTCGGGGTCCGGACGTCATCCGAACTGGCAGCACAGCTTGTCACTTCCAGTTATTGATGCCGGTAATCCAAAATCAGTTATCGACACTATACAATTCAATGTTTACGATCAGGTACAAAATTTCTGCGGTGTTTGTGGCATGGTCATTCCTATAGTATATAATTATGGAACTCCAAGTGATGATAAAACTAAAAACTAACGTGGAAAGAGCGGTGGCAAAATGGTCTTCAGTAGTGCAACGGGTTAAAGCACGCGTTCCCGAATATGGTGAAATGAGGGTTCGAGTACCGTTTGACGCAAAAGTTTTGCGCATACCTCTACACCATTGGATATAACTGAAATTAACTTTGATAACTTTACATTTAGCAGTCTCAAAATGAAATGGCAATGATGAGCTCTTACTCTTATCGGCAATATAGAGATAAATTCTGCTATAGCTAAGGAATAATTGAATGGTTATACGCTCAGTTGTCAAAAGCATAAAAAAAACCTAAGCAAGTAGAGGTTTTGAGCGTAGATGAGTAGCCGCCGTCGAAGTCATTTTCAGTGAGGCACAATGCCTCGCATGCTCTTTATGAAAGTCATTATCCTTCTATGGTTTGATTTTTTGCTCAAAATTTTCTTCTAAAGCTTTTTGTAATAGTCGATAGCACATAAAGCAAATGTTGTTTGAAGAGTTTGTCGGTGAAACCTGCATCCCACATTTGTAGAATTACAAATACAAATAACCGTTTTTTGAAGGAGTTCATTGCACAGAAGAAAGTGGTGATCGATAGTTATCTCCATTCTACTTGCCATATTGAATCAATTCCTTATGTAAGATGTATGTGTTTGAAACAAGCCAAATTAGAGGCACATAAGTTGCATAACACCTCTAAATATGGACTGCATTGTTTTTGTACGATCAATCCTAGTATGATCCAGCAAATAGCATCATATATACCACTAAATACCTTAAAAGCTTTAGGATAAAATCTTTTCTACAATCTACCTATTCACACTCCCTCAATTCTTCTGGTTTTCGAAGAGCTAATGTATACTGTCGCAAACTACTAAATCAGCAATACAAGTCAGCTTCATTTCATAGCCACAAATCAATTTGGATGTGGCTGCGCGTGGGTAAATAAAGGGGCTTCTGGGTGATTACACTTTTTTTTGATGGAGAAATGTTTACGGTATCGATTCCTGTTTCGTTTGCTAGACTAACCATGTAATTTGGAAGCTTTGCTTTGAGAAAAGCTTTCATGATACATATTTTTTATGTATCTTGATATTCTTCTGATATTTAAACAGTGAATTCTGTTTACATTTTTGCTTAGTATATGTCATGCATATATATATATATATATATATATATATATATAATGAATATACATATCTGTGTATATGCATATATATGTATGCATGCATGTATATACATACATATGAAGCTGCAAATATATATATATATATACATGGAGCTCAAAATTCATACGTATTATATATATATATGTATATATATATATATATATATATTTATACTGAACTAAAAAGCATGCATATATGTATATATGTGGGCTGTATTTCTTACAATGCACTTATGATGTATTATGCTTATATTTCTGAGCATTACTAGTTTGATATCGGTTTGTTCAGGTAGATGGAGAGTTTCGTTTGCCCAAGGTGAGATATCAGATCATTGACCAGATATGTATTGTGGAGCACCTCTACCTATTTCGTTACACACATTCCCATGCTTACAAAATGATTAGTTTTTCTAAGTGTGGCCAAAACAACAATAATTGTGCCTAAGAGTAAAGCAATTTATTCGCCCTTTTTCTTGTTGTACTTCCAAGTTTTATAGGTTTGCAATTCTCTTCCTCTTTTATCTTCAGCTGCATTATATTCACATAGGTGAATCCGTTCAGTGTAATTAAGGACATTAGAGAGAAGTTCACGTATATCAATTAGTTTAAATTTGCTCGTGCTCAAATTTCACCAGAAATGCCGCAATTGGTTCTCATCAGTTTCTCCTGACTAGTACTTTCTGCTTGGTGCACGACGTTGGTGCCAATGATTACGACGGCAATGAAACTTAGCGCGGTACTTATATGTAAAAAACGATAATTAAATATTCGACCTCATTCGCTGGGCAGCAATTTTTCATAGGAGTGCTAGTAATCATTCGAAATCTCAAATTCTGCCTAGAGCCGCACGTAGTCGGTTTTCTTAGAACACCCTTTTATAACGCTGTAAAATCCTATTTGAAATTAAATTGAAAAAATCACGACCCCGAGTTTTTTTTTCTTTGCCCGCTTATTTTTCGCTGGAAATCTCCTTCCTTAGAGTGCTAATACTCTTTCGATAACATAATTTTCTAATAACTCAAAAATATGTTTGCTTTTTGTGAAGCTCTTTTGATAGCGCTGTAGGAGAAAAAAACATCGTATTTACACCTCGCCGCACAGAACTCTTTCTTAAGATTGTCAGTAATTATTCGATACTGCAAATTTTAGTGATTCCAATGCACTTGTATTATGGAAAAACCGTTTAACTACAGTTTAGTTGTGAAAGTAAGACCGAGGGTCATCTGAATGTTAAAGGTTTTGATTTCTGAACTTTATTGTGTTTTCATCTTGTAGCAAAAGCGATGAAGATAATAATCAGTTGCGATATTGAACTTTGAGAAATTAGCGAATTGTTTTTTTTGGAATGAACGTATTTTTTAAGCCAGCGTAGAATAAAAAATTACATAATAAGTGAATTTCTCATTGATGCTGTCTGATTGTATATCCTATAAAGCTTAACATTCTCTTACATAGCGTTTTCTATTCAGACCAATGAATCACTTTGAGTTCTCCTGTTCGCTTAGGTTCTTTGACTTGTTTCAATAAAACCACTCTGCTACTTCCGTCACTAGGCAAGCTATTCACGCGAATCGTGACACTATCCTAGATATTCACCAATCAGCAAACTTGCCCCAGATCGACACCAATCAGTAATGGCTTATGATAGGCACCTTCAATCGTTGAGTACGGCTTTTTCAACACGCCAATGATAGGAGAAACACACAGAGCTGATGTCGTACCCGATGAACGGAGAAGATAATCTTTGTTGACAATATATCCAGATTAGTGGACCAATGAGAGATTTGAAGCTTTCATATTTGAAGACAAATCTTTCGTGTATTTGGTTATTTAACATTTAAGAAGAATTCATTGTCTTTATCTATAAACGTGACTTTTATCGTTTTTGTGAAAGCCGTTAACTTTTCACATTGACGCTGTAAAAAGTGAATAGTAAATAGATTTCAGTCGCCGTAATCGCTGAATTTTCACTGTTGTATCTATTGACTGCGTCATGATGATGATTCACCGGTTTGCTTTCCGGATTTGTCACTTTTCACGAGTATCACAGATTCTGAAGATGACTGGATTATGATAAGAAAGCACATAATGAAGGCAATTACACATCTTACTTTGCCCACGTGTTCGAGATGTGTTTTGCGCAATGTGTATAGGTGCCTTGCGATACACAGATGACCGATAGCCCGCACTCGCGCCTAGAATGAAGCCCCACTACATCTACGATAACAAAAAAATGGTAACAGAATTGTATGGAAGGACGGCACCACTGCTTCAGTCCAGTCTCGGTGGACCACAGCAAATATTACTACAGCCCATATATGTATTCATTCAATTTCACCTTCCTTTCAATGCAGTCGAACGCGTAACCATTGGTCAATGTTAGCTGTCTTATCCTTTTCATGACATAATCATAAACTCATGTCCGTTGAAACCACTAGCTGAGCAAAACATATTTACTCCTCCATCCAATTTACATCGGAACTTGAACCACATTTCACTCATATCTGCACATGTGATGCTTGGTAATAGTTTGTTACTCTGTCGTTTCATCTCACGTTTCCTTTTTCTAAAAAAACCTGTCTGAGTACCATGGATAAGAGAATGGCGATAATAAGACTTATTGAAGTTACGTGAGACTACAAAAAACTGCGGTGTTTCACTTTATCGATTCGAATAAGGCTTTTGATTGAGCTGAACCCGGAACAGTCATAAAAGCTCTGGACAGTCGGTGCATCTTTACTCAGTGCATGAGAATTTTTTTGTGCATTATATGAAGATTCCACGCATCATTATTTTGTAACGATGTTCCTAGCAATGCAAAAAGAGAACTTTGAGAAAACGAAACCATTTTATCAAAATTATTCCTTGCCCATTCTTCAGAAGACTATGTAAGCATTAGAGTGGGGCAACATTGGAAGGGAAATCGACGATCAAAAATTACACCATCTTCCCTTAGCTAACAATATCGTTCTTATAACATAGGGCATTCGCCAGCAGGAGCGACTGTTGTTTAATTTCGACAACGCTTGAGCAAAATTGGCCTCTGATTATATCTAGCAGAAACGATGTTCATGAGAAAATAATTGGTTCCGAAAGCTCCACTAATGTTCAACAAAATGAATTTCTGTAAATGCTCCAGCGAGTGGTATCTAGATTTTGAAGTCAATATTACAAGAAACTCAGCTCCAGTACTTAGCAGAAGACAGTAAACGGCTTAGAAAGCGTCCAAGAGCATCGAGGATGCAGTGGAGAGATAGACTGAAGAAAACCCGACTTTTCGCTCACTTTATCGACCATCAGAAGCCTGTTGACTACGCAAGGAGGGTGAAACATCATTTGGCTTTATTGAGCCGCAGTCGAAAGGTCGATACGGAAAATCACCTATATCTCGCAAATGGGAAGTAAAGTCTGAAGTTATGACCTACATTAGCGAGTAAATCGAAGGCGCCATTCTACATTCCACGCTGTCGCAGATCAGGCGGACCGAACAGATTATGCGTTCAAACGGCGGCGGATGGAGGAAAGTCGTCACCTACTGAACTCTTCAGAATGCTAAATGTATAGCGCGTGAAGCACCAATCTGATGTTCGAAATTTTTCCACAAAAAGACTACGAAAAAGGTGTCATGTTCAACGACTTTCTACAGCAAGAAGAACCCACTAAATTGCTCTGGCACACGATTGGGAGAAATGAAGCTTTACTGGTGCCTGTCCCTCTTAGTGGATGATTAGCAGAACGACAGGTGACAGATGACGTTTGTCTCTTTGGTAGTAAAAACATACGACTAGATATTTGCTTGCTGTCCATGTCATTTGGTTGATTTCTCTATGTGAAGAGTTACATGCGAAGCAGAATATTCTTACCCACAATAATCACGTACATAACCTGATATATGACTTGCAATTTTGGGGCAATCAAAATGTTTTGATAGTGAATCTCGTGGATCTACGCTACTCTCCAACGCGCCCTAATCAGTGAGTGTCAATATTCCAACAATTGACTGGAAACTGAAGAAAATCTCGATTGATGACATCTGTTGAAAAGTATGACGGACAGCACTGCAAATGTCTTGATAAAGAAACCTCACAACAAGAGAAAGTGAAATGAGATAATAAATGTTCATCTGGCCTGCGCAGTTACGTGGTTCCCAATAACGTTAGGTTCGCCTTTTGCCTTCACACTAAACATCATCGTACAGGAACGAAAAACCTAAACGCGTACGACTCTTGAAGCGTTTTGGATTCATGCCAAATACCCAGGAATGAATCGCAGAGATGAAGTGCATTGTACTCACGCGTGATTTCACGCTGTGCCTCGATCGACGTATGTGGATTTGAGTCAAGCACAATTCTCGCTCAAGTAAGGCTCTATACGGCTGCTCTACAACTGATAACTGGAGTACTGTGAAGCAATACACCGATGAGTATCCAAAAGCTGTTTACTCTAGAATCAACTACTATGTATTGACTTTTTTCTACTTAGATTAAGAAAGTATTTAACAAAATAGATTAACTATCAGTTTCATTCTTCGAGTCTTCAGGAAGGCGGAATCGTAGAAACGTCAGCCTTTGATATTGTGCTATATCGTTTTCAAAGACTACACTTGAAGTTCAACATATCTCGTATTTATTATTTGAGGCAACATGATGTGGTCTGTTAAATGGCCTGACTTATAGAGCCTGACACACCTGTTTCGACCTTGACGGTCTCATCAGTTGGGCGGTAGTCACTCGTCTCGGGGTGCCCAGACCCCTGTACTAAGGTCTGATATGCTGACGATATTAGCCAAGAGCAATCGAGTTTGCGACACTGTCTATCCAGTGATAATTGCACTTGACCCACAGTGTAAATCTTCGTCTTCGCCTATTAGTAAAGGGGGCTGAGCGCCCCGAGAGGATTGGCTAAAGAGGAAGGGTACCGCCCGACTGATGAGACCGTCAGGGTCGAAACACGTGTATCGGGCTATATAAGTCAGCCCATTTAACAGACCACTTAACATGCTGGCTCAAATTATAATTACGATATATGTCTTCAAAGAGTTTCATTGTTAACAACGTCGCGTCCGCTCTTCAGAAAGCACTGCATTATTTAGTGATCAACAATAAGCAGTATAGGCGGATATTATATTCATTCATATAAAATTCTCTCCATTTTAAATTGAAACAAATCACATAGGCTCGAAAAGAGGGCACAAGTGGTTTTAAATTCAGTCAAGCTAACAATGGTGGTGGTGATGGTGGTCGTGATGTCCATGATGGCCATGGCGGTGGAACAGATTGTGAAATATACCATGATGATGAGGTTCATGATGATGATGATGAGGTTCATGATGATGGTGATAATCCTCTTGTACGATAACCTGTGCGTGATAGACAGTTTACTGAATGGATCAGAGAGAGTAGGAAAGGAAATGCAAAACTATGCTGGAACACTCAGCAGATAAGTTTTTCATTGGCAAAATCCTTGCAAAAAAGAGTAAGTCATGAAGCAAACGGTGTAAACATTCTTATTGTGGCGTAAGTTTCTATGAGATAAGTCTTTAAGGGACTTCAACTGATTTTTTCCCATGCTATAACGAACTGAATAAGCGGCGAAACATGAATGATATGGTTTTTCTCTAATTTTTTTTTCCAAATGCTCATGCTCGTCATTGTTTCTCCAAAAGATCATATATACATATATATATATATATGCTTCTATATACATATATATGTGTATATATATATATATATATATATATATATACTCGTAATTCCACTGAATCAGAAAAATCAGATCAGATCAGATCAGAAAATCAAATCAAATCAGATTGTAGCCAGTTTGATTACTAAGGCTGATCAAAATCAGTAATAGAGTCGTCATCAAGCAACAAAATTATCGAACTGAGTCAAAAAACTTGCCGGTGGTGTGGGTGTTATATACGGTTGAGCAGGTGGTTGAACATAAGGTGGAGGTTGAGGTGGTGGGCACTGTTGACCATACGGTGAATAGCCAGGGTTGCCGTACTGTAATCAAATATTTCAGCGAGTTCAATCAATTATTTCTTGAATAGCTCTTGTGAAGCAAATGTTTCTGTTCTTCGTATTCCCAACTTCATCAAGGTATGGGAAAAAATCAGGTGATGTTCACAACCTTCAATCCTTCTCGAAACAGATCGGTATATGTTATATACATGCATGTGTATGCATGTATGATCTCCACTGGCAATCTATTCTGTTCAAGATTGCAAACAGCTCAAAGGGACCAGTCAAAATTTTCAAATTAAGTGTTAAGAATCATGGAATAAATATTGATTCTGTTAGAAGAATAGAGCAGACCTGATTTCCGTAATATGCCATAATAATACTGATAAGGAGTAACGTTGGTGAATGGTTGTTTGGGAATAGCTGGCTATTTATGTTTGACAGCTCTGCAGGGGCGTGCTTTCGTAATCAAACAAACACCTTCGATTACACGGAAAAGTGACTCATACCACATTGGTGACTAGTTCTGTAATCATTTGGATGATCTGTTGTGAAAATCCTACATAGCTCAGCACAGTTTCTGCTTCACCTCTGATATGCACCTGTTACACTTTCACTTTCGTCAAATTTCAGGACCTATTAAGTGAGGGCATCTTGAAGCCGTCTTCGCGAGACGTTGTCGATTCTTTTAGTTGAGACAAATAATATCTTTCAGACGTCGACGGTTCATATGGCTTTGTTCTCAACAAATTGAGTGGAATAGCATTTTGGTCTGGAAGCCCTTGTCGAAACTGCACCAACTCGACCAACTCTAATCACAATCACATTGCAGATTTCAATTCAAATACCTTCTTCCTCGGTGGGGTGTTAGAACTGAAATGGGCGAGGTTTGAAAAGGAAAGCTGTTTGAATATCAAAAAGAAGGCTTTCGTGATTATTTTCTTGGTGAATTAAGTGAATTATTTCAGGAAACGCAAATATAGATTTTAGTGAAAAACAGCTTCTGGAGGAAGAGAAGTAATGAGCTGTGTAAAAAGCTCGTACCGTTTTGCTTTTTCTGATATGGCTTTCCATGAAAATTACTTCGTTCTTTTGCGCATTTTGCTTATGCGCGAATGGCGCGAAGGGAAAAAACGCTAGTGAAGCGACGCGCAAAATCAGTGGAACTCGGAGCGATGATACGATTGCTGAAAGACTCCTCCAGACTGTTCTCTCCAGTTTCAAACTTTGTGAACTACTTCTAGCCGTCCTTTCTGCAACTGTACCATCGCCTCATGCTCCATTAATCTTGCGCACCGCTTCAGTAGCTGACGCGAGGTTGGTAAAGTAGTCGCAGTAATCCGGCTGACGTTTCGGCGACCCGCCTTCTTCAGATCCACGGCGTATGTAGTATTAGTCTATTTGAATGATTCGGTGGATCTTAATTATATGCTGCCTAGGTCAGGTTAAGAGATAAAAGGGGGGAAAGGAACGAATCGTTAAACTTAGCACGAAAAATTGCCATTTGCAACGGCTACAGGAGTATTCCAGAAGTGAAATTAGGTCCCAAAAAGACAATACTACACACCTGAGTGAAGTTTTCTTCAGACTGATATTTATATCAAACGAAATCAGCATCACGGTCAAAAGGTGCCTAAAAAGATGCGGTCTTGAAAGTTTCGTGGTAGTTTTTGAAATCCCACCTCCCACTCTACGCCATCAGCTGATCCGCAATAGAGTTCACGATCGACTGTGCAGCACCAAAAACTGTATAATCTGCCCTAGCGGATAGGAGGGAGACTGTATGAGACCGGGCACAAATTCTTTGCTAACATGTAAGACATGCGGGGAAGAATATATAGGTAAAACGGATAGACCACTTTTCATCTGCATAAAAGAACATCTAGATAACAAATCTAAAAGGATAAAACCAAACCTTTAGGTATACATAGGGAACAAAAAAAAAACAAAGATTTTGATGTGACTGTCACGATCTTGGCGCAGAAATCAAAAAACATCCACGCGCAAAACTCTTTAGGCATTTTGGATGAACACCAAAACCCCGAAGTGAAAGGGAGGGACGAATGCGTCACCATCACACGAGACCTGGCGCTCTTTCTTCGTTTGATCTTTCAACCTGTCCTAGGCAGCATATGAATACGATTCTTCGAATCATTCAATTAGATTATTACTACATAGGCCCAGACTCTGAAAAAGGCGGGTCGCGGAAACGTCAGCCGAATTACTATGACTACTTTACCAACCTCGCGTCAGCTAATCAAGATAAGTTGTCTCGATTTTCATATATCAATTAATTATGCCGAGATTTATAGAAAGTCGAACTTCTGAATTACTGCGCATCAGTAGCATTTCCACCTACGCGCCATTCGTGCAATACTAGCAAAGAAATTTGTTCTCAAGGCGGCTCCATCTCAAAGCAAGTTTAAGCAAATTATTGAAGGACCAAAATGGCGCGAACTTTTTGCACAACCTGTTACATTATTATATATATTGCTCCTTTCACTGGTAGTCCTTCTTTCGCGTTTGATAGTCTAGGTGTTCCTTCAGACGTACTTAAATGACCCGTCCTCAGATGCAATGGGCCTCAGGAAATCGTCAGCTCATAAGACGATTTCTTCTTGGATGTGGTCTTTTGCAGCCTCTGTGAACTACCGCGGTAGATGTGGCATTCATGAGTTCCAAACCATAGCTTTGGCGATCCTGTGGTTCAGAAAGAATGTACACCTTTTGTTTCGAATGTTTTCTCAAGACCACGCTCGAATTTCAATTTGCCTGGTAATTATTTCTGGACCATGCATGTAATTTGGTTTGGCCACTTATACAGTGCGGCCTTACAGCCTAGTCAGTTGCACGGTGCCCTTCGTCTAAGACAGTCCACTTAGTGGGCAATCCTTTAACATAGAGAGTCGTCGGCGAACGTTTTACACGCGCCGACAACGCCAGACGAAAGGAACTGTGCAACTGACAAGGTCGCAAGGCCGAAACACGTATATTACACTCTATGAGTGCCCACAACAGACCACATGCCATGGCTCAAAAATAATATCAGTCATAGAGAAGACATAGTTTTTCTTCGAGAAACTAACATTTGCAAATAGTTGGGTGACTCTGAGAAAAGGCAAAGTCACAGCATGTTTCCGCTTCCGTGAAAGACACTAATTTATAAAGGACATTGGAGAGTGTTGTAGTGTGTTACGAGTATTGCGTTTTTTCCTGTATCGTTCATGATCTCGTCATCGAACTGTAACTCAAGTGATATTTTCATTCATTTTCGCCGCTCACTAGAAACTTTCATAGCGTTACACCGACTTCAGTGAAACGAAACGACATACGGCTTCATTCTGAGTTTCTGAGAAAGTGGTTCTCAAGAACAAGCTCTATGACTCTGTCCTGTCCTCGGTTTATTATTAACTACGGTTCTGCATGAAGACCATAACTTACTTAGCTTGAATAACTGTATTGGTAGAAAAGAGGTTTGCTGCAGATTTCATCGTTTTAATCAAAAATATTGCGAGAGCAAAGAACAGAACCATCACGAAAAACTGAATGAAATTTCTCTGGAACCGCTGTTTTTCGTAATCGAATTCCGATGCAAAAATCGTGATTTTTGTAAACTAAGTTATCGTTATGAAACTTTGACAAGGAAAATTTCTCACCATCTTTAATATACCTCCTGCCCCCGCCTTGACAATATGCCGAAAGCCTTAGCTATAGTATTCAAATTCACAATGATAAATGCTCATTCTTATGCCATATAGTCTAATCATGATAGAACAGGAAAATCAAAAATTGAGAAGCCGTGGAAAAATCGTTCTGTAAATTCCGTATAACTAACTAATTATGTGCTGATCGAAATTAATATCATGCTTGTGTAAACAGCACGCCTCCAATAAGCTTCAATATTTTTGATTCACTTGAAAGTTGAACCAATTTTTCACCTATAAAAGGGGCACATGCTAGCACATCACTATCGACACCACCGCTTTGCTATCACTTTTCCTTCAATGAACGCTTATACCCTATGTTACTCAGTAGTCTAAGATGTATATTTATATCATCATGTCACTTCTGAAACAGTAAATTAAGGGAATTTATATTTATCTATCAGATTGTATGCGCACTGGATAAGGACGATCGTGAAGAAAACACTGTGCACGAACAGTTACTTCGTCGTCTCATCGGATGGATTGAGGTGCCGTTCTCGACTGTGTTCGCAATGGGAAAAATGGATGGGTGGTTACGAATCCAACGACCTAACTTTCATACGGGTTACAGGTGATCTTTAAAATTTTGATCATATCGTCAAGAATTTCTGTTGATATCACTATATTCCGTTATATAGAAAGTTTCGTCAGAAATGAACAAATAACTACGGATCCTTTCCCATGTCATAGTTTCGCAGATCTTTTTTTTTATCTGAATGGATTTGAGGCAAAAGAATTGAGTATGAGCCATGGAACACATCAATTGACATTGATCAGCTCGATGCGAACAGGCAAATTTCAATGTTCGGTGTATATGGGAACACTGTTTGTGCACTATAAAGCAGATTTCAATTCGTTGAAGTATGGAGTAGACTTTTTGTTACAGTATGCCCGATCGGCCATCATACATTAAGATACTGGTAGCATTCAATCCACCTGTGAATCAATCACGGATGACACCTCCGCGGCGAGTGGAGTCACTAGAAAGCGAAAAGGTATGATCCTTCTCATTGTAGTGAACTATAATAAACCATCTGCTTTTTCAATAGATTCATCATCACTTGTTTGAGTTTTTGAGAATTAAAGGGTTCATTTTTCTTATATTTTTGTTAATACACATGGTGAAAGCCATAGATTCTACTTTTATGCAGATTCTTTCACAATGCGAAGTTTGGTGGAACACATGCAGTTCAATGTACGAATCCCGTCGTTACGCTGCTCTCGTCACCGACATTAACGGGAAGTCTGTTTTGGCGTGCAGGTGAAGGTATTCGATGAAAACGACACAAATCTTTTAACTTTGACGTTAACCACAATTACGGCTTAATTGGGGTTTTTGCCTACTTCTCCATCTTAAATTAATCCCAATGACAGGTGATTGCTGGCAGCTATTGTTTAGTCAAAATACGGCTGAGATTGAATCAAAGCGAAGGTTTTGATGGTATAGTGGAAAGCTCAGTGAGCCCTCGGAAAGGGTAATCGTCGTGTTCTAATGTCATCTCAGGGTCAAAGTTCTGCCCGTATCTCAGCCTTCTTATGTTTATGAATCTCTTGCTAATTGATGTTTCAGATTTTTAAATCCAGTTCCACCACTATCGTTGGTACCTAAACCAACTACCGATTCTATGACTTCCGTGAAAATCGCTGCGCGACTAGTGTGCATGATTCCATTTGTCACTGACCCAGCACTATTTCCTGGTTCTACAGACGTTTGGACAACGATTGAAAAGGTATTTTCTTATTTTATCGCACCTACACTCTTGAGTCTTTCTCTATCACTCATTCGTTTGTTAGTGGGTGAAGGGGTTGCGGCCAGTTATAGGCGAACGCGATATTACAGTTTCTTACTCCACTCACTAAACATAATTATTGTCAGTATTGCAGTTCCTGTCGCTTGGATGCGGTGACGAAGAAGAACATGCTGTACTGCTTTGCTGCTGGTTTCTTTCACTACAAATACCCAGTTGGTTAGTTCTCGGTAAGATGCCCTCTGAGATAATTGTGAATTCGGTGTAATCACAGTGATTAGGTCTTCACATACCCTTTGACACTACAGCAATAGACACTAAATTAATTGAGCGGAAGTAATCAAATTGCCTGAGAACACTATTCTAAGTGTGCGCCACCAGCCTGGACGCATTTTTGCCATCTCTCAAGCATCAAATCAATACCGCTTTGTGTAGGATTTTCTGAGCTTTCTTTTGGTAAGGAGTTTGTCCATACTTGCCGCATTGTGGTCGCTCAATAAAGCCCTCATTACAATTTGCTGCTTTGCAAGTAGGACTTGGGACACGATGCCCAGATATTCTTAATCACATCAACCCAAAGGCTCAAAGACTTGTGTCCAGCTGACAGCGCTTTGGTTCTTTGCCAAGTTTCACGCCGGCAACACCAACTTGAAGGACCAGCTGCGCTCCGCACGTTCACGCGAAATTCATCCGGAGGCCGTCATCAAAGCAATACTATCGAGGAATTTGCCGATGATTTTAATTGTACTCATGCGACAATCTCATGCGACAATCAACAGAATATTGAAGGTAGCAGGCAAAAAGTGGCAGAACGATGGATGGATTTTACATCAGCTCACTTAAGCAGAGATGTGCAAGCGCAAGAACATTGTTTAGAAACTGCTCTTAATAAACATCATAGTAGTTTTGATTGCGCAATTCAATTTAACTCAATCTAAGTTCAACCTGTCAATTCGATCTACGACTACTTCAATTACACTGAACAATTTTAATTACTCCTGGCTAGTAAAATTGGTGTTAATTGCTTGAGCGCCAAAGACTATGCGAAAGGCTAATGTTATTTGCATACGTTTACATTTATAGGAACTGCTCTACCTGAAGGCCTATACGCTGCATATGTACTCGTGAACCTGCACGATGGTACTTATCTTGTAAATCCTTGTGATGGTGAATACTGCTAAGATGTCACTAGAACATTTCTCATATCTAATCATTATCTTATGTTGATCGTTATCAGGCTGCGTTTATTCGTGTACGGATACCATGTGTCCATTCATTTCTATTGGAACGATTATCACTCCGACTAACATCTATGGAAATGTGCAACCGTATTCACATCCTAGTCAAATGAATTTCGATCTAAATGTAAGTTAAGGGTCTACGCAAAATCAAAATTTTTTTTCAAAAATCAAAAAAGGTGATAACTCCCAAGACCGACTATCTATTAACCTCGGCATAGTTTGAATCAATGAATAATTTCTCCTGTTTGGCCGTTCCGAGGTGTTATTGATATTATTTATTGAATATTAGCGAAGCATACTACAATACAGTCAGTAGTGCAGCTTGAGTACACAATAATCATAATATAATTATATTCAATAAATAATATCAATAACACCTCGAAAAGTGATGACGCTAACAGAGATTGTTTTCAGCCAATAGGAAACTCAGTCCGTATATGCGATGTTTTTGTTGCTTGTAAAGATTTAACACTTCGTCTTTAAATGATCCACAAAATGAGACAGCAATTTCGATCTTTTGCCATGAGCACTTATTTCGGCATGAATGCTGTTGAACGTTTTGTATCGTACGTCTCAATCTTGATGCGACCCTTTTTCTGGCTCGTTGCACGGAGCTTTTTTGGCTAATTTTTTGTAGTCAATTCATAACTTGTCAGCCACTGATGCTACACTGACGCTGATCCATAAGTAAGATTCCTTATGCGCTAAACATGTGAAAAGACGTATTTGGACGTCGGAATGGAATAGGTGGTTTAGAAAATATTGGAACAGATGAAGAAAAACACTTCAATGTTCTACAAAACTATGCAAAAACACAATAATACCGTGGCCAAAGTATATACTAGCTTTTTTTACTACGCACGCGATTTGGATTTCACTTGTCAGAAGTAACCTTTACGATTTAGCTAATACCTCGATAGTGATAAATTCTACTAACGTTTCGACGTCTCGTCTTCTCTAAAGCCGATGATTCGAATCAAAATACACAGTTGTTCGTACTTTTTATGTTTCTCTTCTTCGTTTTGTTCGAGTCGTGCCTTCTTTGATAGAGCATCGCTCGACAGAAGAGCATCAGGTTTTCAAAAGCATAGAGAGATAAACATAAGATCATAAGAAATATGTAGAAGTCAGAGTGGCATATAAGTATGCATGGAAATCGAGTAATTGAGCGATAATCTTAAGAATGGTGGGCCGTGCTTTTCAATGAGCCTAACAGAACGTAAATCTTGAATTCAGTGCGTATTTCGCTTGACTTTCAATGCCCTGCGTTCTGATGGGCCTTGATCGGGAAGCGGTCGTCGCCGTGTAAGGGCTAGTGACCTGAAGAGGTTAACAAAGAGAGAACGAGTAATAGAGACTGCAGAAAGTAAGGTGTACAGGAAAGGAAAGGAATGATATCTAATTTAATAGGCTTCGTTTTCATTTAACCGCTTATTGCGGTGGTCCAATACCCAATATCTGTCAGTGTGACTGGGCTCAATGTCGACACCGACCAACTGGGCCAAAAACGATAACGGTTGATTGTTGACAGATGGATGCGTTGTAATGTGAAAAGAGTGGTAGGCAAAACGGGCGTCAATAGCGCAGCGAGCTAAAGCGCGCGCTTCCGCTTAGAGCGGGATGCGGGTTCAAAACCCCGCTTGACGCGAAAGTCTTGCACATCACTCTAGCTATCCAATTTATTTTCCGCAGAAACGAAATCCACAGCAGAAAATGCGGATCGCTGCAACTTAGCAGCTTCCTCCAAATGACGACATAAAAATTAGCTGTAATCAAAACGAGTAATGAGCCGCTTTGGTAAATGAAAAGTTGGTTGTCAAAGTATTTTTCTTTGCGCTATAAATAGATTGTGCTAAAATAACGTCTATCTAGAATTGAACAATGTCTTTTGAGCTCCATAGTCCAGCTCGCTCATTTGTTTATGATGGAAAATCTCTATCCCACATCCGTTGCTAGATTTTCATTGCAGAAGACAGGCGATTGGAGACCTGTTTTCGACAAACAATTGGTTGACCTTCGACCTATCCAATCCGCAACCGTTTCTTATACACAGGTTCCGTTGTTCGTTACGAATAACTACGTTTGACCGTAGGAGAACCAACTACATTATTCATAAGTTGTTACCGTAGCCGTTGAATTTAAAAGCAGTAATAATATGAATTGTGAATACTCGCGCCCGTACACTTTCAAGCAGTTATTCTTTCAAGAGGAAAAATGGGTCTAAAGAAAGCACCTTATTTCACCAGGTGTTATGCTGGCCGTTATTATACTTCAATAGCTTCGAACCAAATTCATTTTTCGCTAACTCATGACTCGCCTGGTCTTTTCTTAGCATTAAGTGATTCGTATCGCCTAGCAAAACAAAATCGAGGAAATGTTCACTATCTGATCAATTATTGTTTACAATTCTGACATAACTTTACAGGTGTCCGAAGACGCACTAGTCGAACTGAGGTCAGTGATCGAACGAGAGATAAAATTGTGCTTCGATGAGGCGCGACAGTATGGTATTCCACAATGGAATTTGATGGCGTCGAGGTGAAAATGAACTCTTTTTAGTTTCACGATTGAGAGCCAATTGGAATCACATTGGTATACAATATGTGGGTGCTTCTTTACCTGGGACGTTTCACATAGTATTTTGTCGACATTCTGGCGAACACAGCTCTAAAAACTCAGATTCAATTCTTTCAGAATGAACTATACCTTTGCTATCGACCGCTTTTTTACAGACCCGTTCAAAATGAATTAATCTGATAAGGATATTACATGTTTTGAGCCGATAGGTCTAGTGCTATATAGGCGCTTATTTCGTCCTATTGGGACTCATCAGTAGCACCCTCCCTCGGTTCCGTCGATCCCTTGAGGTGAAATAATCCTCTAAAGGAATCGGCGCCGAGTAAAAACTAAGCACACAAAGTAGGAATGATGGTATTACCTGACTTTGTGGTGACCGGCAGTCGAGCTTGCGGCTTTTAGAATGAACTATACCTTTGCTATCGACCACTTTTTTACAGACCCGTTCAAAATGAATTAATCTGATAAGGATATTACATGTTTTGAGCCGATAGGTCTAGTGCTATATAGGCGCCTATTTCGTCCTATTGGTCCTTTCTCAATAGGACGAAATAGGCGCCTATATAGCACTAGACCTATCGGCTCAAAACATATAATATCCTTATCAGATTAATTCAATTCTTTCAATGAGAAAAAAAGCACAATCGTGTATCAATCCAGCATAAGAACGTTTAGATGAGTACATGAATATCTGACTGCCTTATATGGATACTTTTTGCACAAAATCTCATTGGATCATAACTGTACTTTCTAATTAAAAGAAGATACGCAGTTGCCGAGTAGTAATGATTCAGTGGGTAGTGAAGTCATGATACCTATCTATATCATGACTATAACAACATATCCACTTGTCGATTGTTTCAGATTGTTAAAACGCTATTCCATTTGTACTTTTTCTGTGAGAGATCTCAGCACTTTTAAGGCTGTTGCGTGAAATCATTCAAGACGAACAGAACTCAGTCGACGATCGTTTGACACGATTGCGAGAGTCGTACACGGTAACGGCAAGCGCCATTACGATGCCGTATAGAAGTGTTCAGGTTTGTGATTCGTTATGAATTACACAGTAATTAGCAGTGTACTTATTTGAAGAAGACGAGAAGCTACGGTCGATTCTTTATGATGCAATAATGCAGTTATTTTCCAATTGAAGGACTGCGTTAATGCTGTTCTACGATTCTCTTTCCATACGACAGCATCAGTGTCTGTACAGTTTGCTCTAGCGGTTCATCTGCAACCAGCTTTTAATCATGTTATCGTCTGTAATATTGGTGTTGGTATGCTTACACTTAGAAAATAAAAATTTACACTAATCAAATCCATGCTATTCTGGAGAAAGATTTTGTAATGCCTTATGAGTTTTTCATAAAAACTGTTATTATTTGTGTAACGGAATATCCCACAATCTTTTCCAAATGATGGTCTGCAATGACAGTACTGCTGTAAATCCAAAACCGTACAGAAAAAATCAGCAGTTCATTATGTGCGATTGTCGTTTGATGGCACTTGATATCCGATCAAATAGTGCAGTCTACTGTATAGCCAGCACGATTCTTGAATGATACGCTTCATGCGCATTTGGAAATAATGTTGCGTAGCTATGTCGTAGATTTCGGCTCCAACATCATCCGTGAGGGGTCGATTTATTTTCTTCCCTGCTTCTGTCTTTGATTTCGGCCTAACATCATTCCTGAATCAACAAGTGAGAAGCTTGGCCAAGGATCCATCGCCGAAATCCATTCCTTTAAAACGACATCGTGAAGACCTGAGAAAACGCTTGCAAGGTTGCGTCAGGACCAAGCAATATCCTATGCACGACCAGCAATATACCATTTGGAATATGTGCTGTTGGCCGCACAATTTGTAAAGACGGACCATCTGAGTATTTGAGTAAGTAAGTATGTCGTAGAATTAAGACTGAAAAGTATTGTTTTCACTTTTGGGAGTTGCATGATAGTGGGTGTGAAGTAATCTGTTTTCCAGTTGAAAATCTGTAATAACTATATATACAAGAATCAATGAATTACCACGAGGCACGAATAACCGGTCGGATATACGGGCTATGATGCAATCGATAAATATTCAGTGCCTAACATACAAAAAAAATTCAAAATTCAGCACTTATGTTAGGAATGCTACCACGATTACCCTAATGTAAAACTCAGGGCGCGGCGCTGCTGATTTTTCGATTTATCGACTGCCTATGCTAAAAGTCTAAAAGGTTCTGTTAGGTAGAGGACGAAACATAGCGATTAGATTTACGGTTCTCCATATCAGCAAACGATTAACATAAGGAGAGAACTTGGCAACTTTCGCAATTAATAAGCGCATTCGATCTTGGTTGTTCTTATGTATCGATTTTGGTCGTTCTTCCGTATATCAGCTGGAAATATCTTGTGCCTAATCAATCACTGATTTGAAAATTTTCTGTTGCATTACATTATAAAACTCAAGGATACAAGGCCATCGCGCAAACCGTTAGAGTTCTCTGGCCGCCGATATAAAACCGATATAACTCTCGCTATTTACGAGTTGAGTTCTCGCAACCAAATATTGCCATTACTAGCCAGACACGGTCTTTTATCCGCAAAGTTTCCTAAATAGTGTTAGATTAATGAGTAAACTATCCCATTTCTATTGCTGTGCATGCTATATAGCCAGCTTTTTCCTGCTCTCATGGCCCTTTTGTCATGTTCAAAGACGTAGAGTACGGTGATAATATTGCCGATCACCATCAACACTGTGCAGGTCTGGAACCGTCTTGGGCTATTAGATCTACTAACATCCCGTGGTTAGGGGATCCATGAATGAATCTCTGCATAAACTAAGCAGTACATTTTACATGCGCTTTCTTATAGTTCAACGTGTTTTGCGAAGCCTCTGTGTGTTCCGTTCGCGGTTCCTTACGAGCTGTGATATAACAGTTTGATGACCATCTATCTTTGGCTAGTGCATCCACTTCTTTTTGTGCTAAAACTTTGAATTTTAGATTATCTTGTGAAAGCCAGCTTATCCCAGGACTATAAGCTACATGATTAGTCATCTTAAGACAAGTCAAGTCAGTCTTGGCTCGCTTGTTGTCGCAAGCTCAACTAGCGATTTTGTTATCGGCATTTTTCTTATCACTATACACTATCAAAATCCTACACTAATTCTACACATTGATTTGGTAAATAATTCTCAGGACTTTTTTTGTGAATTCTTCCAACAGTTAAAAGCAGCAAGTTCTTAATCTCCATTTCTACATCGAAAATCATCAAAACGATCAAAAACTACAATTCGCTCAACTGCTCCATCACCCCCGGCCACGTTATTTCTGCGGAAAGTCTCAGTGTCACTTGAATCCAGGCGATACTCGTGTAGCATCAACAATCGTTTTCTCGCTCGGGAAAATTTCGTCTTAAAATAAGTATAAGTGCTATATATCAAAATAACCGCAAGAAACTGCTCTGAACGATGCCAAAAGCAAGAACTTGAAAGCATAAAAATTCAGCAAAAATGAAAAAGCCTGCGAAATTTTCTGACAACCCAATATTAGTTCGATCAGCGATACTAGTCAGGACCGTGAATTTGCTGTGTGGCGACATCAAGAAAGTCCTCATGCCAAAGCAATTCGAAGGGGAGAGATTCACTCCAAATTATTAACTATTAGGCTTTAGCAGTAATTCGAGTTGCCGCGGAGCGAGGGTATTTCTTAGCTGCAATAGTGTCACATCAACTGCCTATTCGCGACCGCAGCACAAATGCTACAAAAATTTTCCATCTGTTTTTATTTGATTGGATAATGGTGTTATGAAACAAAAGAATGAGTTAAATCAAGCAAGAAAGTGCTTTAATAGAGTAAGAGACATAGCTGCGAAGTTGGAGGACCTTATTGAATTGTAAAGTTGGCGATTTGAAAGACTGTTTGTAATGTATCAGTGTATTACTTGAATTGAAGAATTCAGTAAAACGATTGAAAATGAACAGAATATAATCAAAACCGAGATTTGACAAGGTCTGCATTTGATGTTGTTCAGTAAAACACGGTGCTCCGGTCTACTAGGTTGAAAAAATTTCTTAACACCCGCGAAAAATTTAAATCATATGCTTATTTCACACAGTATCGGTATTGTAAATTCAAGGAGATTATCTCAGCAATATTTTCATAAGAGACTTCCATGGTGACTCTAATAAAAAGTACCCGACATTGACTCGTTGAAGGCGTGTGCTGTTTCAGCAAAACAATGCCACACCTCACACCGCAAAGAAGACTAAGGAAAAGTTTGATGAACAGGAGGGAGTCGAGGTCTTGCTGCACTCAGCCTACATTCCAGATGCTGCGCCGTCAAATCCAAGGTTTTTCCGCTCAATGGAACATTTTCTGCTTAGGACGCTGATTCAACTTTCAATAATGATAATCGTTATCTTTAGCTGAATTTATGTATATGTTTGAATTTTGAGCGAGTGTTAAAGAACTTTTTCTTCAACCTAAAGCACAAGTATCATGAAATAAGTCACTTTGCTTCTCAGATAAAATACAGTGCTAACACAGAGATGCCAATAAATTCTTTGGGAAAAGCGATCAGCAAGGAGAGATGATATTCAGGAACAACCATACATGAAGTTTGATGATGTATATCGAGACTGGCAATCGTGAGATCAAAATCAAGCGATAAGAAAATCGTGTTCAAAAAAGCATTACAAGAAGTTTATGAATTCAACAAAAAGAAATGACAACCTGATTGAATTCAACAAATAAAACGAGACATTCAGTTGAAAGTTTCAGTTGAAAGTTAGTTCAATTAGTTTCCTTAGCTTCCTTCTATTCCGTAAATCGCGCTAAATTTGCATTGAAAAGTAGGATTTGAGACTTCAATACTTATAGAGTCACTTTTTGCACTCTATTAAATAAATTAAAGGCTACAAAGATGTCGTTTTATGTATTCGAGACTCGTGACCATATGCACCGGTTTCAAATGAATTTATAGGAGAGCATTCTTCTTTGAAACTCCTCAGAAATGGCATTAGCTAAGCTAACGCCAAACGTTTGGCTCAGTCACAGAGTACTCAGATAGCACACATGGAACAGCGAGGTTTTAGGAAGCGGAAGTTGGATTTTATGATCAAGCCATCGGTTTTCGATATACTTAGAATATCTCTCACATCAAAATAATAGTCTCAAATACTGTGACATTTCACGTGTTATAGCAAGGCGTTTTATTCTGCAGTTCATATTGGACTTATGGCGTCCATCCAAAATGCTTCCAGATTTTACGCGACGATACTTTATGTTCTTGTGAGAGGCTGATGATTTCCACTTCGAAATTCTGCCCATTATGTGTCGTTGTCCTATGCGAGCCCAGTCGGGCTTGGTTAACTCTGTTTGCCGACGAAATGTTTTTTTAGGCGAACACACCAAGTGGTACGGGATACCAAACTGTTTTGTGATTGGTGCGAATGAAACATAGGTTTTGTGAATTTGTATAATGAAGTGATGGAGGTGTATGAGTGATTGAATCTTCAAAATGATCTTCCAGGCTTTGAAGAGCGCGAAGCTGTCGGAACGTTAGCTCTTTGAATAAGCTGTATCATGTCAACCCAAGTTTTGGCTTGCAAAGAACCAAGTGTGATTTATTGAAGAGGGTCGATGTCAGTAGATGATCGGTTCTGGGAATAATGGCAGCATAAATATGATTAGGAGTAATGACCATAATAAAAGAGGTAGCAAGAGATGAATAAGTAATAATCTAATTAAGAACATTATTGAATGACAGTAGTAATCAATGGTAGTAAATAATAAACAATACTACATTATGATCGCAATAAACGAATAATATGACAAACGACAGCAATAAACTTGCTTGCTGGTGATAATCCATAATAGTAACATTAAGGATTGATCACCTGTCACCTGTCGTATCACCACCTGTCGTTCCGTTGATCGTCGAGTGAATTGAGCAAGTACCATCGACATTTTCGTTTTTCCCTATCTCCTGCAATAGTAGCCCAGTGGTTCGTTCTCATTCCAAGGATTCCTTAAGCACCATTTCCTTCTTCTATGACTTTCGTGAAGAAATCCGACCACCCGATCGGTGGTCTTCCTGTAGAGCGCTCGATATCCCGAGGAATTTTGTCGGTAACAGCTCTCATCCATCGGTTGTCGTCGAAGCGCATCTGGCCCACTTTATTTTCGATATCCTAGCGTGTAGAACGGCGTCTTTGATTTTAGATCGTTAACGTAGGTCGGAACTTCGAATCCTTTCTTTCATTTGCGAGATACGGGATACTGTTAGCATCGACCTTCAGATTGCGCGTTTAATAACGCCGAATGATCTTTCTCCTGCATACGTAGGGACCACTTTTCTGCTGCATGCGTTAGATGTTCTTTGTTCTCTTCACTACATCTTCATGCTCTCAAACGTTCCCCAAGCCTCTCGTTTCCTCCTGCTCAACTCTGGGGCTAGGTCGTTCATCATGTTGATTTCACGACTTAGACGTAACTGGAGCATTCGGAGATGTTCGTTCCGTTGAGCGTTAATGGGGCATTAAAAACCCAGTTTCTCATGGATAGCGTTTTCGTTAGGTTCAGTTGAAGGCCAATTTTTCCACAGGCATTGTCAAAATAGGTTAGCATTCGTTCTGCGTAACTGAAGCTTGGTGCTATAAGGACGATATCATCAGTAAAGCAAAGATGGTTTAAGTGTCGACCGTCAGTTTTCACTCTCATTTCGTCATAATCTAATTTTCGCAAGGCGTTTTGGAAGGTGACAGTGAATAATTGTGGCAAAATTGTATCGCCTTGTTGAACACCTGTTTTTATGTCAATGGTGATATTGTTTCGGAGATATTTTGGTCGTGAGATCTTTATAAAGCTCACGAAGAATCATTATGCACCGGCTGGAGACACCCTGATTATCCAGAACCTCCAAAACCGTTTCTGTCCACGTAATCAAAGGTTTTCTTGAAATCGAGGAAAGTGAGACAGAGCGGTTTTGAACTCTCGCGAAACTTCAATGAGACTCGTGATCGTGTGAATGTGGTCTACTGTACTAAATCCTTTTCGAAACTCTGCTTGTTCGCATGGCTGCCCTTCGTCCAGTGTTCTGTTAATCCTGTTTGAGATGACTCGAGTAAAGAGTTTGTAGATAACGAACACTAAGCAAATTGGACGATAATTGCCTATGTCGTAAAGGTCTCCTTTTTTGAACAACAATACGGTCTCACTGGAGGTGTTGATGAGAACGGGCGGTAGGTTCTTCAGGTATTCTGGCCTGATCCTGTCCGTACCGGATGTTATTCTATTCTTCACCGACGATATTGCATGTCGGATTTTCGAAGGGAGGACCGATGGAACGACATGTTCATCCTTTTTCAACTTATATGACGATGAGAGGAAATGCTAGCGATGAGATTCGAGTGGCACTGGTGGATGATTTTCTCCACTGCCGTTCTAAAAGCTGTAAGTGCCCCATCAAGGCATCTGAGTGCAATCAGCTTAGTCTTATAATTGGCGAAGCCTCGCTGGGCTTGTGAATGCTCTTCTCAGCTTCTGCAGCTTCTGCCATAACTGCTGCTCTTCTCTCTTTTAGGTCTTCTTTTATCTCTTCTCTGTAGCGTTTCGCAAGTTCGGACGTGAGGTTTTGGTTGCCTGTAGGTCGTGCGATTCCTTGTTGACGTATCAGCTCGAGTGTCTGCGGAGACAAGCGTCTTTCGAGACCTTAGGACTCTCATCCTTCATAGCGCCAAGATGAAGATATTCACGAACTGGTCGTATTCCTCGTCGATGATGACGGCAACGGTATCATCTCAAGAGCCGACTAATCATTAAATCGGAGCGTTGTGCGAAAGAGGCAATAGTCTGATCCCGTGTAAAACTTAAGAACAACAGCGGCATCGGTCAGGCTCTTCGATTTACTAAGATGTGATGAACCTCGTTATGGTAGTCCCATTGGAAGTCTCCCACATCCATCGTTGAGAATGAGACTTTTAAAATTGTGAGTTACCATGGATGGCATGGGGTGCCATGACAAACTCAGATAGCCTTTCATTTGTTCATTCCATTCCACCCCCAATGTGGTGTTTTTCAGACGTTCTTTAGGTCCAGTTTTCGCGTTAAAATCCCAACAATGACCTTGAAAAAGGTATGGTCTTCTCTAAAGAGTTTTTGAAGTCCATATAGAACACTTCGACTTCCTCTTCATCATAGCTTGATGTTGGTGCGTAAGCAGCGCGAATGGTCAAAGCCGCATTGAACCATATCGTTTCAGCCGCAATCGTCCGATACGGGTTGTTAGTTGTTCAAATGAATCGATGTTTACGGTCAAATTCGATTTGACGAGGATGCCAACCCCGCCGACAACTCTGCTATCGCATGTTCCAAGAAACAGTTCTCCTCCGGTATAATAAACAGTGTGAAAAGGGTGGCGTCTTCTCGTCTCAGCCAGACTAATGACGTCGTACCTTGTACTTCTGGCTTCAATCAATAGATCTTCTATAGCGGATTCGTGAGGTACAGATCGTCATTTTACTCCGTTTCGATTTTGGCAGCCTAGTTTGACCCTGAAATTTTAGCAGTCTCTCCTCACTCGTAGTACCTGGCGCTGTAGTACCACGGGCTCTTTCGGGGTCAGGGGGATGGGGTCCATTTTTATTGCTGTTTATAGCGTTTTTTGAACCCATGATATAGCTTGCTAGCCCCAAACATGGGGCTGGGTACTCACGAGAAGTTTGCCAGTCTTTCTCGGAGGAGCGGGGGGAGTTTATTTGTTGGAGGCGGCTTCTAACCGCTTGACTCGTGGAAATAGAGTTTTTTTTAAGTTGGCACTGCAGAAGCAGGCAGCTCATCCCATGAATCCACCTGCGTCTTTGTGAAGCACACGGTCGCTTTTGGTTCTCGTTGAGTTTCCCTGCTCACCACCTGGAGACGCGCGACTAACCAAGCGGGATCCCTCAAAGATGGAGATCCGTGGAAGGACTGATAGTTCATAAAAATACTTCATTTTTTCTGTGAAGATACGCGGATTTGTAATCGTTCTCACACAAGCAACTTAATAATAATACCAAAGACGGTGTACCCTTTACTTCAAGTGTTCTTTCAAAAGCGCGCTCAGATTTCAATATTGAATCTCCAACTAAGTTTCCGAACTTGATCCAAACATTTAAAAATTATTTCTTTTCATCCAATTGAAAGTATCAAATAACATTAATTGAGGTATCCTCCGTTTGCCATTGAAGTGTTGGCCAATAAAATATTTTTCAAATCTTCCGGATCTGCTCGTCTGAACATTGGAAATCATTGGCCAAATCACTGGTTGGCAAGTCGGATCTTCTTCAATTACTTCAGAGATTGCTTTTCGATCAATTTCATGAGGTCCTCCAGATCTTGGTTGCTCGGCCAAATTAGTATATCTATTGCATGTATGTAAACAATTCATACTCTGTAGTTCTACCCACAATCTTACGGCCTTATGCACGGTTGGTGTTGTCAAATGAGGTTTGAAAATTGTGCCACTATTGAGACTCGTGAAGCAGCGAGTGCGAATGACTTCCCATGACACCTCCATTGTTGGACAAGTATGTGTAAAAATACATCAAACAATGCGCAAAAAAATTCTGCACAAAATGGATGAAAGAAAAATTTTCAGTGGAAAAATTTTAATTTTTTTGGATTGAGTCTGGAAACTTAGTTGGAGACCTAATATATCTGATAAATACTTTTGAGCCAACACTTCATGTGGCTTTTTATGGGCATCCTATAGAGCCCTATGCAAGCGTTTCGACTTTGACGGCCTCATCAGTCGGGTAGTACCCTCTTCCTAGCCAATCTTTTTGGGGCCCTACATCCTACCTGTATAGGGTAGGCGACGACAAACGATTCAAATGCTCCATCAAATAAAATAAATCACAAGATCGGCAGTTCTTAACACTCGATTGCTCTTGGCTGGTATTTTTGAAACTACCAAAGACGGTGAAACTTCAATGAGTCTCAATGACACTCATTGAAGTTTCGCGAGAGTACAAACAACCACTCTGTCTCACTTTTATCGATCTGAAAAAAGCCTTTGATTCAGTGGAAACAGAAGCGGTTATAGAGGCTCTGGATAACCAGGGCGTCCCTACTCGGTACATAATGATCCTTCGTGAGCTTTATAAAGATTTCACGACCAGAATATCTCCATTCTACAACAATATCACCATTGACGTAAGAAGAGGGGTTCGACAAGGCGATACAATATCGCCAAAACTATTCAATGCCACCCTACAAAACGTCATGCGAACATTAGAATGGGACGAAATGGGAGTGAAAATTGACGGTCGACAATTGAACCATCTTCGCTTTGCTGACGACATCGTTCTCATAACACCAAACATCAGCCAAGCGGAACGAATGTTGACTGATTTCGATAAAGCCTGTGGAAAGATCGGTCTTCAACTGAATCTAACGAAAACAATGTTCATGAGGAACAGATGGGTTTCTAATGCCCCATTCACGCTCAACGGAACGACAATTTCCGAATGCTCCAGTTACATCTATTTAGGTCGTGAAATCAACATGATGAACGACCTAGCCCCAGAGTTGAGCAGGAGGAAACGAGCGGCTTGGGGAACGTTTAAGAGCATCGAAGATGTAGTGAAGAGGACAAAGAACATCCGACTCCGTGCCCACCTTTTCGACTCGACAATTATCCCTGCCCTAACGTATGCAGCAGAAACCTGGTCGCTACGTAAGCAGGATGAAAGATCACTTGCCGTTATCGAACGCGCAGTCGAAAGGTCGATGCTAGGAGTATCTCGTATTTCGCAAATGAGACAAAGGATCCGAACTTCCGACCTACGTCAACGATCGAAAATCAGAGACGCCGTTCTACACGCCAGGATATCGAAAATAAGGTGGGCCGGACACGTGATGCGCTTCAACGACAACCGATGGACGAGAGCCGTTACCGACTGGATTCCTCGGGACGTCAAGCGCTCTAAAGGAAGACCACTGACCCGTTGGTCCGATTTCTTCACGAAAGCGATGGAAGAAAGATATGATGCTCAGCGAATTCCTAGAGCAAGGAGGACCCACAGGGCTACTCTTGCACGCGATAGGGGAAAATGGAAGAGTTGCTGGTACCCGCTCGAGTCACTCGACGATCAACGGGACGACAGGTGATACAGGTGATACCAAAGACGGTTTAATACTAGTCTTTTATCTAAAGGATTGAATCCAGTGTATTCTGTCTTGGAGATGCTCACACGACAAATTCCAGGCAATTTTTGGCTGAATTTTCTCCGCAATTGCAGAAATAGTTCTCTTGTCAATCTAACACCATCGAAAAATGATACCGTAAAAATACCAATCCTCCAGGTCAGTTTCGTTTATTAGGAAAGAGAATGAATGGAGAGATCGCAGTGAGTCGTGAATAGAGAGATCGAAGTTAGAATGAATGAATAGAATGAATAGAAAAATCGAAGTGAGGAGAGAGATCAAAGTTGGTCAAACCGATTCTCCCATCGGCGACTGCTGAAGTGCACTTGCATGCGCGATGTCTTATTCCATGAGTTGTGGCTTGTTCTTAAGCAGTCAAGAGTCTACACTGGAGACATCAAAGCACTCTTCCAGGTGATAAATGAGGAATGACCAAAATCGGATACACATATGGAGCATTTAATATGTTCGTTTCTCCCCTTGATACATTTGCTTGTCTATATGAAGAACCGTAAGTTGATCAGTCACGCAGAATTTTTGACAATATTTTCGACTCTTACGTATTTTAGTCATGTCAAACTTGGGACTCCATTCTTTACGAAACGCTCACGATGCGCCAAGTGTTACATTTTCTCTGGAATGCATTTGATTCAGTAAATAATTGAATGACGCAATCTCTGTTGTCCATACCGAACTCGATCTTTCTCAGATTCGAAAAAAGTGTTTGTGCATTTGTTACCCTCACGTCAGGTCATCACCAAAATCATCTCCTCTACGGTTGTTCTCTGAAGCAGGAGCGTGCTTGGTTGGTGCAAAAAATTTGCGCACTAAGATAGTCGAGAATAACGATAATCGTGTATCTAAGACATTTTAAACGTAAAACATTTGTTGATGACAGTGGAGGTGACCGATTGTGAAAAAGGAATGGATTGTCTTTTGCGAAAGTTAACCTTTTCCAGAGTTAGGAAAAGTTACAATGTTTCGTGAACATCAATCAGTCACCGTCAGAATCATGTAAGGAAGGTTTCTTCTACAGGTGGAGTGAAAATGAGCCTGCGGTACAAGCGAAGTAACACATGATAAGGCATGCTTCCCTGGGGTACAACCTTCGGTTCATAAGATTTATTCAAAATACCACAGTGTTTCACATACCGATGCTTGATATTTTCGCGCGATGATCGCGTGTGTTATACCTATGCTGTCCCGTTGTCGAAAAGTATTCGAGCGGGCACCAGTAACAATCCCATTTTTTCCGATCTTGTGCAAGAATGTTCCTGTAGATATTTTTCGCTCTAGGCATTCGTTCAGCAACGTATCTTTCTACTAGGCTTTTCGTGAAAAAGTCTGATCGTGGGGTTAATGGTCTTCCTGCGAAGCGCTTAACATTCCAAATAATCCAGTCACGAAAGACTCTCGTCCATATGCCGTCTCTAACTGTCATTACGTGTCCGGCCCACCTTGCCCTCGAGAGACTGGCGTATAAAATGGCATCTCTAGCCCTTTAACTTCCGACGAACCAACTCCACCTACGGCAAACAACATTACTTCTAGAATGTAAACTTCATAATGTTCTTAGCAGTTTCGTCGGAGCTCCCACATCGTCGCGCATGGGGCGGCTTGGCGGCTAGAAGTCTGCAGTGACCAGTGCCTCGTGTTTCCCTCCACCGAGAAAAAGGTCGTCGGTTCGATTCCCTACCACGGCGCTTCATTCTGGCATTTTAGTGTCATTTTCCTGACTTCGCTTCACCTGTATCACCTGTCGCCCTGATGATCGTCGAGTGACTCGAGCGGGTACCAGCAACACTGCCATTTTTCCTTTTGCATGCAAGACTACCCCAGTGGATCCTCCTCGCTCTAGGTAATCGTTGAGCATCATATTTTTCTATTAAATCTTTCCGTGAAGAAATCGGGTCATTGGGTCAGTGGTCTTCTTGTACAGCGCTTGATTTCCCGAGGATTCCTGATGTCATCAGTATTGAATTCTCTTTTATAGCGTAAATATCACAGCAAAAAACGATCAGTTGTCTAACATTTCACTATCTGATGCAAAGCGTAGAACCATGGGGTAACAGCGCACATCCAACTTTTTTCGCTTTGAACAACACTATGATAGTTTCTAATGTAATTTAGTTCGAAATGACATTTCAAATCTACGTGATCTACTTAGTTTTTTGCAGTTTACTATACCCTTTAAGACAGTTCCTTGTACTTCTGGAATGAACAATGGTTAATAATTTTCATCATTTATCGTTTGTGTTGCGGTTTACTATGTGAGATATGGTGTGCCAGCGAACTGAGCATATCGTACTGAAAACAAAAAGATGGTTCCAAGAAACTGCAGTGAATTGTCGCAGTAGGTAATTGAACCAGCAACCTTCTTGCCGATGGGCGGCAGCACGAGGCACTGGTCATTTCGTACTGCTCGCCGACGAGGCTCCGCAGGTGTGACGATGTGGAAGCTCCGACGACACTACTATGAACAATCCGAAGCTTGCATTCTGGAAGCAATGCAGTGTGTCGTAATTGGGGTGGGTCCCCGGAAGTCAAAGGGTTAAGTCGTTCAGGCATTCTATCGACCTGCTTCCTTAAGGAGATAGAAAGTCGCCACGGGTGCAGATTAGGAAGCATGATACTTCTCAATAAATAGAAAACAAAGAAATTTTCAACCTCATTCGCTATACATGAATTTTCATTAGGATTGCTAGTAATCACTCGCAAGCTTGAATCTATGACTAAAGCTGTACGCAGCCACTTTCTGAAAGGATCCTTCATACCACTGTAAAAGCTAAAAATAAAATAATGTTTCACGCACGCATAGGCTCAGAAGGCTTTGTTCTATTGTCTTATGTGTAATAATTCTATATACCCACTTATACTCAATCACGAACATTATTCATCGCTAAAACCTAAAATCAGCACCGACTTTTCCTTCAAAATCCCAATTTTTTGGAAGAGAAACCACATACCTACGGTAAAATCTTATTTCGAAATGTTGTTGAGATTCTTCTATCGCTGCGCAAATGTCAGTGCTTTAATTATCCACTTATTTTATGGTGGGAACATTTACTATCGTGGCAACTGAATGTCCTCACTAATTCTACGAGCCCTACGTATTCCTTGCCCTCAAGACGATTTCCTAGACTTTCTGTGATTCCAGCCTCTTCAAATATTTTCAATGAGACCACGTGCATTCGGTTAGAATTGTGTATCACTATATGAGCAACTTGGTGCGCTACGTGCTTCCGAAGCATATCACTCTCCACTACTCATGTAAGTATTTTTTCCTCTGCGTGTTTCATTTCAATTCTCATTTTGAATTATTTATAGCTATACTATGTAAAGCAAAGTCGCTTATTACCAAACAACTGATATCTATTACCTCGGCAATGTATTGCATTGGTTATTGTATCAAGTTCACGAAATATGGTGAGTCCACATTTTTTGCTGTATGATACGCTAGCCAACGATATCCTAGGATATGGAAGTGTATTACGTATATTATGGTGCGGACTGTCTATGTTAATGTGAAAATTTGTTAGCAGTTTCATAAAGGATTATTTTTTCTAGAATTCTGTGGAGGTGGTGATTGTGAGGATTAAATAAATATTCTGGATAAGAACATTCTCTCAAACATGTCGTTAGTTTTCTGCCAAGAGTGGGGAAAATCATTTTGCCAATCAAACGCATTATCTGAGTAGATCAAACACACTAACTGCGGCAATGAGATCTCATTCCATTGCATTTCGACAGCATCAACGTTCGTCTTGCTTTTTGTTTCACGTCAACTGTCGTGTAAGTCGCTATATTGTCCATTCTGCCGTTTATTCACATGAAAAATGCTACATCTGATGTAAGCTATACCCAATGATTTTGAGTGATGTGCAAAACTTTGCTACGATTTACTGATTATCTTCTGGAGAGGAATTTAGGAGACAATACCGCAAATTAAACAATGAGTGGGTCCAAACGGCAAAAGCGGCAGGTTTAAGGCTATCTATCATCACTCAAGTCAAAATCCAATCACCAACATGCCTCGTCTTTTACTTGCTTATACTCATAAGTTAGTATCCACTGATGATCTGATGTCTAATAACCCATCCACATTCAAAGTTAGACTCATCATCAGCTGTGTAGGCGGACCGATGGGTAGGATAGCATGGTCCTTCAATTTAATAGCATCCCAGTTAGTAAGGCACATTTCAGCCCATCTGACTAACACTCAGATGTTTCTGAACCGTCTGCTGAGCGCAAATCCAAATATTGCGTTCGTAATGTAGCCATTTGACGTCACTTCTCTCTATACCAACGTGCCAAATGACTCTGCATTACAAGCCACACACGAGCTTCTAACCAAAAATAAAGGAGCTGTCAACATGTTTGGCTTATCGACTCAGCAGTTCAAGATACTCTTGAAAGAGAGTCTGAATTGCTCAGTCTTCAGATGGTCCGGGAAGTACAGACTAGGGGGTTGGCAATGGGGCAGCGATTGGCGCCTAAGCTAGCTATTGCCTTCATGTCCAAAGTAGAAGCTCCAGTGATTGATCTCCAGCCATTATTCCAATATAGGTATACAGGTGATTACTTGGTCAGCTGTTTGACTCAAGAAGAGCTAGACAGATGTTCTAGGTTGCTAGGTGAACAGTTAGAGTATGTAAAATTCACCCGTGAGACACCAAAAGATAGTTGCCTTCGTTTTCTGAACGTGCAAATAAACTTAAGCGATGAAGGCTATATTACATAGTGGTACTGAAAGCCAACTAATAAAAATAGTCTGGTTCACTATCTCTCCTCTCATTCCTCGCACATAAAAAAGGCGCTAGTAAAAAACATGTTTTTTAAACAGCCACCGGTGTGTGCACCGGAGAGTAGCAGAGAAGAGAATCTGAAAAGCTAGCTCGGGATATAGCCATTTCTAGTGACTACAGCCTAGGTCTAGAAAAAACAACACGCCTCCGAACGAAAATTCGATGAAAGAAAAATCCCGTTTATCCTCGCGTTTTTTTTTTTGAATGAAAAAGTGCAACTATAAAACGCTGTTTGAAAAGAACAGGTTTAGAGCATCTGGTATCGTAACAGAAATACCCCAAAATACTCTTAGGTGCCATTTAGTTCGTAATCGTTTATATGACCACCTCTGCACAACAAAAAACTGCCGAATGTGCCCTTACGGAGAGACAGTGATCGCATGAGCGTAGGCACAGTGTACCTAATCTCTTGTGAAACATGCGACGATAAATATATTGGTGAAACGGGTAGGCCGCTCTATGCTCGCACAGAAGAACACCTAGCTGATATGCGCCATACTAGAAAACTCACTCCGCTAGGTATACATAGAGCTCAAAAGCATGCCGGAGGATTTGATATAGAGGTTACCTCATTGAGCAGAAGCAAAAAACATCAGTTCGAAAGATACTTGAGGCGTTCTGGACGAACAAGACCGATCCAGCTAAAAACCGCAGGGAAGAATGCCTGGTAATCACCCGTGATATGAGTCAGTATATGAAACTGTTGTTTTGATGGGTATAGTGCATTGCTGGCCTATGTGATTACCGTTCCGTTGGTCTTCACTTGTTCATTCAGTGGAAGACATATAATAAAAGCGGTGAGTATGTTAAAAGCTGACTTTGTGCTTGATGCGATCGAAATCTAAATCTGACAATTTTCTCTAAAGAAGTGATGGAAGTGTTTGACTGATTGGATTGTAAACAACTTTGACCTTTCCACGCTCTGACGAAGGCGACCTGTCGAAACGTTAGCTGCTTGATTGTAAGAATCAAGTTTGGATTTAACACTCGTGCACGGCTTATGAAGAAGGAAAGCAAAATTAACAAAACTTTGCTGTGAAGCTAGACTCGAACTTGTATTCCACCCTTTTCAGGGATGGATCAATGCCGATATGGCTTTCCAGTCCAAACCGTTGACGATTGGTTTCTGACAGGTTGATGTGCTGTAGTGTAGAAAGAGTAGTGCCAAACCGGAGCTTGGGTAGCAATTTGGTTGAGCGCCCCCGGACAGGATGAAACACGGATTCGAATCTTGCTTGACGTCAACTTTTTTGCACATCGCTCAACATTATTGACTATATCCATAACATTATAGAACCACTAAAAAGCTGTTAAATGAAAAGGATTCTCGTTGGCGATAGTTAATTTATTGGTTTACTACAATTTAGAACTTAAGTTTTCCTTGAGAAAATGAACACATTCAATGATGTTGACACTGATGTGGAATAATTGGCAGCCGGGCTGGCTGCTGTGCTCAAGGACACGAACGGAGAGGAGATCATTACCAGTGGCGTCTTCAGAAACAAAATTAGATTGGATGACAGTGAGCACTCAGATGACGACGAGTCAGGCGGTGTACAGTAAGGGACATCAGCTGATAGCAGAGCCGTGGATGGTTGGTCGGGGGCCGTGGTCTCACCCAGACTCCCACACCGACGTTAGCCTCGGTGGTCTTCAATGTGACGTATTAGCCGGGTACGGAAGCCCAATCGACTACTATGAACTACTTATGAAAGATATCTGAGAGCTGATTGTGCAACAGGCGAGCATATCCATGGCAGGCAAAAAAAAATGCTCTTTGGGAAGACACGACAGTCTATAAAATGAGAATATCCATCGGCTAATGTCTCATAATGACAAAACTGCTAAAGCGCCGTTTGAGGTTTTACTGGAACACTGATCAGGCACATGGAAGAGCTGCTTTGGGGTCTAGCGCAAGCAAAGAGATGGGTTTGGGGAAATTATGAAGCACTTGCACCCAGCCGACAATTATGATGGAATGGAAAAGACATGGTGTAGAAGGTACGCTTGTTGGTAGATCTGGTCAGTTGGAACTCTAAGGTCATTTTCAGGTTACGAAATATGTCTGCACCGACGAGTCCATGGTGTCATTCAAACGTCGTACGAAGCTCTGCCAACGCAATCCTGACAAAAGGAAGAGATGCGTGCTGAAACTGATCAAGTTATTTGCGATTTAAACTAACTCAACAGCAACAGCAACTAACAACCTCACACCGGCTCAAACAGTTAAGCTTTTGATACTGAATAAGTTGACTTTAATGTTGAGGTTAATAGAAAGTCGAGATTCCAGTATACTACATAAGATATATAATAACACTGAAGACTGTTCTCATCGATTACAGTCGAAATGGAAGAGCGTTTTGAGGAAGTTACAGAGTGCGTAGTTCGGAGCCGGTCTGAAACGAGCACTGCAAACAGGAATATCTTAAGGATTCCAGCAGAGATACTTTGATGGCAGCTCTCTATGGATTTAGCCCGGCAATACCCATGACTGATCCAAGCAAAATGCATGTACTTACGATTTGATGCCGTTTTGATAACTTTGTTACTCTAGTGGATTCCGATATTTGAGAAGACGTTTCTATGATAGCGCTTTCCATTCAAAATAATATCAGTATCTACCACTACTTCGAATCATATCTATCACTACATTTCATTTATAATTCCATTTGATCTTACCAATATCAACTTGACACTTCCTGCTAGTAGAACAAATTTTAGCACTACAAAACTAGATTATTGATTACACATTGACAATATTCCTGGTGATTCTATTCACGAAATGTGTCAGATATTTTCCTGTTACTGTTGTGAGCCAAATAATGACTTACATCTTGCTTTTATTTTTATGACCCGTCATCACAATTTTTTTTTTTGTGCGGATCCCAATGTTTCTAGCATTCGATTCGTTTTCGTCTTGTTCTTGAATGACGTAGAATACTGATCGAGCATATCTTCTTCCAATCTCGAGGATAGCCTGGCTGTGGCGTTCCATAGGGCATTCTTGTAACTGCTGGAGAGTATTGGGAGGGGGGCGGGATGGTGTGAAGATTTCCATGCCATCATAAAACATCTTTTTTCGGGATAATTTGAGATGACTAGATAAACAAAAGTCTCAAAGAACTCAATCTGAAAATTTTTGACTTCGAAAAGATTGCTTCTACACCACTCATCTTAAAAGATGATGATAGGACGCACAAATATTTACCTCTTGTTGATTTCAACTGTAAAGTGTTCACGAGTATTGATTTTAAAGCGTCAGCTGTTGTTGACTGGTGTTGATTGTATTTCTTGTTGTTTACTGAATAAATTCTTTGAGCAGAGATTACGCTATTCGGTCCAGTGCTTGAGGAGTATGGATCAAAAACGAAAGCAAGAATAATAATCTAGAGAAAGACTTGGAAATGCCATCTCATCCCATTGATATTTGCTTTTATATGTAAAAAGGCTATTTTAGAACATGTGGAAGTCTCTCTGCTAAGTAAGAAAGGGAAGGAAACAGGTGTTCATTCCACACAAAACGTGTGCCATTCCATATTATTCGTAATGAAAAGTGAAAATTTTTAGGGCAGTTCGGCGCTCTTTTTCAACTAAAAATACGTTTATATAGGTTCCCTCAGTAACAGGCATTTTTTTTCCTAGCGACAAAATTTGCTTAGAGTCAAAATTTTACTAAATGATATCAAGAAAATCTACCGTGAAGTCGAAACTACGCATTCCAAAGGCAAGACGTTATCGCTTTTTCATCAGTAAAACGTGGTATAGAGGTAGTTTCTTAACCAAGCTTAATCTCAAAATCGGCATTTTTAAGCTATCGAATGACGATAAAAGCATAGACTGCAAGGATGAAACAAATGTTAATATAATAGTTTGTAATATGCTTGTTTTTCAAAAGATACGGCTTTGCTCGTTGAAACATCGGAGATTTTTCGACATATGGGCGTTGTTTGTGATAAAATTATCCCCATAGAAGCCACTACAATGATATAATATCCTTTCATGATGATAATGTCTCCATAAAGCCCCAATTTGCTAAATGAATTCTCTCAGTTCCATTGCGACGTGAGCCAACACAAATTTGCAGGTGGACGCGATGTCGCAACTACAGTACATGGATGAGATACGACGTCGCGCGGCGTGCTACTAAACGTTGTCTGTCGGAGTGATAGGGTTAGAGCCATTTTTGAAGCCCCTCAAGCCCTTCAGAAGCTCTTCTCGCATTTGTATGGGCTGAACAGTTCAACGATGACTTCTAAAAGTCAGTTCATCGCGGTAAAGCTGATCTTTGATTACTAATATTAAAACTGATTTCAGCGCTATGCCATGATTGGTTGGCGCCAAATGCGTCGATTTATATTCAATTCTTGGGTAAAAATCTATCAACTGAATTTCCTGGCGACATCCGTCCTTTTGGCGGGATATCCTAACAACAAATATTGGGTTGTTAAGAAATTTTACGACCCTCTTCAATTTTGTTTGTAATTTTGCAGCAAATTAAGTTTCTCCTGCAGCTGTCGTTTAGAGCAGCTTCTTGCGGTTGATTTGGATATACAACACTTACGCATTTGTTCTAAAACGGAACTGTCTCGAGGGCAAAAAAGATTCTTAGTGCTACCCGAGTATCGTTTGAGATGAAGCTCGTCTAGCACCAACAATCGCTTTTGCTTTCGGGTCACTTTCATCTTGAAACAAATGTATAAAAAGGATACAGCTCTCGGCGTTGATCAATCCCTGAAGGTTGCGCCATGCATTCATGTTCAATTTCCAATTTCGTTTGAGGTGATGGAACGCATATCTGTCCTCTACAATGACTCGCGGTAGCCTCCCGCAGTATCGAGTCATGCTGCCTATCCTGGCAGACAAGTCTGAGATCAGACTGGTACGAATTTACCTACCCCGGACGGATGGATGGCTTAGTGACCCATGAACGCGAGATCGAACCATTGTGCTCGTGGTGCGATACAGAGCACCTCTAACCACCGCGCCACATGCGTACAACATCACCTGTATCACCTGTCGTCCCGTTGATCGTCGAGTGACTCGAGCGGGTACCAGCAACTCTTCCATTTTCCCCTATCCCAATTCATACAAATATAAGAGGACATGACTAGCGAAGAAATCCGAGTGGTAATGATGGATGATTTTCTCCACAGCCCTTCTAGAAGCTTTAAGTGTCCCGTCAGGGTATCGGAGTGCAATCGCCTGGGTCTCATAATTGACGAAGCCTCGCTGGGCTTTGCGAATGCTCTTCCCAGCTTCTGCAGCTTCTGCCATAACTGCTGCTCTTCTCTCTTTAAGGTCTTCTTTTATCGCTTCTCTGCATCGTTTCGCAAGTTCGGACGTAAGGTTTCGGTTGCCTGCGGCTCGTGCGATTCCACGTTGACATATCATGTCATATATACATGTCATATATCAAAATTGACGCAAGAAGGTGCTTTAAACGATAGTGAAAGCAAAAACTTGAATATATGAAAAACTACCAAGAAAGAAATGGAAAAGTCGGGGAAATTTCTTGCCAACCCGATAACGAAGTGCCCACTCGGAAATAAACTGGAAGGCGAACGACGTCGTACGGTAGTGTCCTACCACGGTGTTTGTAGTGTAAGACCGACCGACTCATGTCTATCCGGTTCTTCATTTCATCCAATCTTACCGCTATTACCAGTAGGAATACTATTTACTTAACCGCCTGACAACGATGTGAGCTGTTATTAGCCCACATAGATGTGTTGGCTCGCGCTTCCGTGTAGATTTGGCACTTAATTGACGAACTTATTCCATTACTCCTGTTCTTTTTTCAGATATTTGATAAATATTAACGAATATGACAAAACCTACGATTAGCAGCTCCACAGAAACTCTACAAAAAATTCATATCCATTGGCGACATATCATGTATAACAAGTTCTCATGACACGATGCGCAAACACTTGTGAAACTCGCCAAATACGTCATTTTTGTTTTGTTCATTGAGAAGCATTAGCGTTGTTCCTGCCAGCGATAGGCTTTTTAAGGTCTCACCAATCGTACTCAATCAAATTCTCATGATAATCCAATCATTTACTCACGATTTCTTCCAAATTTCATCACAAACTACCACATTGCTGATGTCGCTCGCGACGCGGTTGCGTGCGTTCTCTATGGACGGAGGAAGCGGGGGGAACGACTTCCTGAAGAGCTCAGTCGACTGATGAGAGCGAGCACGTGGAAGTCGGTCGGTCCGCCGGACGATAGCCGTCTATGGAAGCCGCTGCAGACGCCATCGGCCTGCTGGAGGTTGGGCGGCGGGTTTCGCAATCGTTCCACCGTTGCTGGTCCATCGTTGGCTCTGCTCGCGCCTCAGAGGGTCTCTTATCGATCGATGATCTACGATCGATTGGTTCTCCACGTCGTCCGTAGCATTTACTCGTATTCATGCCGTCTCTTCGGTTATAGACATGTTTTTGCGAGTTCCACTGCCGATTTGAACTCGGCAAATTCGCAGATTTTCGAGTAGTTATCGATTTTTCTTGTTATTTCGTTTTGGTGACGTTATATGTTTGTATCCTTACGAAAATCATAAAGAATTCCTTTTGTCTTTTCCAGCGTTGAATGGCTAGTTTCCCAGCAGATCATCAGAAATCGCAGCGTTCTGTGGCCCCTCGTCTTCCCGCGTATCTTCTATCGTCGAGATCTTTGGTAAGCTCTCGTCTCTCCACTACGATTTTGTCCAGATGTCTTGCACCTCCACATTGATCTTTTTATTCAAGTGGATTGGGGACAAGGGGATTCATACTCTTAGAGCTTTCTTTTCTAAAGAGCGCATGTAGCGCGGTGGGTAGAGAAGCTTTGCGTCGCACACGATGTCAGCGGTTCGATCTCGCGTTCATGGCTCACCGAGCCATCCATTTCTCCGGGGTCGGTGAATTGGTACCGGACAGGTCTCAGACTTGTCTGGAAGGATAAGCGGCACTGACTTGGTCCAGCGAGAGGCCACTGCGAGTCATTGCAAAGGCCAGATATGGGTTCAGTCGCCTCAAACGAAGTCAAAAATTGAAAACGAATGCATGGCGCTCCCTCAGGCATTCGAGGCCGAGAGCTCTATCCTTCTATTCTAAGCTAACTCAAAGCGATGCGAGTCTGACTTATCGTAATATAGAATTGGGATTTCCTTTACGAGATATATAGATTGTTCGTATGGTTTTCATCTTAGGTCGTTCTTGGGAGGGGGGGCTTTGATTCTCGTTTCGTTGAACGATTATAAGTATAATAAGGTGAGATGACGTTTCAGTTTGCAGAGCTATCACAGAGAATTTTCACTGCGTAAAGTTTGTTTGCGCAAAAATTGGTTCTTTTGTGTCAGACAGCAGTGGATGAAGAAACGATCTCTTTATCCTAGACGAAGATTTTCCTTTGCACTTTCCGTGATAATCCGAAAGCTTATGTCATTGTGAATTCAGAAATTTAGTACTTTTTGAAAAGGCCTTTCTATGGCCTTGTAGCATTCAAAACAAAATTATGTTTTCTCCGCGCCACGTGCTTCTGTTATTAATAGTTTCCAGTTATTTAGATCTTAGTGATTAAATCGATTATAATTAATGAAAGCATGTGGAGCGGTTGAAACATAATTTTATTTTGAACGCTTCGGCGCCATAAAAATGCCTTCCGAAAAAAAAAACAAAGCGCTTCTGGATCCACAATGATTCAAGCTTTCGAGTCATTACCAACACTTCAGTGGAAAGTTACTTTTTCAAAATAAACTCGGTATCTATTGCTTTGATGCCAAAACTTATGAGAAAACCTAATGTTTATGTGGTCGACAAGTATTCTTCTTATTCAACCGCTTTTAGCTGTCGTATAATATATATATATATATATATGTATATATATATATATATATATATAATATATATATATACCCAATGACATTGAGTGATGTGCAGAAATTTGACTTCAGGCGGGAGTCGAACCCGCATTTCACCTTTTCCGAGAGCGCGTGCTATAACCAACTGCACTAACGACGCCTTTTTGCCACTACTCTTTCTACGCTACAGTGCATTAATCTCTCAGCAATCAAGACAACGATGTCGGTTCGAGTCTTACTTGATGTAAAAGTTTTGCACATCACTCGTTATTAATGGGTAGATTCAATACTTTTCAGAGAAAAGGAGAGAGGTGGCTGGAGAACTATTATGTAGAACTCTCCCTACGTAAATTTCATTGATGCAAAAGTTATATGGGATATTTATCCAATCTCACAAAAATCCAGTCATCATATCTCATTCGTTTGTGCGTACCCATAATCACTCTCATGTTCAAGCGAAATTACTTTTCAAAGTCGAGATCGACTACCCAGGCCAGGCCATTGACGGCTGGCGGCTGGCAGATAGGTGCGCTGAAGCGTAGAAAAGAGCGATGTGTAAAATGAGCGTCAGTAGTGTAACGGTAGAGCACGCATTCCCGGAAAGAATGAGGCGCGGGTTCTAGTCCTCCCGTGCGCGAAAGTTTTGCACATTGCTCTACATAAATGGGCGAAATAACTTTTGTACCCAATTTTCGACATACTTTTTTTCCCTGATTTTAGGACATTCCTTACGACTCTCCAATGGCGACGGTTTCATTCACTTCACAAAGGGACTCATCGCCAAATTCATGCCGTAAGGATGCGAATCGGAAGAAAAAAACCAGGCCGTTAAAAGAAGATTCAACTGGTGGGATTCCTACTCGAGGTATAGTGGTCATAGAAGAAATACTTAGTTATTTGATAAATGTTTCATCTCGGGTAGTGTCGGAATCTACTGTGACTCCTTTCCGATAGTTTTATCGCTGTAATAAAATCTTGTTTGACAGCATATTTTTAGCCTTAAAGAGTACTTCGAGTGCTGGTATGGTAGTTCGAGTGCTAGACGTATGCTTCAGCTTTCATGTTAAGCCTCATCAACAATACACGCCTTTTGATTCAGTCGGGCTCCTACATATAAGGGTGTTGGTGTCGAACATTTTACAGTACACGCTATTTAAAAAGATCACCTGGCATTGCAGCGACAGTCGATTGCTCGATGGCTTGTGAAACAAATATCACTATACCTTCTATTCGAATTTTTTCTGATACTTCAGGTGATCTTCCCATTGATGTGATCTGATGTGCTCTGTAAGATGTTGGGCCTCAATACCCTCATATGTAAGAGCTTGGCTGAATCGAAAGGCATGTGCTACTGATGAAGCTTGACATGGAATGCGAAACCTACGTCTAGCATTCGAAACTTCAAACCAGACCTGTGAAAGGCTTAAAATATGTTAGCAGACTATACTGAACTTCGAGCGAGGTTTCGAAAAACAGTCGAATAGAAAAGAGTTTTGATACTTTTTGGTTATAAGGGAACAAATGAATATTCAATCTAGTTCACTGTGCAAGAACTTTTCATCGGAGTGTTAGTAATCATTCGAAAGCTTGAATACGGCTAGAGGCTCGCATGCGTTCCGAAAAGCCCCATTTATAACGCTGTGAAGCTAAAAGTAAAATTATGTTTCAAACGCGCTTATTTCTGACACGACACAGCTTTTCTTAGACCATTAATAATCATTTGATAGCGTAAGATCCAAAGATTTCAGAACTGCGCTTAATTTGTGGAAGGACCTTTTGTCTGCAGTGCAGCAAGGAAATTAAGATCAAATTTGCATACGCGGGCAGAAGATTTTGGCTTTTCTGCGGAGTGGGTGGGGTGGGAGCGGAGCGCTGGGCACCGTACAAACGCGCCGCTCGTTCGATTGGCTCTTTCGCGGGCCATAGAAAAGCACGATTTCTGTAATTCAATTATAAATTGTTTCTCGAAATTCCAGATTGAACGTCTGATTCTTTATACTAAAAGTCTTTTTCTACACGTTCATGTGTTTGTCGTTTTTCCAGCGAAGTATCACTTGAATTGCGCAACCGATGTAAAACATAAACATTGAATGTTACAGCGATATAAGAGGGCCTTTTTGAAAACCGGCCAAGTATGGCTCTAGCTATAGACTCAAACTTTCGAACTAATGCTGACAGTCTTATGAAAATCTCTATTGCAGCGAGTGGGGTCGAATACTCTTTTTTGTTCTCGTGTAGCGAAAAAACCGAATTTCTTTTTAGGTGAAGTTCTTCTTCAAAATTCTTTGAATGAGTCGTCATTGCCATACACGGTCTCGAATCGTGCTGTCAACTATGAGCAAGCGTATTTTCCGCCCTCATGGTACAACTATCGCCACATTTCCGCATGCTCATCGGCGTCTGCTAAAACCTGCTGTTCGGTTTGTTTTCCCTTAACTTCATTTTTCCATGTGTGTTCTCTTTCTTGCACAGGTGAAGCTTTTTCCATTTCTTTTATTTTCTCCTTGCTTACGACTTCTCATTAATAATGAATTGCACGGTATCCGATAAAATGTATACCATAGGTTCCTTATTTCGTCATTTCCTTCCCCTAGAACGTTACAATCCGACAAGGACTACAAGTTTGAAAATTTTTTTTTTTCAATTTCCTACCTTTTGAGGCTTTGTTCTGGTGATTTGAGGGCCGACTTTTTTACAAACTCGACAGTACCAATCAATTGCCGTTCTTATTCGGCTAACGTTTCGACGTCTTCGTCTTCTTTAGAACCGGTGATTCGAGTCGATTGTCGACAGCCGTTAGACTGGAATCACTGGGTCTTTAGGAGATGGGGACGTCGAAACGGGTGTACCATTGTATTCGCCTCGAGGCAATGACTAAATCATAGACTGTTCTATGTCAGCTTCTACCAGCGAACAGTCTGATGAGCTTGCTGTGCTTTTGTGCAAAAAGTGAAGGTCTGCTGAAGGGGTAGCTCCCAGGCTTCTTATATTTATCATAAATGCTCAGCTGAATGTCACATCGAGACGAAAATTGATCATTGTAGTATGATGGGAGTGTAATCGAACGCATATCTGCCTAATGCACATTAGATTCCTCTTTTTTTCACCGGCCTCTAAATGTCATTGAGCAGTCTTGCTATAGAACGGAGTGCATTTCTGTCACTTCTCACGAAAGAATGGCGATGTGCACGCATCAGGGGATATAATTTTGCTCAACGATTGCAGATATGGTAGTAAATTGCTCTTCAGTAGAAGATTTCATTGCGTGTAGCGCGGTGATTAGAGGTACTCTGCGACACATGTGGTCAGTGGTTCGATTCCCCGCTCGAAGCTCACCTAACCTTCCATCACTCCCCGGTCTGTGAATTACTACCATACTTGTTTGGGAGGATAGCAGCAGTGACCTGACACATCGGTAGACCACCGCGAGTCGCTGTAAAAGTCAAATAAGCATTCACTCACCTCAAACGATGCTAGGTGACGAGGAATGCATAGGACATCCCTCAGGAATCAAAACATTGGGAGTTTCATCCATTTTTTTAACAAAATATAGCGCAAAGATCTATTTCGTTTTGTGGAGGTCCTTAAAGGAGCATTCTCACTGCAACCCACATGTGCACATAACTCAGAAAATATTTCTAATCCTTTCTTGAAATAGGGTACAATTTTTTGTCCAGTATCGTTTTTTTCTTTCGGTAAGTGTTAGCGGTAAAACACGGGTCTACATTTCAATAAAATCAAGGGTATAAGAAAACTGCAAGAAATGTTGTTGAATAGGTAGGTAACGGCGTTATGTTATAGAGTAATTTCGACCAGAAATTGGAGAATCTTGCACAACCGCTGTCGATAGCTGTTCCTTCGGACACTCATTCTGGTGAGACTTTCATGAATACCAGTTTCTATTTGTCGACACCTATTGCATTAGCAAACAGAATTCATTCTATTGACCGCTTTTTTAACAGTAATATGATGTCACAGGTATACTCAGTGATGTCGAGTGAGGGGTAAAACTTCGAGGTAAGCGGAACTCACGCCCGCATTTCACCCTTTCCGGAGGCCGCGTGCTTAACCAATTGCGCTGCTGACGCTTTTTTTTTATCACCACTTTTTTACGCGGCAGGTGTCCGTAGTGCAATTGGTTAAGCACGCGCTCCCCGAAAGAATGAAATGCGGGTTTGAGTCCACCCCTCAAAGTTTTGCACATCACTTAGCATCATTGGGTATACTTGTGACTTATAGCCTTGTGACTATTGGAAGTTCTCTGCTGGCTCTGTAATCTCCAGAGATTTTTTATATCCTGCAAGTTGTTCATTTCCAGATGGATATGCTACCGGTTCAGCGAGTCACTCATGGGGAAATAGCGATGCAACGAGCGATCCCTTGAAACTTTTCTTTTCGGACGGTTCCGGGAATTTCGAGTTAAATGGAAGCCCTGTCAACGACTTACCCCCGCCGGCCTATGCAGATTCACCGCAACCACCGGAGCGCTACTCTGATGGTGATCAAGATGTCTCCCACATTCAGCACATTAATGAGACAGTTAGCGGTGAGAATGTTGGTGTAAACAAGCAGTGGCTTACATTGACGTTTTCTCTTTCAGATTTCTTCTCGCAAAGTGCCAGCTGCTCTGATTCTTCCGAAGAAAGTTCTCCTGAGAAGTGTGAGCAAAAGTTCAGCAGGTTGCAACAGTTTTTGCCCTTATGTTCTCTGTTCGTACGTGCATATGTCTAATTTTGAGTAAACCTAGTTTAAAATGGCTAGTCGTTCTGATCTTAAATTGGTTGCTTAGTTTTGTTGCACCAAATTGAAGCTGTAAAGTTGTATAGCTGCCTATCAAAGGTGAAAAGCAATTTTCTGCGTTTTTTTCTCACTTGCATATTCAGTAAAACCAGAAGATTTTCTGTCTAGCACTGCTAATATTTGCGTTTCTTTCAAATTTAGATTGTTTTATGCGAAACCAATCTGGATGTGTTATATCTCTAAGTTGATTCTTTCTAGACTTTTTATACCTTTCCATCGAGTGCTTTAATAATACCACGCTCGAATTCCAATAGATCCTTTCACTAATATTTGAGCGTGGTCTTATTAAAGCACTCGAAGGAAAGGTATAATATGATAAAAATACCAGCCAGCTAGCAATCGAGTGCGAAAACACTCTGTGTTAGGTGAAAATTTCGCTTGACATAGAGTGTAAAATGTACGTCTCGATAACTCTCTATAAGGAGTGTAACGCTCCCGAGAGAACTGACTATAAAAAGATCGACAGACGACGGGTTCTGCTCGCCTGATGAGTCTGTAAGGACGAAACACGTGTCTCGGGCTGTACAAGAGCCCTTACTAGACCACATGACATGTTGGCTCAAATATTGATGAAAGGATCTAGACTTTTTGTCAAACACTTCTCAATGATATCGAGCGATGTGCAAGACTTTGACGTCAGGTGGAATGCGAGCCCGCAGTTCACCCTTTGCGGGTCGTGTGCTCAACTAATTGCACTAATGACGCCTTTTTTCACCCCTTTTTCTACGCTACAACACATCGATCTGTCATCAACCAGCCATCAACGGTTTGGCCTATAATTCGTATCGCATTGATCTAATTTACTCTGACATACTGAATATATGTGATCGGCAACAATTCTTCTTAATTAACATTTTTCAGTAGTAGTTTATTGAAAATATCCAGTATTTGTCGCTGACTGAGATCAATGCCGAATGGCTTCCAGATTAGACCTTTGGCGGTTGTCTACTGACATATCGATGTGTTTCAGCGTACAAAGAGTGCTGACAAAACAAGCGTTGGCAGTGAATTGGTTAGCACGCAACCACGGAAAGGGTAAAAGAGAGGTTCGAGTCTCAACTGGTGTCAAAGTTTTGCACTCACTCAATATCATTGGCTATATCTGTAACATCACATTGCTCCCAAAAAGCGATTGTACAGAAAGAATTCTTGCCGGAAATTTTTCACACCTTCTGATGCATTCTCTTTCATTCATTCAAGGGAAGATAACTTGGAGGACGAGCTCGTATTGGAAAAGACCCAAAACTCTCTCGCACGTATCACTCCAGCGGAAGGAAACGGTGGTGGTGCTCCACTAGCCTTTCAAAAGGTCAGATCATTGCGAAATTTGACCCGTGTTCCTTCTGTTGTATGAGGTCATTTCAAACTTTGTTTACTTCAGGGTACTTCTAAAATTACATTTGTTGCCATCAGGGTATAATTTATCATCTATTTACATAAAGTTTCTCATTACCAACTGGGTAAGCGAAGCTACTTCAGTACTCCGTGACGTCAAGTGTTTCCTCAACGCGTAGTCCGATTGCGAAACGTGGGCGCTTTGTCTCAAAGGACACAAATATCGTAGGTAAGTTCTTTGTGTATTGGATGTTCGATGTTAATTTGCTCTCTGGTATGTACATCTACTTAAGAACGGCGGAAAAATCCATTGATCCCCAAGAGCGCCTTTGGTTTGATCCGCATTGTCTCAGCTCTTAGAAAACCGTATTAATTGGAATTGAAGTCAATGTTGTTCCACTGGTTGAATACACCACTCATTTTTCCCCATACATTCCTGATCTTTTGCAGTGCATGTAGCATATCTTGTTGCTTTTTTTTGCCAAGGGTCGTATTTTTGAAAACCAAGAAATACCAGTGGAATTCGTGAGCACTTCATTGTGAAATTTTTTTCGATGCATGGTTTATACTTGTGGCTGTGGTGTTCATGAAAATCCGGTAATCTCAGTTTAATTGTAGAAAGATCCATCATAAGTAGTTATATGTTAAACAGTCATAAATATATATTCAAGAATATTTTGCAAGATGTAAAACCTTCTAGTCTCAGACTCGTTTGGGAGGATAAGCAGCACTGACTCGGTTCAGCGGGAGGCCACCGCGAGTCATTGTAAAGGCCAGATATGCATTCAGTCACCTCAAACGAAGTTAGAAATTGAAGACGATGCATGGCGCATCCCTCAGGGATTGATCAACGCCGAGAGTTTTATCCTTCTATCCTTTTCAAAACCTTCAACCTCGGCTGTAGTTGAACCCGTTTCTCATATTCTTCGGTGCTGCTTGCTGACCACAGCACTACCGGGGGTTCCCCTCTCTGTTAACTTTCTTTCTGCGATACAAGTTGTCGGAATTTTCATCAGCCTGTTTCGAATCGACATGTTTGGTCTGGTAAGCACACATTGGCTTTGAACCCACTTAGGCTTTATTCGTTATATTCTTCGATATATATTGTTATAACATCATAACACTGCTACCAAAGTGATGAAAAACATAGACTTTTGCGCTGCATCAATAAATATGTTCTTAGCGATGCAGCAAATAAGAACATGCTGGAAATATGGTGTACTCAATACATTTCGGTCAGTCTTCCCTGAGTAGAATGTCAATGGGTTATAAAGAATCTAAATATTTCAATAAAATGGTGTGGCTGTCTGCGCCTGCTTTCACAAGAGATGCGGCGCCGCCATCACAGCAGATGAGCGAGATTTGACGTCCGGCGGCGCGCTACGAAACGTACAGTTTATTTCTCAAAGGATTATACAATAGTGCAGTAACTTCTGCGATGTATCCATGTTGCACGCATTTGAGTATAATCTATATGAATTCTTTAATTTGCTTTAACTCGGTGTTATGATGTTGTTAATATGCATCTAAGAATCGTTAGTCGTATACAAAACATTTGATCTCATGGGAGAATTGAACCCGCCTCTCATCCCATTTCGGAGGTGCCTGCTACCACTACACCACCGGAGCTACCGCTTTGCACTTAGTTCAGCCTCAACTGTTTCAAGTACACTTCAAAAGGACATTGTTATATATGCCTCACGGTTACTCTACTGCTTATCCTATACTGTTCTATTGTGTTTGATCTGTAATTCCAAACTCTTCATCGTATTCTATTTCTATATGCTCGGATCCCATCTGCTGTTTTCAGCCAGTCTAGCAGTATCGTATAAACGACTGTTGAACTTCCAGAGGTATTCCAACGAGTTCGCTAAGGATGTGAGTGTTCCCCTTGTATTTTGACTCGGTCTATCTATTTGTTACTGATTACCATTTCTTCTGGATTTATCGTGAAAGCTGTTTTCAGACATATATGTGGTTAAGCCATCAAGAGCTGAATGTTCATGCCATTGATCCTAAATTTATGTTCGCTCAAAAATCATCTGGAACATCTTTTGAGGATCGTCGTCTCGTTTTGCTAAAGGCTACATCCGAGATGAAAAAGAGAAAGCATTCAATGGTTAGTGCCTCAAAGGAAATTTAAGTGGATTTAGTGATTAATAACTCTCTCTTTACATTTAAGAGCTGTATTAGCAATATGATAGTTTTTGTTTTTGATCATCCAGATGTCAGATTTATGTGAACACGAATATTCTGTTCCATTTCGTTGTTCTCAGGAAGCTATCCACCTTGGTGCTTACATCCTGGATAAATGCTTGGATTCTTTCCATATCTCAAAAGAGGCATTAGCTGATGTTTGTGCTGTTTCGATGGTTCTTGGAACGTAAGTATCTTTGCCTATCTAATGATATCTGGGTTTCAATCGAATCAGTTTAGTCAGTTACGTGGGCATCTTTGAAATTACTATTGTTTTAGGAAGATGGAAGAATACGATTCGCTTCAGCCAGGAACGGTGAACGGCCTTGTAGGTGCCAGTAGTGATAAAAACACGTCTTTGTGATATTGAAAAGCGTATCGTCTACGAAATGGCTAATGGATTTTGCTTTCCAACACCGCTTGTTTATGCTAATTACATGCTGGTTGAGCTGAATTGCACCGATGAGCAGATTCGCTTCGCTCACGTAAGAAAATTTTCTCGTTCGGTTTTTTTGATTCGGAATCAATAGGTGTTTCAATTTCAATGTTTTTCTAACTTTCCCAATATCATTTTCATTTTGAATACCTTTTTGACCTAGTACCTATTGGATTTGGCCTTGCTAAACTCGAGATTTCGCGATGAGCGAGGACCTAAGGTGGCTCACGCGGCTGTATGTATTTCTTACGCAGTCGTCACAGAAGGAGAGGTGGGCTTTGTACTCAATTATTTCCGAAGGGGAATTTCCGGTATAATTCACCTTATTGGGCAGAAATTTCAAAGAGACCTCTTTTGCTGAACAATGAGATTTCCTTTGATTAATAGTAATTATTTGAAAGCATGAATCTCGGAGAGTTCAGAAATGCAACTGTTTTTTAGGAAGACCTGCTTGCAGCGCTATAGCATTTAGGATAGATTTATGTTTCATACCCGTCGCGCATTATCGCGCAGCCTGGCTATCCTCGAGATTGCGAGGACGTGCGTGGTCAGTATTCTAAAATGTTTAGAAGAAGACAAGAAAGCGAATTGAATACTATCCGCGCAGTGAAAAAAGAACTGCAAAGACTGATCAGTAATGTGCTAAGAAAAGACGAATGAAAAGTCTTTACCCAGCGAAAATTTTTTCTTTAGGTAAATCTCTGCCCGATAATGGAAAACACCGGATTTGTTTTATGTGAAAGTTCTCACACTGTTTCAGTCCTCATTTGAGTCAGAATGCCATGCTCTTCTCCATGCGGAGCGGATTCTTTCAGATCTCACAAAATTACATACTGGTAGTACACGCAATATAATGCGAGGCTTGTTGTACGAGATGAAATATGTAAGTAGCTGCCTGAATTTTTATCATCAGTAAAATATTTCTTACGGCTATTTTCAATCACCTGTACACCTTCGTCCCTTTGATCGTCGAGTGAGTGGAGCGGACACCAGTAACAACTTCCATTTTTACCTATCGCATGCAAGAGTAGCACAGTGAGTCCTACTCGCTCTAGGGATCCGTAGAGCATAATGTCTTTCTTCATGTCTTTTCGTGAATAAATTGGGCCATCGGGTCGCTGGTCTTCCTGTAGAATGCCTGATATTCCGAGGAATTCAGTCGGTAACGGCACTCGTCCATCGGTAGTCGTGGAAGTGTATCCCACCTTATTTTCGATATCCTGGCGTGTAAAACGGCGTCTTTGATATTCGATCATTGATGTGAGTCGGAACTTCGGATCCCTTCTCTCATTTACAAAGTACGGGATGCTCATAGCATCGACCTTTCTACTGCGCGTTCAATAATGCCAAGTGATCTTTCATCATGCTTACGTAGCCACCAGGTTTCTGCTGCATAGTTAGGTCAGGGACAGTCGTCGAGTAGAAAAGGTGGGCACGGAGTAGGATGCTCTTTGTCTTCTTCACTACGTCCTCGTTGCTCTTAAACGTTTCCCAAGCCGCTCGTTTCCTCGTGCTAAACTCTGGAGTTAGGTCGTTCATCATGTTGATTTCACGACATACTTCGTTGAGCGTGAAGGGGGCATTCGAAACCCATCCTTTCGTCAACATAGTTTTCGTTAGATTCAATCGAAGGCCAATCTTTCCACAGGCGTTGTCGAAATCGTTCAACATTCGTGCTGCTTGGCTTATACTAGGTGTTATAAGGACGATAACATCAGCGAAGCGAAGATGGTTCAATTGTCGACCGTTGATTTTCACTCCCATATCGTTCCATTCTAATGTTCGCACGACATTTTGAAGGGTAGAAGTGAATGATTTTGGTGAAATTGTATCGTTTTGTTGAATCCCTCTTCTAACGTAGATTGTAATATTGTTGTAGAATGGTGATATTTTGGTCGTGAATCCCTTATGTAGCTTAGGAAGGATCGTTATTAACCGAGTAGGCACGCCCTGGTTGTCCAGAGCCTCTATAACTGCTTCTGTTTCCATTGAATCAATGACTTTCTTCAAATTGGTGAAAATGAGACAGAGCAGTAGGTTGTACCCTCTTGAAACTTAAATGAGCACGATACAAAAACCTTTTATTGTAGCTCACGTTTTGGGTTCTTCTTGGGGTTGTACACTACACTCTGTTCTGCTCGATGTGACCATGCAAACCCACATCGTAGGAGGTTGTCGGTTCTATGCATGTTCTATTCTTGCAGAAAGGCAAAAGCGTTGATACGGTTAGACACAGAGAGGGCTTTGGACCACCTTGCAGTACCTTATCAATACAAAAAGCTAAGTAAATGGAAGGATATTATTCATTACACCAATTCAGGGCAGTAACAACTTTCCAGGCATTACAAGAAAAGCATTCCATATTGATTGATTATTTGTCTGAGGACAACAAGCGCGTGTGCTTTTGCGAAGGTTCGCCGGCTTTGTGGAATCTCATCTGTGGTGTTGACCCCAGATTGTGTCAAAGGTACGTTCAAAAATCAACCATGTGCGGCAAGCGGTAGGATTATCAGCGAACATGGTCGGAATAGGCTGTGTGAAAAGTTTGTGCCGCTTTGGTTTTGGTACGATTTTCGTAAAGAAACTGCATAATTTTGGTATCGTTCATTTGCACTTTTTCTTGCGAACATTTTGACGTACAACTTATCTATATTTGCTTCAAGATGGAGCTGTCTTGCGAAGAAATTCGCTTCCCACTCATGCATGAGGGGAAACGGAGCGCCGCTTCACTATCAGTTCCCCTTCACGTCATTAGTGCATGAGTAGCAGGCGAACTGGTTCCCAAGACAGCTCTGTTTTGGTACAAGTGTACGTAAGTTTTATGCCAAAATGTTTACAAGAAAATGGATAATTAAATGGCATCAAAATTATGCATTTTTACTGCAAAAATCATACAAAAAGCCAAAACGGCATGAACTCTGTACATAGCCTTTTACTTGTACTATTATCCTTTTCATAGTCCTTTTTGCTTTACCACTTCTGTCCAAAGCTTGTTTCTTTTTCAGGAGAAATAAGGAAACAGAAATGGAATTGAGGCGTGAATGAACTTGCCATGGCATCTTACTGAGAATAAGACATTTTTGAATTCTATTTTGTTGAGATTTTTTCTCTGTGTCTTTCGTATCTTTTTGTTGTTTTCGATATTAGTAGTGAACTTCTTCACTAGAATCATCGTGTTGTTTGAGTTGAAATTTCTCACAATCTTATTTATCTGTAGTGGTGAATTATTTGTGTTGGTCAGTAATTACATGATAACTTTCTGTGGTTGTAAAGCTAAGAATCTCTTAATTAATTATTTGGATACACAGCTGTCCATGCTATCTGTGTTTTTCGCTTATCATAAACATTCAGTTACTCAATTGTAAAAAATACAAAGCGGCTTCCTACCTATAAACCTTTCAAGTTAATCCGTTGGTGTTACCAGTTCAGTAGTGCTCTTGTCTATCTGTTTCATGAAAACCAAGAGAGTGGTAGTTTTTTTCTCTTTTTTTTTGACGTCACCGCTATGCGATTTAATATAATACACGTTTATTTCACCTCCAAACAAGGCGTTCTTTCTTACGAGATCTTTACTTTGTGCAACGAAACGCACATATTTATATAGTAGGCATACATATGTATCCGTATTTAAAAGGCTCAGGCTAAATGCCACAGGCAACTGAAACGCGATTTCTTCTCCCGAAATCTCTTTACAATAAGTAAACCTGGCCCGTCGCGTACAAATTTGATCTGGTCGGTCTAATAAACACGCTCCAACACCACAAATGTCGACGCGGTCGCAAATTTCTAGCCCATTCGCATAAGAACGAAGACTAGTCGCGATGACACGCCCCATTGGACGGCCTCTTGTTCAGTTACGTATTGAGAGCAATGATTGGGTTGTCTCAGGCATGTGGGTCCTGAGCCTTTTCAAACACCGTATACACATCTATGTGTACTAATATTTGTGGAAAAGTCGTAAATAGGAGGGAATTCCGTTAGCTCACATAGCGCTGTCAGTATAAACATTTTTGTGCTAATTGACTGATATCCTTTTGTTGTAATGATTTAAGTGCATATATGAGCTCATTTTGACTAGATGTTAGTACGTACTTCTCAACGTAGTTGGTTACCACACGTTAGGACCGTTGGCCCACGGCGCCAGCCTCGCCCTGTCGCGGTAAGCACCCCGTAATGACTCGTGCAGCAGTCTATTGGGACAAAGCCTACGTCGCTGCGGTCTGGTTGTCGCCGTGCTGCTGCAAGCGCGACGGGGCGGTGCTAGTCCGGTGGCTTAAGGGTCCTCAATGTGTCAACACGTTGACAATGATCTGAGCTGTTATTCGCTCAGACCGCACGCCCTCCTGTGCGGCGGCACATCGCGGCGGTGCAGTCTGCATTATCACGCCTTGTAATGGAAATGTGTGAATTTGTTCGGTAATCTGAGGTAGCGAGGGAGATTATCGTGATTAAATGATGAAATATAGCGGAAAAGACTTCCATAAAGTTCCATAGTTCACAGAATGCCCACGCATCGAAAAGTCGTCTGTTTCAGCGAGAAAAGCACATTGATTATTTCCAGCTGTCGTGTAACTCGTCTCTTTCTTTTTCATCGAGATTTTTATAGGTATTTTATAGCTTGAGAAATGCCTACTTTCCAACTAAGTTTGCTTTGTGAAATGACTTATATCTTACTTTCTGCTAACGAAAAAGCTTAAGTTTTGCAAGAAGAATTCGTTTTGATGAGTACTTGCCTTTTCCTTCGAGATTCGAGGTTTTAGGAGAGAGCATCACCACTGTTTATGCTACAGATAGCTGTATCGATATCTCTTCTATCATCTTTTACCATTTATTTAGTGATGATAAAAATCCACATTTCATTAGAAAACTACCAAAACGTCATTTTGTCCGCTGCGCTCGCCGCGTGCCGCGCCAGGATTTCTACGTCGTTGTCAACGTGTTACGAGACATACGAGCAGGTTTCGGTGTGTGTACATGTATCATGAATTAATGTTAGTGGGAACATCACTGTTTATCATTGATCAAAGCATCTGTTTACAGCTCAGTGTGATTCACTTTCTACTAACTGTTTCTTCGGTCTGGTTGGTTGGCTTAGTGCGCATCATACAGTATAAGCGGTTTGTATTTCCAACGATTAGTCTGTATGCGGATGACTTGAACACAATTCAATGAGAAACGTGCTGTTAGCTTCATTTTTTCAGATTTCTGATTCGTTAATTCAGCTGAAAAGCAGGGGAAATCTTGACATGACCTAATTATTCCTCTGTCTTCCGTGTGTGCCGTACGCGATACATCGATTGCCTTGCGGCGTGTGAGAGAACTTGCATAGGAGTGTATCCCGCCCCCTCCCCTTTTCCTCACACTCTGAAAAGTAAAATTTAGATTTCGGGGAGATATTATCATGAATGAATGATAGAACGACGCAAGAAAAGATTTCTGCAAGGGTGTTCGCTAGTAAAAACAGCGCCAATGCTCTCAAAATTTTTTTTCCGCGAACAAACAATTTTCAGTCGTTATTGATTTTGTTGTCATTTTATCTATGATTTGCGAGAATATCTTTCAGTTGACTATTTTGAGATCTCGCTTAAACCAATATGTACTCTGATAACATATTTTGAGCCTTTCATGATATCTGTTATGACACTTATGTAGTGTACGAAACGTTTTTCGGCCTCACAGCATCATCAATAGCACGGTGCCTTTCAGCTTAGTCAGTTCCTCGAGGACTTATCCCTTATACTGAGGGATCGACACCGAGCTATTTACATACGACATGCAATCAAGATATCACCGTGGCATTCCTTCAGGAGATTGATTGTCGATTGTATGGCTTGTGACTGTTGTAGAGCATATGTAACAATACCTTTCAATCAAATATTTTGAGACCTTGCTCTGATGAGGCTGTAAGGCCGAAACGTTTATCTTATACTAGATTGCACAACAGGCCTCAGGAAAGGCTCAAAACATGTTATCATGTTATATCTAAGATTCTGTGGTCATTCGATAGTTTGAAAAATGGCTATTCTGAAACTAAACTTGGTTTGTATAGAGATCTGCACAGTACGTCCTACTAACGGAAAGCAGGCAAAGTTTTGCTTTCGGGGAAATTGTTGCGTTGTATGAACATCACAGCGAATCTTGTTGTTGGTTTACAATAACGTATAGCTGATGGGAGCACTTTATCGTTAAAAAGAAAGGCATGTTACCAAGGAGAATTTCATGAAGATATCGTTAGTAATAGTAGTAACGCTCACGTGTCTTAAGAGTCCGTGCTTTTCAAAAGGAAAGCGACATCCTTGAAGATGAACATATTTTCCACTCCTTTTACGAATTCCTGCCACCTCTATTTTGTAAGACAGATCGTCCTTTCCCACACATCATCTTTTTGATCGCTGCGGACATTAATCGTTTCTACATTCAACGCTCAAACATCGGGTCTGTACAGTTCGTATCAGACAATTGGTCTTTTGCACCTGAGCAATACGTCCCTTCAAACACTCCTGTCCTCATCAAGAAGTAGTTTAAGATTGTGAGTGACTGCAGCTTCTCCGATCACTCACCGATTATCTCTTCATTAGTGTCCTCTCAAAGAGATTGGACAAAATACAGAGCAATATTAGCCGGAATCGGTAGTTTTGTCATCTTCGGAACCTGAGAAGGTCAAATCGACCTGCACTCTGCAAAGTCGACCACTTACCAAGATCGACCTCCAGAGACAGTGTATGCCGCGTGATCGAGTAGTGAGCCGTGCGGAATAGATTTTTGGAGAGAGCGCAAAATCTAATCTAAGATTTTTCTAATATGCGAGACCTTTTCTTCAAAATACTTCTTTATCACAATTTGTACGACTAACAGCTTTATATTACTTCGCGCAGATTGGGCGTTATTGTTCAAAGCTTCTCGGTGTAGATGAGAGAGGATACCCACTGAAAGCAGGTATGGGGACCAGAAAGTCTCTGATGTACTACTGGTCCTCCAGAAATGGTCATTTTGAATACAGGAGATATGGGAACAGAACAGGCTACCGTCTTGTTTCTGTCGTCTCGAAGGTATTAAACTGGAAAGAAATACATAAAGCACGTGAAATTAGAGGTCGTGACCAATTGCAAAGTTGCAGCGATGAGCAAAGTTCACAGCAAAATTTCTTTTTAACTCAATCACGCTTTTTTTTACTGTGCAGATCTCAGTACTGAAAACATTCAGATCGTTTTTTCCTCTTCTTCCTGAACGTCGTAAATACTGACTGAACACGTCCTCTTTACGCTCTCGAGGATAGCCTCGCTGCTGCGTTACATAGGGCATGTGTTGTTGATTGGCATGGAGTGTGGGAAGGGATAGAGATCAAGCACCACAACTGCTCGGCCACTCTTCACCCCTCTTCACCCTCCTCCCCCTTGTAGAGTATATGGATATTGGATAGTGGATATCCGTAGAACGATAGAATAAGGCCTATAATACAATTCCATGAAGGTCGTAACTTCTGAAGTTCACAAATGATCAGAAAATTATCGAAATCATCGATGAAGTAGCATCGCATGCACTATACGCTGCCATTTTTGCCAAACTATTCGTTGTCTTGTAATTTTCAATCACTATGATGACTTTTTGATAAAGTGCGAAGTGGGAGGATTGCAAAGGTATGAAATTAATGTTGTATTACTCGATTTCAAAAGTTCGAAATGAGAATGAATTAGGTTGGAACAAAAATTTGTGGGCACTTGTAAAAAACATAATATTAACTATTCTTCAAAATAAAGGCCATCGTTTTAACCGGTTCAGTTGTATAAAAAGTATTAAGTTCGGTTGCGAATTTGCGAGCACTCAATCGGCTGAGTACCACCGGACCCATAGGCGTGTCTGGCTACGCCCCCGTGCCCCGTCATCACCAGTCACGTCTATCTTTTGGTTTTTTCACTATAATAGGCTCGAATCTTTGGAAGACCAAATCACACCATATTCCATGTAACACAAGCGATCAAGCTGTATAATTTGTTCATCACCTATTCAACAATCTGCAATTTATAACAATAGTTTCAAACAATCTGCAACTTATGACAACATATCATATACACACAACATAGGAAAGCAAGAACAAGATTACAATTCAAATAATACGATAATACAATCACTGCAATACAAATACAATGAATACTCATGATAAATCTATTTCATAATTACAAACAGCAACTACGTATTTTCGCTGGGGCTGCAGAGATGCACGGGATCACAACACTTTGAGCAGAAATGCGTTTTACATATAGTCTTTGTTTGTTTGGCATGCTTTTGAGCATAAGGCCGGCCTTTTTCAGCCGATTACTATAATAGCATTCACATCGGCGACGGTTCTCGGGTGAAACCTTTTAAGAACGCCGCTAGTCGTCGTTGAAGCAGAACCGTCTACCACATAACTGACATAAACCGCCTCTTGAACTCATTATGTGTGATTCGTTCTTTGTTGGTGCAGCATGTTCTATTAGCGTTCAGCAGTAGTATGTTACAAACGAAATGAACGAGGATACGCATGCACCCGAAGAAGAGAATTGCAAATTATAAAGTTAAGAATTAGCAAAATGCGCGTGCCAGTTTTCACTTGTTCTGAGGGATGGAGAGTAGGCAGCCATCTGGTCTGTGAGGTCCACAAATCCTTTATTATTGTTGTAGTTTTTAGCGACTTTGAACTTCTTCGTGTCCGAATTTACGTCGTAGCCGTATGCTGTCGAAAGCATCTGCACTTCTCCTATGTCGAACCATCTAAGTACCATCCCACAATTTCGATTTTGCACGGCTTTCCTATTCGCCCTTACATAATTTCCCTTGCATGAACTCCTTTGGCATAACTTTCCGCCTCCTATTATAGGTTCCGGTCAGGTATATATATTTTGCAAGCAGCTTTTCCGCTGGGGAAACATTGGTGTACCAGATGTCGGCGTAAAGTTGCCTTCCTTGATCTAGCAGACCCTCCATCAAATCCATCACCACACGTTCCGATACAGGCTCGTCGGATTTAGGAGTTGTACGCGCACCTGTGCAGATCATTGTCTTATACGTGTATCCTCTTTCATCACAAACTTTGAAAAGCTTTGTACCGAAACTGTTCCTTATGCAAGAAGCGTACTGGTGGAGCTTGGATCTTGCTCTGAATGGTACTATCGACTCCCCGATGCATACACCTCTTCTCGGTCTGTACACAGCTTTCAATAACGTCACATATCATGCCAAGGCGTCGATACTATGAGGTCATGAACCAGTTACATACTGTCAACAATAACGAGATTGATCTGTTCAAATGATGAAAAGCCTGAAGTGTTGCAACATAGTGTTTGGGAATTAAAGAATTCCTTGAAAAAAACGCATTGAACGTCTTAAATTTTTGGAAATAAAATCAAGATCGAGAGAGTAAATAACATATTTTTAGGAAACAATCTGAAAAACATGCCTGGTATAACTTTTTTATTGTTTTTAGAAATCTTACCACACTATGTCACTGAATTAATTCTAACAGTCATTTGAATGCTGCTGTTGAAAGAAATTTTCAAAAACGGCGTTTTTTTTGCCCCAATCGATCCTAAAAAAAATTCTTCGAGAAGGTTCTTGCAAAAATTGTTTACGATTCCTGTATAGGTGACGAGTGGAAGAAGTACATGTAATTCCGTGACATTTTTAGTTTCACTCCTTTTTCTTTGATGGTAGCGCCTATGAGTTCAGCACACAACGATGCTTATAGTACTCTGTATCATTGGCGGCGATATTAGTGAATATCTCGCCAGTGTGCAAAAGAAGTTCGTCAACGACCCAATTCTTACAGTTCAAAATTGGACGCTGTCATAACGTTAAGACTGTAATTTCAGAGCCACCTTTGACAGCGACAATATCAAGATGGAAGATTCGGAGAAAAAACGTGAAAAACGTGAAGAGACTGATGTGAAACGATTCAGTATGTCCTTATTTAGCTGCTTAGTGATTAACATGATCGGTATTTAATAATCAGATAATTTAGCGCAAACGTCTGAACCGACTCGATCGCCAGTCAACACTGATGAGTCTCTACCGTCGTTGAACAAGTATGCATACTTTGCATATAGTTGTTTGCTGTATATGTACTCGAAAATAACATTTTCGAAAAATAATTTATTCTCTCCGTGAGCCATTGCATTTGCCGCTCACACAATCGTCTTTTCAGCAGCAAAATAGAAAAATAAGATGATGCTTTGTCCTTCTTATTCTTCATCCGGAAAGGTTTTCGGGTCCTAATTGGAATTCAGTACTACTGCTTTGAAACATCTTTTTCTTCAAAGTAATAGAATTGACTTTTTCAAAAACTGCAGAACGTAGATTAGAGCGCATGTAACACAGTGAAGGGAGGTGCTTTGCATCGTTCAGGAGGTTAATGGTTCGATCTCGTGCTCGTGGTCCAGTGAGCCATCCATCCCTTAGAAGTTGATAACTTTGTACCGAACTTGTCTGGAAAGTTAGCCGGCAATGACTTGGTAACCGGGAAGCCACCGCAAGTCATTGCTAAAGCCATATATCCATTCGATAACCTTAAACGGAGCTGTATATTGAAGAAAGATGCATGGCGCACCTTTCAAAGATTCATCAACGCTGAGAGCTTTATCCTTCAGCTTTATTATTTCAAGACATCTGTGGCAGTTATCTAAATCCTCATGACAAGCATTCAGTTACTTTGGTAGGTTGAGGAAACTTCTACCAGAAAAGTTTGCTATAAATCATTCACTTTTATAGGAACACAGGACACTAACGTGCTCCTGAGTAAACAGGATAAATTTGATCTGTTACTCTTTCAATTACATGAATATATATGCATGTATTATATATATATATATATATATATATATATATATATATATATATATATATATATATATATATATATATGGAATAAGGGCGCATCTGGCGCAGTGCTTAGAGGTGGCCTGCGTCGCACACTAGGTCAGTAATTCGATCTTGCGCTTGAGGCTCACCAAGCCATTCGTCCTTTCGGGGTCGTGAATTGGTACCAGACTGGTCTCAGACTTGTCTGGGAGAATAAACAGCACTGACCTGGTACAGCGGGAGGACATCGCGAGCTATTGTAAAGGCCAGATATGCATCCAATTACCTCAAATGAAGTTCAAAACTTAAAACGAAAGCATGGCGCATCCTCCAAGGTTTGATCAACGCCGAAAGTTTTGTCATTTATCTTTATATAAAGTATGTCAACTATATATGTATCACTTGTATCACCTGTAGACCCGTTGATCGTGGAGTGACTCGAGCGGGTAGCAGCAACCTTTCCATTTCCCAGTCGCGTGCAAGAGTAGCCCAAGGTTTTCCTTGCTTTGGGAACTTGCTGAGCATGAAGTCTTTCTTATTTACGTCTCGTGAAGAAATCGGACCGTCGGGTCGGTGGTCTTCCTGTAGAGCGCTTAATGTTCCGAGGAAAAGATATATGCATAGTGTGATGTATATTTATGTATATATAATATGGGGGCGCCGTGGCCGAATGGTTGTGATGTTTATCGCGGCGCGCGTGGAGCCAAGTCCCATCCCTCAACACTCTTCGGCAGTCAACAAGAGCGCTTATGGAACGCCAGGCTATCTGCGAGATTGCAAGGAGACATGCTCGACAAGTATTCTACGTCATTCAAGAAGAAGAAGAAAAGCGAATCGGATGCTAGAAGTACTGAGATCCGCAAAAAAAATTGGGATGACGAGTCGTGCAAATAAATAAGTCTATTATATATATGTATATTTTTATACTATTGCACATATATATATATATTTCATCACTGTCCAGTAATCAATAAGGAACATCCTACGAAACGCACCGCTCTTCCTAGCCCGTCCGAACTGCGCGCCCAGCTGAGGGTCACATTGGCTCTCATCGCCCGCAAAGGGATGTATGAAATCAAAAATCCCCAGAAAAAGCTATTAAGCACTCGTTACCCAAAACTGATCAACCAGTGATGGACGGAAAACAGCTAGGACATGTGACGAAACCATACAGGTCTTGATCAAAGCTGTTTCAGGATTCGATTCGATGACAACATTGTTGTTGTTGGTGATTCCAAGAAGCCGTCAAAATCTAATGAGAAGTGGAACAAGGAACGAAAGACGTTTTCAGATAGTGAAAAATCGTTCCATATAGAGCGGATTAGAGGTTCGTAATGTTTTGACTCTTGTAATGAAGCACAATCAATTTTCAAATCTTTATAGCCTTTAGCGAAACTGCTACAAAATTTGAAATTTTCGATAATGGGGATAGTGACATTGTTAGCTATGCTCATAACTTATAAAGACAATGTAAAATGCGTGAGAAGTTAAGTGAAACGATCTTCTTTCCTCTACAGTCAGCCACCACAAACTACTATCCTTTCAATTAGCTCTCAACTGATTGATACTTGATTTTCCTTGATGGGATAATTTAGCACAGGAATCTGAAGCGACTCGATCTTCTACCGACACTGATGAGTCTCTACCGTCATTAAACAAGTGAGAACATTCTATAGAAAGTTGTTTGTTGTATAAATTTTTGGAAACATCACCTTCAAAAAGTAATGATATGTATCCGCCCACTCCGCCACCGTCAAGTTTTTCGCTCCGATATTCGTATTTTTCACACCAGGATGGCTCGAGTGCACCATAGTTGTGTGTTAGTAAACGAATTCCTAGTCGTATATTATTTATAAAGTTTATGTAATCTGTGGGTTCTCATGTCTTCATCGCAAGCTCACCCTGAGTTCCGTGGATTGGTGGAAGCTTTCAAGGAGCAGTTATGCATCTAATGGGTTATCCCATAAGCTGCCTCGCATTATTGTTTTATCCAGCTCTTTTAGATTACATGTCGAACTAAGAGCGCATGTGGCACAGTGGTCAAGCCATCCATCTCTCTGGGGTCGGTAAATTCGTATCAGACTGGTCTCAGACTTGTTTGGGAGGATAAGCAGCACTGACTCGGTGCAGCGGGAAGCCACCGCGAGTTATTGTAAAGGCCAGATATGCGATCGATCGCCTCAAAAAAGGTAAAAATTGAAGTCAAATGCATGGCGCATCCCTCAGAGATTGATCAACGCTAAGAGCTATTTCCTTTACCTTTGTGTCGGGTTATTGTTGAAGTGTTGTGGCATGTCGGAATATGATAATTTGATTGTCAGGGGATAGGTTACTAGGATATTACGCCAGGATACTTGCCAGCTCAACCAAGGCCCGTGTTCCATGGTAGGAAGATTATGCTCGATTATGTGAAATTAGCAGGGCATGCTGTCTAGGAAACTGCGAAAACAAGCAAGTAATCAATGCCGATGTCTACGTGGCAATGATTTCGTAAGTTAGCCGTAATAATACCAGAGAAGCGTGCGAAATGGCTTAGTATCGCCCTTCTCTAGGATAACGCTCAACTTCACTTGCAAAGTCGACTTGCAAGATTCCGAGGAAAGTGTGCTAGACCACGGTACCATCTCCACCGTAAAGTTCTGATAATGTTCTATTAAATGATCGTCTCTTCTGGCACTGAATTAGCATTTACGAGAGAACACAACTATAGACTACAACCAGCTTAAAAATGACCTCACCGACTCAAAGCAAATATATCGGCAAAGATGTCGAAATGCGGAAGTTCTGGGACGGCGCGTACATTATATATATTATATATAATGTATACTGTATATATAATATATAATATATAATATATATAACATATATTATATATATATTAAATCGCCTGTATTACCTGTCGTGCCGCTGATCGTCGAGTGACTCGAGCGGGTACCAGCAACACTTCCATTTTTCCCTATCGCGTGCAAGAGTAGCCCAGTGGGTTCTCCTCACTCTAGGGATTCGCTGAGCATCATATCTTTCTTCTATAGCTTTCATGAATAGATCGGACCAAAGGCTATGTGGTCTTACTGTAGAGTGCTTGTTGTCCCGAGGAATCCACTCGGTAACGGCTCTCGTCCATCGATTGTCGTTGAAGCGCATCACGTGTCCGGCCCACCTTATTTTCAATATCCTAGCGTGTAGAACGGCGTCTCCAATTTTCAATCGTTGAGGTAGGTCGGAACTTCGAATCCTTTCTCTCACAATCGAGATGCGGATACTCTCAGAATCGACCTTTCGACTCCTCGTTCAATAACGCCAAATGATCTTTCATCCTGCTTACGTAACGGCCACGTTTCTGCTGCAGACGTCAGGGCAGGGATAATCGCCGAGTCGAAAGGTGGGGACGGAGTCGGATGTTCTTTGTCCTCATCAATACATCTTGGATGCTATTAAACGTGCCCCAAGCCGCTCGTTTACTTCAGCTCAACTCTGAAGCTAGGTCGTTCATCATGTTGATTTCACGACCTAGATACACGTAACTAAAGCATTCGGAGACTGTTGTTCCGCTGAGCGTGAATGGAGCATTCAAAACCCATCCGTTCCTCATCAACATTGTTTTCGTTGAATCTAGTTGAGGACCAGTCTTTCCACAGGCGTTATCGAAATCAACATTCGTTCCGCTTGGCTGATGTTTGGTGTTATGAGGATGATATTGTCAGCAAAGCGAAATGGTTTGATTGTCGACTGTCAATTTTCACGCCCATATCGTCTCCTTCTAATGTTCGCATGACGTTTTGTAGGGTGGCAGGGAATAGTTTTGGCGAAATTGTATCGCCTAGCCGAACCCCTCTTCTTACGTCAATGGTGGTATTGTTTTAGTATGGAGAAATTTTGGTCGTGAAATCTTCATGAAGCTTACGAAGGATCGTTATGTACCGAGTCGGGACGCCCTGATTATTCAGAGCGACTATAACCGCTTCTGTTTCCACTGAATTAAAGGCTTTCTTCAGATCGATGAAAGTGAGAGACAGTGGTTGTTTGTACTCTCGTGAAACTTCAATGAGTCTTGTAATCGTGTGGATGTGGTCTATGGTACTAAATCCTTCCCGGAGCCCTGCTTGTTCGCATGGCTGTCCTTCGTCCAGTGTTCTGTCAAACCTGTTTAGGATGACTCGAGTAAAGAGTTTATAAACAACGGACAGCAAGCACATTGCGTGGTAATTGCCTATGTCTTGAAGGTCTCCCTTTTTAACAAGAATGCGGTCTTGCTGGTTTTCCATTGAATGAGAACCTGCATTTTGACAGGTAGCGAGTGAAGAGCCGTGCCAGGTTGTTGATGAGAACTGGCGGCAGGTTCTTCAGGTGTTCTGGTCTTATCCTATCTGGACCTGGTGTTGTTTTGTTCTTCACCGACGATATAGCATTTCGGATTTCGGAATGGAGGACTGGTGGATTGACATATTCCTCCTCTTTCAATTCATATGACGGTAAGAGGACATGGCTAGGGAAAAGATCCGAGTAGTAGTGGTGGCTGATTTTCTCCATAGCCCTTCTGGAAGCTGTAAGTGTCCCGTCAGGGCGTCGAAGTGCAATCATCTTGGTCTTATAAGTGACGAATCCTCGCTGGGCTTTGCAAATGCTCTTCGCAGCTTCTGCAGCTTCTGCCATGACTGCTGCTCGTCTCTCTTTGAGGTCTTCTTTTATTGCTTCTCTGTAGCGTTTCGCAAGCTCGTACCTAAGGTCTCGGTTGCCTGTAGCTTGTGAGATTCCACGTTGACATATCAGCTCGAGTGTCTGCAAAGACAAGCGTCTCTTCGTGACCTTAGGACTCTCGTCTTTCATAGCGCTAACGTGACGATATTCAGTGAGCCAAACAACAGCAACATCGGTCAGGTAAGACCTTCGATTTATCAAGATGTGGTCGGTCTATTTCGAAGTGGTACTCTCCATTGAAGGGCTCCCGCGTCCACCGTTGAAAAAGTGGCTTTAAGAATTGTGAGTTTCCATGGATGGTTTGAGTCGTCGTGATAAACTCAGATAGCCTCTCACCCTGTTCATTCCATTATAGTCTGTGGGTCCCTATGTGGCGTTGTTCACCCTGTTCATTCCATTCCAGCCCGTATGTCCCATTGTGACTTTCCTCAGGAGTTCTTCTAGATCCAACTTCCGCGTTAAAATCTTCAACAATTACCTTGAAGAATGTATGGTCATCTCTGAGGAATCTATTGAGATTCATATAGAACTCTTCGACTTCGTCGTCATCATAGCTTGATGTTGGTGTGCAAGAAACGAAGATGGTCAAAGCCGTCATAGAATCACATCGTTTCAACCCTAATCGTCCGATACGGATTGTTAGTTGTCCAAACGAATCGATGTTTACGATCAAATACAATTTGACGAGGACGCCAACGCCGCCGACACCTCTGCTATCGCATGTTCCAAGGAACTTTTCTTCTCCAGTGTCATAAACAGCGTGAAAAGTGTGGCGTCTTCACGTCTCAGCCAGGCCAATGAGGTCGTACCATATCATTCTTGCTTGAATCAATAGACCTTCTATAGCGGATTCGTGAGCAAGGGTTCTTGCATTGTAGGTACAGATCGTCATTTTAGTGCGATTCGATCTTGGCAGTCTAGTTTGGCCCTGAGATTTTAGCAGCATCTCCGTACTCGTGCTACCTGGCGCTGCCGTACAAGGGGCCCTTTCGGGGTCTGGGGAATGGGGCTCATATTTATCTGTTTTCTAGCATTTTGATACTCAACGTATAGCTTGCTAGGCTCTAAACGTGGGGGCTGGGTACTCACGAGTAGCTTGCCAGTCTCTCCCAGAGGAGCGCGAGGAGCTTATTTGTTGTAGGCGACTCCTGACCGTCTTCCATGTACCTCCCAGCTGCTTGATTGCAGGCTTTTGGCCGACTTGACTCGTAGAAATAGAGTTCTGTTAAGTCGGCGCTGTAGAAGCAGGGAGCTCATCCCCTGAAGCCACCTGCGTCTCTGGGAAGCACACAGTCGTTTTGGTTCGCGTTTCTCTCCATATTCACCACCTAAGGCACGCCACGTGTCCTGGCAACCAACCGTGGTATCCCTCAGAGAGCGAGGTTTCGGATATATTTTATATATACATATATATATATATATATAATATTATATATATATTCGGACAAACATATTTGGAGGAATCTCTTTTGCTGGACAAAAACTTACTATGACCTTGTTAGCGATTACCTGAAAGTTGAGTTTAAGAGAATTCAAAAATGTTCTTTATCATGGTAAGGTCTTCAGACAGCGCTGTAGTTCTCAAAATAAAATTATGTTATACACGAACTGAGTATTATCGAGTTTATATTTTGCAGAACTAAGCTCTCTTCCTGAATTTCAGCCAATTTTTGGATAGCGCGAATCTCGCAGATTTTTAAAATGTTTTTCCTTTTTTGAGATTTTTCTTTATAATGCTGTAGCAGGAAAATAAAACTGCGTGTAAAAAATGATGATGATGTAAAGATTTTGAGGTTCTGGAAAAAATGCGCTTACATTCAAGAAGAACCTTTGTACAGCACTAGCAGGATAAATGATTATGTTCTACACGCGTTGTGCGTGATCGAACGGATTTTCCTTAATTTTAGAGATTTTTTCTTCGTTTTGTGAAAACTTTGAGTTTTCTGTACCAAAGTTGTAGAAGAAACTTTGTTCTATAGTTCCAGGGCTTGAGATTCTAATGTTTTCTCATATTGTTAAATGAAACCGCTATAAAGTTTGAGCCTAAGCTTAAGCAGTCTGAGCTTAAGCACGAAAAGCATATAGAGGTGTGGAGAAAATCTTCGTGTATCAGAGTTATATGCTGTTTATAGATTTCTTGTCAAAGCAGAGGAAAATCCGAAATTTAATAACATAACAAAAGTTCCACTTCAAATATGACTTGCGTCTTTGCGATCGATTGACCGCTTATCGATCCACAAGCACGTACACGCCCTAGTCGACAAGCAATGCGCATAGCGTTTGAAGCTCAATATTGATTTCGCTTCTACAAGCAGCTAAGCCTTCTTCAGAGATTGAGAATAGTTTTGTAATCGCTGAGTCTTACGCTATCCAGGATTACTAAGATTTTAGAGAATGAGCTATGTCCTGAGAGAAATAGTGTATGTGAAACACAGATCCATTTTCTTTGCTACTATTGCCTAAAAATGAGATTTTAAAGAGTAAATGCAAGAAAAACGGCGCGTGTCTTGGCTAAAGTTGCTTCAGAGTTCGCTTTGACGACAACATTGTTGCTGTTGCTGATCCTGAAAAGTCGCTAAGTTCCACTGCGAAGACCGACGAAAAACGAAATGCATTTTCTAGCGATAAAAAATCTTTTCAGAAAGAGCGGAACAGAGGTGCGTGATTTGTTCGATACTAAACGCTAACGCTTTTTGAGAATTTCCAACGTGAAATATGAAGTATTTAGACAGTAGGTCTACATAAAAACATGTAAGTCGCTCAGTACACAAAAGCACCAAGTCGAATCACTTTCAGCTACTTAATCATATGTGACTAGTTCATTCACTGCGATACTCAAATTGAGCGGGCTTACGAGATTGGTTATTGAATAAAACGGTAACAGTGGTGTGGTGGTACAGTGGTTAGTGATACGGTATATCGGGAAGGCAGATGATAGGCAAGGAGCCGTTCTATCCTCCTTTTTAGAACCTTCAAGTATCAACTTAAGCAACACGTCAAATGATTGGAGGACCTTTGTGGAGGATAAATGCGAGGCAACTGAAAAAATTAAAAATGCTGAGATCGCAGGATAAATTGTGCTCGTGGGCCGTGTAAAATATTGAAAATTGAAATAATCAAATGAGATGAAGATATATAAATGTTGCTCCAATCTAAAAAAAAATCTCTATCCCTAATCGTACAGCTACTATGTATTGTGTGTGATGTATGTGTTGGGCTGCAAGATCTTTATGCAGACGGGATCGCTACGCCACCTGAGAGCACCGTGACTGTGCAGACGTTCACGACACCTTCCGAGAAATATGCCTTACCCTCCAGGTATTTGTACTTAATTATTGCCTTTATCACTTATATTTTGTCGATCGATGTGCAACATTCTTTTGGGACAATTCAAAAAATATGAGTAGTCAAACAAAAAGGAAGTGTGACACATTTACAGGACTAAATATTAGTGCAGGACTCTATAAATATTCTGATAGATCTTCTTTTCGAATGAGATGTTCTCATTGTGCTTATGCTCAGATGTACGCCGCAATCTCAGCTACTTTGCTGGTTGATAAACTGCTGAGTGAAGTTTCTGCGAATGGCGTTTTTCGTGTACAAAAGTCGTCATCTTCAGAGTCCCATGAAAACCACCATATATAATATTTTTCTGTATAAAAAAACAAAAATATCATTTTAACGTACTTTAAAGCAAAACAGAATCCGCACACTTTCATTTTTGCTATTATTAAAGCAAAATGAAAACGGCGGAGTCATATTTGTAAAACCTAATACATTTCGTTGCGGCTTACAGATTCGCCATAATCAGAGCCACTCTGTCGCTCCTGTCATAGAGATAGGACGAAAAGAATAGTACACTCTCAGGAAGATAAGTTATGTCTGCCAGCATACTTACAGTCGATGCTTTGCGGCTAGTACAAGCAAAATATATTAACCTTTTAGTCGAGTGTTCAGCAATTTTGATAGGGTCCAAAGCCATAAGGAAATGCCATGTAATCATCATAGCAAGCCTTGAAAAAGCTAAAAACATTCTCAAAAACTACATATTGGATGTTTTTTTCAAGGCTTGAGAAACAGTCAATCAAAAAGGTACTATGTCTGGAGGTATTTGTGAAGGACATAATGACATCTACAAGTGCACGTATGTAAAACGATTATTACGCTATAAGTAATTAAAGATGAAATGAAGAGTCACAGGGAACACTGACAATTGAAATACCTTTGCAACAGAGTGTGGAAGTGATCGGAGGAAGAAAGTAAAACTGTACCTAAAGGCTAATAAGAACTTTAGTCGGCTGAAACAGTGACTATTTAGTGGAAGTAAATTGGTACCAATCAGTATTGATCCCCAAGTAGTGCTCGCAATATTGGTGGAGATACTTCTAGGGGGTATCAAAGTTAATAATCAGAAGAATGTTCCGCAATGGGCGAACATTGTTATGCTTCAAGATTATGTATATATATATATATATATATATATATATATATAATTATATATATATATTATATATATATATATATATATTATATATATATGTAAACATGCGTATATATGTGTACGTATGTACATATACATATATATATATATATATATATATATATATATTATTTATGCATTACGGAATTCTCAGCCGATCATGACCATTAGCAGACAGCTTGTCATGGGTGAAGACAAATTCTTAATACAGATAAAAGTGGTAGAAACATCACAGTAATGCTCGAAATTTCTAGTATCTTGACTGCATTTCACTGCAGTGTTATGTTTCGTAAATACCTAGAGAATTGAGTGGTGAGCAAAAACAATGGCTGTCAGCTCAATTGGGTTTATGAAGCAAAATCGCATACTCGACCAAACCTGTCAAAGGTTGGTGGCTGATAGCTAACATAGAGATGTTGAAGAATGAGTGGTGGTGCAAATGTGCCTCGGTGGTGTAGTGGTAGAGTACGCGTCCCCGTGTATGAAGGCGGGTTCGATTCCCGTCTGAGGCCGTCTCTTTGCTCACCACTCAGTTCTCTTAGGTATGTACTATAGAAATGAATACACGTTTAGCATAAGAAGCTTAAAGGAATACAGAGAAATAAAAATTTTTCACGGTGACTATCTCTTACAAGGTCATTGCCGTGAATATTAGATTGGCACTATATATTGCAGTTCAAGAGGCGATCAACCGAAGAAGGTGAAGGACAAAACAAACGAAATCGAAGGGAAAGAACGAGAACGCAAGGTTGAAACTATTAGTCGCGATGGTGAGATCATCTCGCAAACAGTTATTATATCTTGCTGCTTTGCTAATGAGTGTCGAACTGCTAGCATTCAATAATCCATTTAGTAATAAGCCAAATTACATAGATTTTCACGTTAAAATCCGGATATAGGATAATTTTGGTTTTGACTGCACCAAAGTAACAGCCCAAAAAAGTAACACTGAGGCAACTACGAATTTTACAATCAGGCAGCTTTAGTTTTGAATCTGTATTATCGAGTTGTTCCACACTTTCTTCGTTCAATTGCTAATCAGTTTTCTCTCCTGTGCCAAATTGGATTATTGCGAAATAGTTGTGGTGCGTTGGAAATGTTCTAGTAGTATATCCCTCGCCACCGAAATTAAATGGGCTTCCGTAAAATGATGTCTCGATGGACACATTATGCAAAAACCCAAGCTTCATGCTCGGATCACTATGCTCTCGTTTTCTGCGATTGGCATGGCATGCTATTTTCGGAAACTGTTTCACAATAAACAGACGGCTTATGCAGCCTACTGGGGTGGCAGCTACCGCAGCAGTGCGAACGAAGCGTAAAAAACAACTCAGTGTCCCCTTTAGTCAGGATAACTCTTAACCTCACATTACAAAGCTCCTGTGCCACATTTTAGAAAAAATAGGTTGGACCACGTTACTCTATCCACTGTGTATAGCCCTGAAATTGCTCCATAGGATTGTCATCTTTACTACGCCCTCAATCAGAATTTGGAGAACAACACGATTCAAGGACTACAATCAGCTGAGATATCATTCTAATGACTTTTTGATTGACAGTCTCAATCTTTCTGGGAGGAAAGCTCCTATAATTTGCTCAAAAACGGTTGCACTCCATTGATCATAACGGTGCATTTATTGCTGCTTAATCAATCACTTCAAAAAACTAACAATCGTAATAACGAAAGTGTCGAATTGCAACAGAATTCTGGGACAACTCAGTACAATAAAAATTTCAGTCGAGTTTTGGTGCTTCTTTCGAATTTCGTTAAAACCAGTATTTTTTCAGGAGAAACTCGTATGGAAATTGCGAAGGATAGTAATACGTCGACAAGAGAGAATCTAAATGAGCGACGGTCGGCAATCTAGACGCAACGCTTATGAAGTTAGAAGCAAAATAACTGCATAGACAAAAACAAAGCTAATATGCCTACAAAAGCGTAAGAGACCTAGTCTTGAATCGGCGAGGCTACACCATTTTTAAGCTGTTTAACACCTTGGGTCCTTACATGAAAGGACCTTCTATAAAGAATAAAAGGATAAAGTTCTCGCCGTTGATCAATCCCTGAGGCATGCGCCATGCATTGGTCTCCAATTTTTAACTTCGTTTAAGGTAAGAGATGACTGAATGCATATCTGGCCTTTACAATGACTCGCGGTTGCTTCCCGTTAAACCGAGTCAGTACTGCTCAACCTCCCAGACAAGTCTGAGATCAATCTGTTACCAGTTTACCGACCGAGAGGGATGGACGGCTTGGTAACTCACGAGCGCGAGAGCGAATTATTGACCTCGTGTGTGACGCAGATCACCTCTAACCACTGCGTCGCATGCGCTCTTTAGACCTTCTATACGCTCACAGTAATCGTGATTTGGACAATAAAACGCGAATACTATGTAATCTACAATTTTTTCCACTTTACTATTTTGTTTTCTTTTTTAGATTCTTGTTTTGCTTCTTTATGTAGTTGTAACATCATGACACTGTTATAAAGGCGATAAAATAAAAAAGTCCGTTGATTACATATACTTTGAAACTATTGATCCGTCTTCACAGTGCTCTTTTTTCCACTGTACGGATCCCAGTGTTTCTAACATTCACTGTGTTTTCTTCGTTTTCTTTGTCAAAGTCATAAAATACTGGGTGACCGCATTTCCTTACAACCTCGAGGATAGCCTGGTTTTGGCGTTCCATAGGGCGTTCGTTGTTGACTGCAGTAAAGTGTTGGGGGTGGACTTCAACCTCGCGCGGGCCGCGACGAGCATGACAACCACTCGGCCACGTCCCTCCCTCCCCTCCCACGTTTTCTACACCCTGTGAAAACATTGTGCCCACTGTGGGAGGTCGTTTTCTTCATTTATTCCAGGATAACAAAAAAGGACCTGTGGTTGAATGCATAATCTAGCAATACAATGATCCGAGGCTCCCTAGTGATGTAACAAATGGGTGTTTGTATCTTACAAGACATGTTTGACACCAATCTGCTTACCAAGTAAAAGAATAAGTGTATTGCGAAGGGTTCTAATCGGCTTGCTACGTTCGTTATTGTTATTATACGAAAAACTTATCAAATGTCTGTTAGCGAGATCGCTAATATAAATTATATTTGATATTTTAAGTGTTATTGATCAATTAATATCGAAAGCAGTAGACTTGGGATATTAAAATGTATTGATTGAGCTGTGATCAATCGAGCTCTGAAGCGCGTTGTCTGGAAGATTGTATTACTTTTCAAAAGGCGTTCTTCATATATTACGCAAGTACAAATTTCAGCTTGTGCATTGGCGGTCAAAATTATTCCACACAGGAAATAGAGTCATCGTTTGAAGAAGTTGACCGAACTGAAGAGAAAAAAGTTGGAATGTAAGTGTAATTTTTATTCACATTCTTATTCACTAGGATACTTGCAAAGATTTTCGTTTATATTCAAAGCAGCTAATCTAATAGAACAGAGACAATCGAACAGTGAAACATTTTCAACAACTATATATGAATGCTTATGATGAGGTTTGCAAGAAACAGTCGTTTAAGGAAGGTATTATATTGTTCATGCCAGCCACAAGGCATCGACTATAGGTAGGCTATCAGAATGATTTTATTGACATCAGCTTACCACTCTTCGGCGCTTAATCTCAAGGATAAGGAGCGAGGAGTCCAAGAAAACGGCATTGTTGATGGCGAAACCGCCTTAACGCGCGTCTGCCGAACAGTTGCCGCAATTGAAATTCTAACTAATCCACGAAATGACGATGAAAATCATCCTCAAAGACTTTGTACGAAGAGTGTTTATTTTTTATTAAATGAAGCTGATAGTGTGAAGCTGTGTGGTTTTGAATGAATCTTTTTTCATTCTCCGAAATGGTTCAAGCAATTTTTGAGAAGCGTAAACCATTAAACACCATACGTCTTGAAAATTTTGAAGGTTGAAGTGACGATATTCAATTCAACTTAGATAGCAATAAAATGCTCAGTTGTCGGGCAGTTCTCTTATAGATGGATAGCTACTGTCTGAGTTTATGTGCTGCGGTGTTAGATAAAAATTGTCGAAAAAAACTCAGTGACATGCACTTTATACCTGATTTGCTACCAAATTATTAGATTTTTTAATGTAAAGATGAGGTGTTGCATGAATTGAAGAGGGTAGCATAACATTGCTTTATGCTCTTATTGGCTCTTGATGCCCATGTTATTCAGCTGGACGAAATTCTCGTCGAATAAGTTTCAACGGAATTGGCAGCTCTCGCGCATCGAGATCCACTTCACCAGTAAAGAAGAGGAATCAAGTCCTGCCTTCTCTAACATTTTCCAAGGCTCCTTCCGCTCAGCCTTCTAAACGTCTTCCTGCCTCACTACCTGTCTCTCAACAGTATGCGTTTTTTATATATGCTCAATCACAGTATCAATATGTATCACATCACTTCTGTACAAACGAAACAGTTGTTGACAAGGTTTATTGCGTAAATTGATATAACGAAGCATAAGTTATCGCCTATAAACATAATTAATGCGATACATTGCATTGCATTAAATACTTCAGTTTTCGGTCAAATAATCATAATTTCAGGAATAATTCGACAATGTTAAAGAACGAACAATCGAAAACCACATCATTTGGTAGGGTCTGTTTTGAACAAATGGTTGTTCTGATGATTGATTAAGCCTTACTGAGTTCCCTTTCCTGCTTTCTCAACATCTCCGTTTTCCACAGATGCTAAGTGATATGCAGAACTCCCACCTGGGTGCAAAACTTTGCATATCACTTAGCATGCGTGGATTTGTAATAATGACATCATAGCACTACTTCAAGAGGTTACACGAAAAGCCCTAGTAGAACATGCATCCCCTTTCACTTTTTGTACCTTGCAATCCTTGTCATTCTCTCTCCTTCTCAAAGCTACACTACTTTCTCAAATGGACATGATTCACGACAACGTAATGCACCACCCGTAGTCAGCTATAATGGCTTTGATATGCCAAAGAATCATTTCTGAGCCACGCATGTCGTATGGTCTTTTAAAGATGGGCTAAGTTATAGAGCCCAATACACGTGTTTCCATCTTGCGATCTTGTCCAGTTACCCATTCTCGTCTTTTGCTAATCTCTGTGGGTGCCCCTTCCCCACACTAAGAGATAGTGACGACGAACGTTTTACGCTTTATGTCCAGTGAAATTGTCTCCGAATACAGAGTTTTGTACACTGAACAGTCTTTAACAAACCACATGACATGCGTGGATCAAAAATGATTTTTCGGCAATATTGAAATTTGAGCTGTGGTTTTTAAGAAAACACTTGAAACGAATGATATGATATAATGGTTTTAGTCAGCTGTGTTTACCATTAGTGGTACGCCCACCTTATAAGTAGAAATCGTAACTGGCTTGATTTAGATAATTTTAATCTAGTAATCCACTCACTTGAAGCATGAAGTATTCCTTGAAATGTGCGACTAAATACAGTGTTAGCACCTGATAATCCCGCATTTTCTTAGTGGCGCAACCAAATTTCCATGGTATTGAAAGCTCCCGAACGTCAAAACAATCATCACCTCAGGGAGAATCCAAAGCAAAAGAACGGTAAGTGAGCTACTGATGAATGATAAGTATACGTGAGCTAAGCAGAACAGTAAAGGAATGTATAAACAAGAGGTAAAGAAATCTTATGAAGTAATAAGCGGATCATTTAGTGTTCTTGTTGGAGGTCATTTTATGAATGTCGGCGAAGCGGAAGATCCATTTCAACGTGCGTTAAAAGCCAATAAAGGTATATTACAACTAACAGATAATCGCAAATATTTTCAAAAGTAACGTTACACCCAACACTTTTTCTGTGAAAAAGAGCTAATTACCGTTAATGATCTTCCATAAGTTCTCAAGTTTTTACTGCTTTTTCAAACAGTTATGATGTTTTGAGTATAATTGAGAGAATTAGTGGTAGGAAAAAATTCGACCTCAAACGGGAGTAGGATTCGTGTTTCACGCATACAGGGGGAGGCGTGCTACCACTGTACGTACTTCAACTCTCGTTTAAGGTCGAATTTTCTCCTACCACTCAATTCTCTCAAACCTTTCATGACTCTTGTAAAATGTGGCGGTGAAATAACTTCACTTAGGCCAGCATAGTCAGCGCTCTAGCCGTGAGAAAATGGACGATGAGAGACGTTTATCGTTTACACCTGCCCATTTTTCCAAAGAAGTGTATGGTCTTTCATACTGCTTTAAATTCTTATTTTCATTGCGGTTAAAAAAATTCTTCATTGTCTATGTATCTTTCGAAAATAATTCCCACTGTTGGATTGGATTTACAAATGAAGTTAACATACTCGTAAAAAGTGTGATATTGAATGCGGCAGTGCTGCATAGTTATGATTGGTCATCTGTGTAGAGGCTACAATATTTGAGGAGGCCAAAAACGCAATCCAATCCAACATTAGATCAAATTTGTCTCTTTTTCACACAACACACATTTTTAGTTTGCGAAATCGAGATATACGTCGAAGACGATCACAAATAGACAAAGCTGGAGAAGAAGACTGCGATTTCAGTCACTTGAATTCAATGATCAGAACTGAGGAAGAAGTCACAGCTATTGTCATAAGTATCATTATCGGCGTCATTTTTTTCGTCGGTTTATTCGTCTCCTTCAGAAGAAATATGCAATGAAAAAGGAGAAAAACAGCGTGCAGTAGTATATTTCAAAGACCAGTTTCATGAAAATTCAAATGAAAGTCTCCAAATCTATCCAATCGCAACTTTTCGTATCACGCAGACCAATCAATGAGCATTTTTCTTTGTCAAACTTGACCGTCAGCACTTTTAATCTGATTGTTTGACTTTATTAACATTCTCATGATGAGGAGGAAGAGAAATCATAAACGCAGTCATTGACGATGGTTTGATCTTTCTTCGATTGTTCGTACTCAGCAAAATAATCTAATTGATGGAAGGTAATCCCTGAGTAACGGCACTGATTTGCAACTGACTTATCGATTATCATCTGATTGCCGTGGCCGAAGCTGAATCTATAACAAAATTCCTAAGCTTGTCTACAAGTATAACAAAAACATTACTATAGTGCTTTATCAGAAAGGACAACATTGGAAATTTTGGCATCACATGCATCGGTAGCAACGGGCTAGAGCGCGCGCCCCCGGATAGGGTGAGATGCGGTTTCGAGTTTCGTCTGGCGCAAAGGTTTCGCACACCACTAAACATTATTTGATATATTTGTAACATCATATCGCCGCAATCAAACGGATAGACAAAAAGATTTCTTGTTTTCAATATATTATTGATGATGAGTATAAGTGACTGTACAAAATTATTTGTTTTCTGCTGGTGACTATCTTAGGAATCTACAATAGAGATAAATTCTTTGATTTTATTGCTTTTTAACACTGCTATGATGTTATACATAGACATTCAGGATTATTGAGTGGTATGCAATACATGCGACATTGGACGGGAGTCGACCCTATGTTTCTCCGGTATGTGGGGCGCCTACTAGTTTATTCGAAGAAGATGCGATAGAGCCAGTGTTTCGCTAATACCGGAGGTGCGGTGGTTTATATCGAAGGAAGAGTGGTAACAGGGCGGTAGCATCGGCGATGTAAGGGTAGCACAAGGTCTCGGGTTGGGTGAAGAGCGGGTTCAGCTCCGGCGCGATGTCGAATATTTTGCACACCGCTCAGCATTCTTGAATTTATATGTGCAACTTGAGAATTTTCTTACTTGCGACTGCTGTGTAAAACCTCGTTATAAGTATTCCGTATTGTCGAAGAGGATGCTTCAAGCCATTTTGAGGTGGTGCTTCAGTGGCTTACGTAGTTTCGGCGGTCTCGCCCACTTTATTGGAGCCACACGCCCCTCAGGTCGCTCTGTTGATAGTGGAGACCTAGGGACGTTGATACGGCGAAATTGTGTTTCCACCTTCTTGCCATTCTTTTGCAGTCATTGGCATATGGCTGTTATTCACCATCCATTCGCTTTTTCATAAACCAGTCGCATGGAAGGACCATTACCTGAATAACAACCACATACTATCGACTGAAATAGAATGAAGAGAAGGTGGAGACCACAGTTTCACTGTAATAACGCCTCCCCGCTCTTGATATCAGTACGAGGACCTGTGTGCGGACGTGTGGCTCTAATGTGAAGGATAATCTCGCCGAAACTCATGTAAGCCATTAATTTAACAGTCTCAAAATGACTTTGAACACTCTCTTCGGCAGTCAGGAAGTTTCCATTGGAAAACCATTGGTCAGTGATCATCTCGATGCCAAAGTTTATCATCAATGTGATATCAATCGCACTTAGGATCACCGCCGACAGGACTTTTGAACTACGACTTCATTTGAATTGTACACAGCGCCGCAACTGCGAAGATTATCAAAAGTTCTCATCAAAAGTAGGTCTTCTCATAAGTTTTGACACTAGTGCAAGAAATGCCAACTTTATTGACCTCTAAGGGATCTAAGGTGCACGATTGCTTAAAGTCCTTTCTCGCTGCATAAGAATTTTCTTCTAGACATTTGGTAAACATTCGAAAGCTTAAGTCTCTGCGATTTCGATGATCTATGATTTCAATGACTGGACTTATAGGTGGTTTATTGGCAGTTATGGGTGAAGTTTATGTGTCAGAGTTATCTTATCGTTACATAAAAAATAGAATATCGCGAGTGAACCTTTTACAAAGGTTTCCGACATAACAAGTGATTACTTATTTTGAAATCCTTTAAATCACGGCCGTAATGCCACGTCCTTGTTAAAATAATAAACATCCGACTCCTAGTGCGCATTTATATCGCCTGCTTTGCGAGAACGTGACTTTTGAAAGCACATATTTCTAGACTAAGCTTTTCTAGTGGAGGTCTATGTGAAGGTAATTCTAATATGTAGCTGGAGTAAATGCAGGAAGAGCGCGCATTCATCATTGCATATGATACGGTGCTTCCCTATCAGCACCCACATTCAAAAAAACGTACTTTTAGCTCTTTCCAGATGCTTTAGTAGTTATTCAATAGCTTAAATCTCGAAAATCTGACAGGTGTATTTCATTTCTTTTGGAGGTTCTTTATAATACACTGTAACAGTGAAAATAAAATGTTATTTAACACTCGAGCATCTTCCGATGACTGAAGCTTTTCCTAAAAAAACTGAAAATTTCTTGAGTGCAGAAATCTCGGCTAATTTACTATTGTTTTGAAATTTTCAAGAAATCTCCTTGTTTTGCAGCAAAATTGAAATTGAGATTGCATTTCACATTTGGCGGGCAGGTCTTCCATCTTTATGTGGATGGATATTGCAACATTGGCATCAAACCGTTGCCGTTCAATAACCAATCGATAGCTCAAATTTCGAAAATTTAAATGGTTTGCTTGCCTTTTAAAAAGAAGTTTCTTTTCGAATGTAACAACAAGAATAAAACTATGTTACACATCTGAGTATCTTTCGCCACGACTTTTCTCTCAGGCTTCCACGCCCATTTGATAGCGTAAAGCTTAACAATTTCAGGAAAATAATTAGTTTTTGAAAAAGACTTCTCAGTTTGTCGTTATAGTTAAAAAAAATACTGGGTTTTGCACTCGACGCTCATCGCACGCCACCGTGTAAATTGCGCTGCGCTGCGCTGTCAACACGACGCTGTTAATAATCTTTTCGTTTCAACAACGCACTAAAACGTCCGTCTCAAAAACCAAGCTTATCATTGAAATCGTTGAGATTTATGTTATCAAATGGGTTTTTGCAAGTCTGAATGAAAGCCTCTGTACAGCACAAGATACTCGAGTCTGCAATATAATATAAAAACCATTGGTGAAATGAAACATGCCCTTCAGATTCTCTATATTCAAGCTGAAACACAAGCTTTTGGACACATTTTTATCTTGAATGCTACAAAGCTGCAAGAGGGTCTTTTGAAAAAATATTCATTATTGAAATCTCTAGTCTATTTCTCACCGCGGCTTATTTTGCTTTGGAAAGTGTTGATGCGATCGAGAATTCAGACAGTAAATAAATATCCCTAAAAACATCGATAAATTCAGGCTGTTTTTTTTTGAAAAATATGAAAACACATATCTACTTCAATTAATCCAAGGGTGACATATGTCGAGATTTCAAAAGGGTAAACAATTTCAGCAGCTGTGCTGCACGATTAGGCGATACATGTGTTTTGGCACCAGTGAAATTAACACCTAATTCAATAGTCTAAAGTAATAGGAATTGTGCGATTTTAGTGCCGTTTAATTGCGTAAATTCTTGCAAAGATTCTTGTTTACAACTTCTTGCCGTCTGAAAAAACATATCAGGGAAACCGTAAAATCTGCTTTGAGATGGAGCTGTCCTGAGAAAAAATATGCTTTCTCCTTATGCACGAATGGAGCCTAAGGGAAGATGTCAGTAAAGTGGACAGCAAGATCAGTACAGCTTGAGGCAATGATACGGTAGGGATGATTAGGAAGTGATTTGCAAAGCTCAAAGCTGGAGGAACAGTCTGGAGAACCAGCCGCACTGGAGCCGTCCACAGAAAACTCCATTTTTTTGCGCTCTGCTTCATTAGCATCTTTCCCTACGGGTCATTTAAGCACAAATAGCAAGCGTTGTTTCAAAGATAGCTTTATTTCAAAGCAAGAATAGGCAAATTGTGTTCCAAATTGATCGCAAGAAAATGTGCACCTGATTGATAGCAAGTTAATGCAATTTTGTATCGCCTCTTAGTAATTAATTCGGTGTTTATAACGTAATGTAATCTTATAGAACAAAATAGCATTATCTATTGTGATAGATTTTTTTATAAGCAAAACTCGGCTACAAACTTATCTTCAAGAGTAACAATATGTCATCCTCGCAATTGATCAGGTTATTCCTTTCTTGTCTAGTAAAATCCTCGAGGTTTTTAACACATTTCAGTCACTGTCTGTCAACTGTCTTTTACTGCTTATGAAGCCTTTTACGAGATCTGATATTTCGACTTAGTGATATATGTACGTATCGACGAATCCTCCGTCTCGTCAGTATCACACGCCCCCGTACAAAGATAAGATGCGTCAGTGCCTGGCAAGTGGAATGATACGCGTGTGAATAAATCATAGAATCTGCTACTAGCATTAGGAATCGCTGTATTCCCGAAAATTCTCACTCAGAAAGCGAAAAAAACCTCCGCTAGTTCACAATCGATAGCTACATTCTATTGTAACAGCCTGAGGATGTGAAACCCTGCTATCCTGGACGTACAAGTAACGCACGTTTGAACATCATTTATCACTTTCAAATTGAAACAAATTCTCGTTTGTGTTAGTCATGCGCTCGCTGATCATCTCAATGAATGACGGTGGCCAGATGGCAAAGTGAGTGGAACCTTTCAATAATTCATATGATCTGTCTGTGAAGACGGGTTAAATTTATCACGTGTGTAAACGTACACGCATACGTACATATTTGATACGTAATAAATCATTTCTCACATTCTTTATGCATATCGTGGATTATCTCTGATTACCATAAACCATTCCACATAAATTCAGAATTTTTCTCAGTTTTACAAATGTTGATCTGCTACCACTTAGTGATTACTATGTGCAAAATTCTTGTTTTCACTTCGATACTTTGAGCAACTAATTCAGGTAATGTTTATTAGTTTGACGAGTAGGAGAATATTGTGACTTGACAATCGATGGTCACATTCAATCCCTGATGTCAGTAATGGATGTCAAGCTTTCATAAATTGGCCTAATTCGTTTCGCCTACTAAACGTGCGTCGCCTTGGACTCTTCGACCGACTCTGAATTTGAAACCGATAGCTTTTGATCAACAGACATGGGCAAGAAAAACACAAGCGCGCTGCGCAGATTTGCAAAGAGGCTACACAATGAAAGGGCATTGCGTCCAACATTTCTACTGAGACATCCACCTGGCGCTTTGTGTTAGTTTGGAAGCGGATTCTAGCACGCACCTGCGGCAGACTCTGCGACTGCGGCGCGATCGACTTCTTCTTCTTGCTGAACTCCTTAGGGAAAATGTGCGTCGTGATCGTCGGCTGCTCGAGCGGCGTCTTCTGTACACGCTTAAGAGCCTTCTACTGCGTCGTTCTGAAAAAGAGATTGTTCTATTAATTTGGATTTGGAGAGAAATAGATTGTATTTTCTACACGTACATGTAAAACTTAAGGCACAACTTCGTGGAGACACGGCAAGGCAGAGAATTCGTCAGCAATGATGACATTTCGCTCAAGCAGCAAACGAACAACACGAGGGATCCTCGTTCTAATGCGCCACAGTGACACTCAACATGCTTCAGTACGACTCAATAGAAATTAGCACAGCAAAGCCAGTCCAAACGAAGTCCATCCAGTCTACACGTTGACTAGTCTTCATGAACCCGAGAGCACTATCAGCTTATGGTGGAAACTCATACGATCGCGAATGACGACTGTATCGCCGTGATCGTCGGCTGTGTAATCGGCACGAACGTCTTCTCCATGATCAAGAGCGACTGCGATGAGCTCGGCTTTTTCGTCTCCCTCCACTTCCATTTCCAGACTACCCTCTTCCACTTCCGCTTTTAGACCGGTTTCTTCTACCCCCAATTTTAGACCGGATTCTTCTGCTATGCATCTGAGTAAGCGAATTAAATAACATAGTTTTTTCGAGCTTTTATAGCCTTCAAAATCGTATCACGGATGTCAAATTTTCTAATAAAGTCTGATAAAATGTTTTTTTTTACGCGTTAGAGAAAAATATTATGCCTCAATGAAGGTTTTATCAGCATTCACATTAGAAACAATATGGAGTTCAAGAGTAAATAGATTTCCTTTTTGTCAACACATAATGAATAGGTGATTTCTATATCTCTTCCGTGATTAATATCAGCTCAGCCGACTAAAGGATCAAACGGTGATGTACTCAAACAAATCACTTTATGATGCTCACCTATCTCAACGAAAATTGCAGTTATGAAACGTATCAACATAGAAGACTCTTTTGGAGTTTACTTTTTATATGCTGTTTCACTTTCCTTCAGGATATCAACCCCGAATGGACGACGTGTACCAGCTGAGGTTGTGAAATTGTTTGAATCCATTCTCGCTGCATAAAAGTTTCTTTCAGGCATTTCGTATTTATTCAAAAGCTTAAGTCTCCACGATTTCAATGATCTGTTCAGTTCAAAAACACACTTTTTGTTACGTTGCAGGCAGCGGAAATAGAATTATATTCCACACTAAATTTTCTTCATTTGCTCGGTTGGCGCTTTGATATGGCTCTCCACTAAAGCTTTGTTAGTCACTAGATATCTCAAATTTAAAGAATTTTGATGATATAACTGGTTTTTGATAATTATCATAGAACACTGTAAGAGCGAAATGAAGATCACATTTCACTTCTAAGATGTTATCCCGTCGCTTGGACGTCATAGGTGCTTTATTGGTAATTATAGGTGAAGTATATATGTAAGAGGTAACTTATCGCTCTGTCACCTATCACCTGTCGTACCGATGATCGTCGAGTGACTCGAGCCGGTACCAGTAACAATTCCACTTTTCCCTATCGCGTGCCAGTAGCCCAGTGGGTCCTCCTCGCTCTAGGGAAATCCTGAGCATCATATCTTTCTTCTATCGCTTTCGTGAAGAAATCGGACCAACGGATCCGTGTTCTTCCTTTAGAGCGCTTGACGTCCCGAGGAATCCAGTCGGTAACGGCTCTCGTCCATCGGTTGTCGTTGAAGCGCATCACAGTGTACGGCCCACCTTATTCTCGATATACTGGCGTGTAGAACGGAGTCTCTGATTTTCGATCGTTGACGTAGGTAGGAACTTCGGATCCTTTGTCTCATTTTCGAAATACGGGATACTCCTAGCATCGACCTTTCGACTGCGCGTTCGATAACTCCAAGTGATCTTTCATCCTGCTTACGTAGCGACCAGGTTTCTGCTGCATACGTTAGGGCAGGGATAATTGTAGAGTCGAAAAGGTGGGCACGGAGTCGGGTGTTCTTTGTCCTCTTCACTACATCTTCGATGCTCCTAAACGTTCCCCAAGCCGCTCGTTTCCTCCTGCTCAACTCTGGGGCTAGGTCGTTCATCATGCTGATTTCACGATCTAGATAGATGTAACTGGAGCATTCGGAAATTGTCGTTCCGTTGAGCGTGAATGGGACATTAGAAACCCATCCGTTTCTCATGAACATCGTTTTTCGTGAGATTTAGTTGTAGACATATGTTTCCACAGGCGTTATCGAAATCGGTCAACATTCGTTCCGCTTGGCTGATGTTTGGTGTTATGAGGACGATATCGTCTGCAAAGCTAAGATGGTTTAATTGTTGACCGTCAATTTTCACGCCCATATCGTCGCATTCTAATGTTCGCATAACGTTTTGTAGGGTGGCAGTGAATAGCTTAGGCAAAATTGTATCGCTTTGTCGAACCCCTCTTCTTACGTCAATGGTGATATTGTTGTAGAATGAAGATATTTTAATCGTGAAATCTTTATAAAGCTCGTAAAGGATCATTATGCACCTAGTAGGGACGCCCTGGTTATATACAGCTTCTATAACCGCTTCTGTTTCCACTGAATCAAAGGCTTTCTTCAGATCGATGAAAATGAGACAGAGTGGTTGTCTGTACTCTCGTAAAACTTCACTGAGTCTTGTAATCGTGTAGATGTGATCTATGGTACGTAATCCTCTTCGGAGCCCTGCTTGTTCGCATGGCTATCCTTCGTCGAAAGTTCTGTCAATCCTGTTTACGATGACTCTAGTAAAGAGTTAGACAACAACAATAGTTAGTAGACAACAGACAGCAAGCAGATTGGGCGATTACTGCCTAAGTCGTGAAGGTCTCCCTTCTTGAACAGCAATACGGTCTTGCTGGTTTATCATTAACAAAGCTTTTCTGATATAAAGAGTGGTTGCAGAACCTTCATTTTTCAACGGTAATACCACGTCGTTGTGGGAAAATAAACAAACTGACATCCCCTATTGTGCATTTGTATCGCTTGTCTTGCGGGAACGTAGCTTGAAAGTACATCTTCTACAACTAAATATTTTTGATAGAGGTTTGTGTGGAGGTAATTTCAAAATGTAGCTCGAGTGTGTGCAGGAAGAACGCGCATTTGTCATTGCGTATAACACAGGCTTCCCTACCAGGACCCATATTCAAAGAAAAAAAAACGTATTTTTCTCTCTCTATGGACATTTTAGTAGTTATTCGATAGCTTAAATATTGAAAATTTGAAAACATATTTTGTTTTCCGAAAGGCTTTATATTATGCTGTCGCCTCTCGAAAATATTATTTAACACCCATTTCTTGGTTCTCCGAGAAATCTCTTTATTGCGCTGCATTACTGAAATTAAGACTTCAATAACATGCGGCGCGTTTGCCTTCCACCGGTATACGCATCTATACTACAACATTACCATTAAACCGGCGCCGTTTAATAACCAGTCGATAGTCAAATCTCGCGTATCTTAATGGTGTGCTAGCCTTTTGAAAAAATTCTCTTCACAAGCTGTAGCAACAAAAATGAAACTGCGCTGCATGTCTGAGTATTTTTCTCTAGACACGGCTTTTCTCTCAGGCTTCCCGGGTGGAAGGCACCCATTCAGTGGCGCAAATCAGAACAAACTTAGGAACATGTTTAGTTTTAGAGAAACTTCGACAGTTTTAGAGAAACTTCGAGAGAAGGAGTTTAGTGATTCGTTACATCCAAAAGTATATTGAATTCTACACTCGCCGCGGATCGCACGCCACGTGTAAATTGTGTTGCGCGATCGACATGGCGCCGAGTGTGACTCAATAATCTTCCAGCTGTAACAACGCTTTGAAACGTCCTCCTCAAAAACCAATCTTATCATTGAGATCACTAGGATTTGTGCTATCGAATGGTTATTAGAAGTCTGAATGAAAATCTCTGTCCAGCGAAAGATGTTTGAGTATGAAAGGAAATTTAGTATGCCAAATAATCATTTCTGGGCCACGCATGTCATGTGGTCTGTTGGAAAAAGGCTGATTATAGAGCTCGATACACGTGTTTTTGACCTTGCAGTCTCGTCAGTCGGGTAGTTACCCTTTATCGTCTTTTGTCAGTCCTGTGTGGGTGCTCCAGTCCTCACACTAAGAGTTGACGACGAACGATTTACACTCTATCCAGTGAAATTATCACCGAACACAGAGTGTTGTACACTCGATTGCTCTTGGCCAGTATGTTTGATATATCATATCTTTCCCTTCAAGTATTTTCTCAAGATCACAGCTCAAATTTCAATATGCCAAATAAAATTTCGAGTGTACAACACTCTGTGTTCGGTGATAATTTCACTGGACATAGAGTGTAAAGTTCGCTAACTCTTAGTCGGGGACTGAAGCACCCACAGCGGATTAGTAGAGGACGAGAAAGGGTAACTGCCCGACTGACGAGACTGCAAGGTCGAAACACGTGTCGAACTCTATAGGTTAGACCTTTTAAGCAGACCACATGACATTCATGGGTCAGAAGTGATTATTTGGCACGTTAACATTCGAGCTATAGTTCTAAGAAAACACTCGTAACAAAAGAAAATTTAGTGTTCATAAGTTAGGCGGCGACATATCTCTAAGTCGATTTCATTCGCTGGACAGGAAATTTTCATAGAAGTGTTAACAGTCCTCAAAAAGCGTAAATCTCTAGCCACAATTTTACGCCACAGCTTTTTCAAAACACGCTTTTATAATGCTGTGGCATCCAGAATAAAATTTTGGTACTGCTCTATTATGGCGGCGCCACTTGAGGCCTCCGGTAAAAACGTATTTTTGCTTTTGCATAATGTTTCTGTACTTTATCGATAGCTCGAAATCGAATGAACTTCAATGACATGTTTAATTTCTCAAATTGCTTATTTTGGCGCCGTACCAGTCAAAATACGGTTCTGTTTCTCATTCGAAGATTTTCACTGGATGAAAATTTTGTTTTAATGTAAATCGTAGGTAGAGGACTTCTTCGAGTTTTTTAACGACCGAAAGAATATGGAGTTTCACACTCAGTGAGCACTTCTAATCGGCTAGGGTATGTGTACATCTGTAATACCAATCCGCTGCATAAATCACGTGTGAATTTTTTTAATAAGAACCACAGATCTCTCCGACGCTCCAGAATTTTTTCTACATGTCTGTGTGCTTTTTCAGGAAATAAAGATCTGTTGAAAATAATTTATCGCTTTCAAAGATTGACAAACTCACAAGGAAATATAGCTTACTGTTCAGGAAGCCAAAAGACTTTGATCGCATCCAAGAATGATTTAAAAACATCGTCACCTAAATCGGACAATGGAGATTACAGCTGAGACTTTGGCGAAAAATAAACGGAAGGTCGCAACATTCACATATTTTCACCTGCGATAATTTTACGCCACATGAACTCAGCCAAGTAAGACCCCAAAAAATGGCGTGCGGTCCCTCGGTACCGTCGTTGCGCCATTGCAGATCCCCACAATTTTCGGCCGCTTGAAAGTGAGTGTCTGTCTGTCGATCGAAAAAATTGTGATGATGGTTAACCGTGAAGTGCTGGAAACTAGCTTTTTGTATATCTTCAGTTACGCACCCTTTCCGGCAATCCGAATAGATCGTAGAACTTTGGGCCACACTATTTTTAGTAGCAGCCAGCAAGGTTGGTGCTGTGCGATTTGAAACCGCCACCAAGAAGCATTGTTTTGTCTCATGACAGACTATCCGAAGATCTGTTGTTGGGAGAGCACACGGTCCAGCAATGTTCTTCCTCTTTGTGAACAATGATTCGTCTATCTCAACAATCTTGCCTTTGCCCCCAATCTTTTTACCACGGCGTCGAATCAGCTGCTTTGCAACAACTTCACGTGAATAGTTATTTCTGTTTACAACTGCGTTGCTGCTCATGCCAAGGCTTTTCTTGCACCATTTGGGCGAAGTCCTCCTCACTCCAACCGTGGAAGAAACGGAGAGCAGTAACAGAAGGAAGACGACTGTTCCGAACCAATCGACTCTAATACCAACTTCACCGCTGGTAACATCGCTAAGCAATTTTTGAATCGAAATGAAGCTTCATTTGATGTCCTTTCTTGCACAGACGTTTGGATTGTAACATGCCGTGCCTTTGTAGGAGAATGACGACTTCTTTTTCACCGCTTGGCGAAGCAAAAATGCTCATGATTGAGAGAAATCGATGAGAATCAAAAGACAGTTGAAGGTAATTGACTTGTAATGACTAATCAATGTGGGGAATGCTGAGATGACTTGCCAGCCAGGGTCAGTATTGCGAAAATCCCATCCACATAATTGGTAATGCGAGGTGGTCAGGTGCCGTCGCTGCATAGCGCGCCCTAACCTATTATCGCTCACTAAGAAGTCCTTTCAAGAACCAAATACATCATTGGAATCAGAAGAATTCAGACTATCGATTAGTTTTCTAGAAATCTGAGGGATATGCTCTCCCAACGAAAGGCACGTTGGAACGCCTCAAGTGTGACACTTTTATTTCGGCTGTTAAAGTGAAATGAAAGGTTTTCTTTAGAACTTAAATATATTGCTAGAATTATCTAGATAAAAGCTATTGATTAAGCTAAGAAGCAACTTAGAAAAATTGAAAACACCCTTGTTTCTAAGGAGTGCGGAAAACAGCGATATTTCAAATGCGCGAAACCCACTCTTCTTGTGCGAATTACAGAACTTTAAGAAGTTTTTTCTAAAGAGCAAACACATTTTCTAATCAGAAAGATTTGCTCTATCGAAAGGTTTAATTTTTGTTATGGAAAAACTTTTATGAGGCGAGAAATCGTTGAATGTGAAACAACTCATTTTCACTGGTACGGCGTTAAATACCAGCAATATGAGAAATAAAATGCACCTTTAAATTCCGCTTGATTTAAGCTATCAGATAATCGTATTCTTCAGATGACAGCAAAGAATATGCTTTTACCGAACTCCTCAAGTGGTGTCTCCTAATAGAACAGTACCAGATTTTGTTTCTCACTCGATTTTCGTCTTCATTTCTACCACGAGTATAAATCGATGGAAGCATGAGAAGCATATCAGCTTTCAGAGAATTTTTCATAGTATAAAAATCTACGTTTCTATCTAGAGTTTCTATTGATGCAGCGAAAAAATCCTCAATAGAATAACAAAACTTGCCGTCTTTTATTGCATACTGTGATAGATAACTATCGAACTACGCTGCATATCAGATCATTACTTTACTAAGAAATCATTACTGTAGCTTCCTTTTACATTATAATCAGTTATGAGCCTTTTCGGCCACTTTGCCTACTGGCCAACTCACGGAGTGGGAGAGCAAGGCCGGCGGACCGACCGATCGCGTCTGCAATATTGTTATTCAATTTGTGATTTTACATCACCAGAAACTTCAGATAAAAACGTAGACTCTGATGCCACCGAAAATCGTCTACACGCTGATATGCATTTCCTACTTCCAACGATTTTTGTAAAAATATAAAGACGAAAAGTGAGTAAGAAACAAAGTATTGTTCTGAATATTACAATGTTATAAAATAGTGTTATGAAAAATGGGCGACGTGGAATTGTAGCCAGAGATTTAGACTATTGAATGATTATTGAGACTTTTGTAAAAAGTTCCTTTCCAGCGAATGAGATTGGCCTAATATTGATCGCTGTCTAGCATATAAGTACCGAATTTTTTCCTTCACCTTCACAGTATAAAGTAAAAACCATTTCAAAAATAAAACAGACCCTCCAGATTCTTGATATTCAAGCTTTCGAAAAATTACTAAAATTTCAACAAGGAATAAAGATTCCTTTTTTTTTTGATATGGGTGCGGATAGAGGAAAGTACCGAGAGCATTTCTCTGGGGACACATATTTCTAACAAATAGTTTGCATAATTGCGATATTCTACGTCTTTTCTTAAACAACGTTGTTCCTTGCCGCTCAAATTCTTCCACTATCCATAAGGACTCAATCTTTTCTCACTTAAGTCGGCTCTGAATAATTGGAAATAAGCGAATAGTCGATATGAACTGAATTATCGTGAGAGTTTTCGATGAACATGTATCGAATACAGCATGAGCAATAATTTTTGATAAATTGTTAGCTGGAAACTCCAATTTTCATTTACTATGATGACTCTAAGATCTTGTATAAGATTAAGAAAGAGCAAACTAGAGATTTTTTGAGCCCTTTTGTACAATGCAATACAATTGACTGAATGCCAAATTCAGTACGACTGCGTAGTAAACGAAAGTTTTTCCCCACAGAAGACGCGTGTAACTAAATCAAGAGCGTATATACGAATGGAGAAAATCTTGCTCTATCAAAGTAATGCAAGAATTTTGAAAATTCTTGCTAAATGAGGAAAAAAACCACAATCAAACATCGAAAATTGCGCAATTTGCTGTGTGCGTATAGATTTCTATAACCGTCCGTTAGGAGTTAACCAACTATTTAGAGTTTGTGCCATCAGCCTGAACACATTTCTGCCATCTCTAAGGCAACAACTCAATACGGCTTCATTAAGAATTTTCTGAGCTTTTTTTCGCTACAACATTTGTCCGCACTTACCGCACCATGGCAGTTCGACGAAGCCTTTATCGCAGTTTGCTGTTTTACTAGTATGAACTGGGCCGCGATGCGCAGGCCGCCATCGAGAACATTAACCGTGCAAAGGCTAAAAGATTTTTGTCTCCAGCAACGTTTCGGTTCTTCTCCAAATTTCGCACCGGCAACACCGACTTCAAGGACCAACTGCCCTCCGGACGTTCACGCGATGTTGATGAAGAGGACGTTTTTGAAGTAGCTGAATAAAATACGGCTCACTATCGCGGAGATGACCTACGATTTTGTCTGTGCTCAAGCGACAATCAGCAAAACACTAAAGGCAGCAGACGAAAAATGCAGGATGTTTCAATTGATCCCTCACGAGCTCACTCAAGCACTGATACACAAGCGCAAGAAGGTCTTTCTACAAATACAGGGACGACAAGTTTTATGAGTGCGTTATTAAGTTGCCTGAGAGATGACACAAATGTGTTAAGGCCGTGGCACATAAAATAGCGTAGCTGGAGAAGTCTAGTTATTTCTGGTTGATAATTTTGGTGTTTATTGCGCTAGCGCTAAATCTTAAAGAGCCAAATATTAGGAATCCTTCAGAATATTTTGATCTGTTCATACCGTACATCGATATAAGAAACAAAGTTATTTTCCAATGATCACATTCTTGAAGGTGTTTTCTTTTCAGCAGATATACTATCATGGTTTTGTTTCTGATCAGTCAATGCTAACAAAGCTAAACAGAAGACAAAAATTCAAAAGCTCACCATCTGATAAATATAACGATAATTTGCTGATATACGTAGAGTAGTACACGCCTTGAAACAATCTTTTTGATGCATCTGTTTTCCAGCTTGGAGGAAAAGGAAAACTAGTTTACGAAAACCTGAATTACTCATTTATCAATTTGTACGGGGCTGAGAAGATTATACATTCTTCAAGGTCATTGTCGGAAATTTTAATTCAAAAAGTGGACCCAGAAGAACGTTCAAACAACGTCACAGAGGGACCCACGGATCAGAATGGAACGAACAGGGTGGCAGGCTATCTGAGTTTATCATGACGACCCAAACCATCCATGGTAACTCACAATTCCAAAAGCCTCTTTCTCAGCGACAGACGTGGGAGTGTCCCAATGGAGAGTACCATAACGAAATAGACCACATCTTGATAAATCGAAGGTTTTGCCTGACCAATGTCGCTGTTTTTCCTAAGTTATACACGGGATCAGACCACTCCTTCGCGCAACGTTCCGATTTTCGAGGAGAGGAGAGAAAGCCGCTGAATTCAAACAACAAAGTCCCAGAACTGCCAGAAACTGGGGTGTATTCAAATCATTGTCGGCTCTTGGGATGACACCGTTGTCGACAACACTGACAATGAAAATGATCGACTCGTTGACTATCTTCACGTTTGCGCTATGAAAGCCGAGAGTCCTAAGGACACAAAGAGACGCTTGTCTTTGCAGACACTCGAGCTGATATGTCAACGGGGAATCGCGCAAGCTACAGGCAACCGAAACCTTACGTCCGAACTTGCGAAACGCTGCCGAGAAGCGATAAAAGACCTGAAAGAGAGAGGAGCAGTAGTTATGGCAGAAGCTGCAAAAGCTGGGAAGAGCATTCGCAAAGCCCATCAAGGCTTTGCCAACTATAAGACTAAGATGGTTGCACTCCCATACTCTGACGGGACACTTACAGCTTCAAGAAGGGTTATGGAGAAAATCATCCACCAATACTACTTGGATCTCTTTGCTAGCCACGTACTCTTACCGTCATATAAATTGAAAGAGGACGAATCTGTCGTTTCACCGGTCCTCCCGCCGAAATCCAATATGCTATATCGCCGGTGAAGAACAGAACAACGCCCGGTCCAGACAGGATTAGACCAGATCACCTGAAAAACCTGTCGCCAGTTTTCACCAACACCTTGGCTCGGTTCTTCACTCGCTACCTGTCAGAATGCAAGGTCCCTATTCAATGAAAATCAACAAGACCGTATTGTTGTTCAAAAAGGAAGACCTTCACGACTTAGGCAATTATTGCCCAATCTGCTTGCTGTCCCTTGTCTATAAACTCTTTACTAGAGTCATCGTAAACAGGATTGACAGAACTTTCGACGAAGGATAGCCATGCGAACAAGCAGGGCTCCGAAGAGGATTACGTACCGTAGATCACATCCACACGATTACAAGACTCACTGAAGTTTTACGAGAGTACAGACAACCACTCTGTCTCATTTTCATCGATCTGAAGAAAGCCTTTGATTCAGTGGAAACAGAAGCGGTTATAGAAGCCGTGGATAACCAGGGCGTCCCTACTAGGTGCATAATGATCCTTTATGAGCTTTATAAAGATTTCACGATCAAAATATCTTCATTCTACAACAATATCACCATTGACGTAAGAAGAGGAGTTTGACAAGGCGATACAATTTTGCCTAAACTATTCACTGCCACCCTACAAAACGTTATGCGAACATTAGAATGCGACGATATGGGCGTGAAAATTGACGGTCAACAATTAAACCATCTTAGCTTTGCAGACGATATCGTCCTCATAACACCAAACATCAGCCAAGCGGAACGAATGTCGACCGATTTCGATAACGCCTGTGGAAAGATCTGTCTTCAACTAAATCTAACGAAAACGATGTTATGAGGAACGGATGGGTTTTGAAAGCCCCATTCACGCTCAACGGAGCGACAATCTCCGAATGCTCCAGTTACGTCTATGTCGTGAAATCAGCATGATGAACGACCTAGTTCCAGAGTTGAGCAGAAATGAGCGGCTTGGAGAACGTTTAAGAGCATCGAAGATGTAGTGAAGAGGACAAAGAACATCCGACTCCGTGCCCACCTTTTCGACTCGGCAATTATCCCTGCCCTGACGTATGCAGCAGAAACCTGGTCGCTACGTATGCAGGATGAAAGATCACTTGCCGTTATCGAACGCGCAGTCGAAAGGTCGATGCTAGGAGTATCCCGTATCTCGCAAATGAGAGAAAGGATCCGAAGTTCCGACCTACGTCAACGATCGAAAATCAGAGACGCCGTACTACACGCCAGGATTTCGAAAATAAGGTGGGCCGGACACGTGATGCGCTTCAGCGACTACCGATGGACGAGTGCCGTTACCGACTGGATTCCTCTGGACATCAAGCGCTCTAGGAAGACCACCGAACCGTTGGTCCGATTTGCTCACGAAAGTTATAGAAGAAAGATATGATGCTCAGCGAATCCTTAGAGCAAGGAGGACCCACTGGGCTACTCTTGTGCGTGGTAGGAAAAGATGGAAGTGTTGCTGGTACCCGCTCGAGTCAGTCGATGAGCGACGGGACGACATGTGATACAGGTGATACGGGACAGCTGTACTATTATATGCGCACGATTATTCAGAAATTTTTTTCGTTAAACAGCTTTTTTTTAGGTTTCTGTACTAAATCAGTTTTTCGAATTTCGGCGATTTCAATACTGTGTTTGATGAGGCGCCGCGGCCGAGTGGTTGTGATGCCCGTTGCAGCGCGCGCGAAGCCGAGCTCCACGCCTCGCCTCTCTCCAGCAGTCATCAACATCGTCCTGTGGAACGCCACAGCAGGATTATTTTTGAGATTGCAAGGAAACCCGCTCAACGAGTATTCTATGCCGCTAAAGAGAAGGCGACAACGAGTTCAATGCTAGAAGTATTGGGATCCGCACAATGAAAAGAAAACACTGCGATGACTGATCAAATAAAGTGAAGTAAAATAAAAATATAATGCTTGATAGCCTGTAGCTCGAAAGCACATCTCTGACAACTAGGCACCTCTAGCAGATGTCTATGTGGAGGTAACTGTGGCATGTAGGTGGAGTAGGTGTAGGTAAAGCACGCGTCCATGGTTGCAAAGATTAAGGTACTTTCCCCCTCAGCACTCATCACCTGTATAACCTGTTGGTCTCGTTGGTCGTCAAGCGGTACGAGCGGTTACCAGCAACACTTCCATTTTCCCCTATCGCGTGCAAGAGTAGCACAGTAGGTCGTCCTCGCTCTACGGATTCGATAAGCACCATATCTTTCTTCTATAACTTTCGTGAAGAAATCGGACTAACGGATCGGTGGTCTTCCTGTAGAGCGCTTGATGTTTCAAGGATTCCAGTCGGTAACGGTTCTCGTCCATCGGTTGTCGTTGAAGCGCATCACGTGTCCGGCCCACCTTATTTTCGATATCCTGGCGTGTAGAACGACGTCTCTGATCTTTGATCGTTGGCGTAGGTCGGAATATCAGATCCTTTCTCTCATTTGCGAGGTACGAGATGCTCCTAGCATCGACCTTTCAACTGCGCTTTCAATAACGCCAGGTGATCTTTATACTGCTTAAGTAGCGACCAGATTTCTGCTGCACACGTTAGGGCAGGGATAATCGTCGAGTCGAAAAGGTAGGCATGGAGTGGGATGTTTTTTGTTCTCCTTACTATATCTTCGATGCTGTCAAACGTTCCCCAAGCCACTCGTTTCGTTATGCTTAACCCTGGAGCTGGGTTGTTCATCATGTTTATTTCACGACCTAGACATACGCAACTGGAGCATCCGGATAATTTCGTTTCGCTGAGCGTGAATGGGGAATTGAAAACCCAGTTTCTCATGGATATCGCTTTTGTTAGATTCGATTGAAGACCAATCTTTCCACAAGCGTTATCGAAATTGGTCAACATTCTTTCCACTTGGCTGATATTTGGTGTCATGAGAACGATATCATGAGCGAAGCGAAGATGGTTTGATTGTTGACCCTCAATGTTCACTCCCATATCGTCCCATTCTAATGTTCGCATGACGTTTTGGAGGGTGGCAGTAAATAGTTTTGGCGAAATGGTATCGCCTTGTCGAATCCCCTTTCTTATGTTTTATATGTATCTAATCTTTCTTACATCAGTAGACATAATGGAAAAAAATTTTTTTTGTCTTTCCCACGCACTGTGATAGCCATTATAGCTTAGATTCTAAGAATTTGAATGATGTATTTTGTTTTTTGAACCGACTTTATATTACGCTGTGGCAGTGAGAAAAATTTTATTTATTCAAGCATTTTTCGCTGATTAGAGCGCTGATTAAATCATTTTGAGCGGGTCTGTAAAAAAGCAGTCGATAGCAGAAGTATAGTTCATTTTAAAAGCCGTAAGCTCGACTGCCGGTCACCACAAAGTCAGGTAATAACATCATCCTACTTTGGGTGCTTAATTTTACTCGGCGTCGGTTCCTTTGGAGGATTGTTTCACCTCAAGGGATCGACGGAACCGAGGGAGGGTGCTACTGATGAGTCCCAATAGGACGAAATAGGCGCCTATATAGCACTAGACCTATGGCTCAAAATATGTCATATCCTTAGCTGATTAGAGCTTTTTCAAAAAAATCAGTGATCTTTCGATAGCGCCAATTTCGGCAAATTCGACAGTGTTCTTAATTTTTCATAAAACAACTTTTTATCGCGCTGTAACACTGAAGTTAAGATTTCATTTCACATGCACCGCGCATACCTTGCACCGGTATTTGTACGGATTTCGCAATATTAGCATCAAGCCATCGCCTTTCAATAACAGTCGATAGCGGTGAAAAGCGAATAAAAAGCGGTGAGTATGTTCAGAGTTGATTTTGTGCTTGATGCGATTTGAATCTAGGTCTGGTGATTTTTATGAAGGAGTAATGGAGGTGTTTGACTGATTGCATTGCAGACAATTTGACCTTTCCAGGCTCTGAAGAAGGCGAACTGCCGAAAACGTCAGCTGTTGACTAAAGATTGATGTGACACCTCGTGTCTAGCTTGAAGAAGAAAATCAGGAATTATATTGAAGTATGCCGAGATTATTAAACAGCCCGTTTTGGGAACAGTCGATAGCTCAAATCTTTAAAATTCCAAAGGTGTGCTTGTCTTAAAAAAAAACTTCTTAACGAGCTGTGGCAAGAAGAATAGAATTATGTTGTAAATTTGAGTACTTTTCGTCGGACACGGGTATCTCTCAGACTTCCATACCCATTCGTCCGCGCAATTCTCAACGACTTCAATAATATTCTCGGTTTTTGAAAAAGACTTCTCAGTGCATTGTTATTGCTAAAAGAATATTAAATTTCGCGTTTAGCGGCGTGCAGATCGCGCAGCGTAATTCGACCGCGGCATGCAATGCGTGTCGGCAGTGCGAGCAGGCTATTCTTTGGAAGTGTAACAGCAATTGAAAAGTCTTTGTTAAAAATTAAGTACATCATTCAAATCATTGAAGTAGGTGTGTCGAATGGTTGTTGGAAGTCTAGATCAAAAGCTATGTCCAACGAGAGATGCTTGAGTATGAGATAATTTTTTATCTTTACTTTTGCAGAATATCAAAAGAGACATTTCTAGAATAAAATACATTATTCAACTTTTTGAAATTCAATCTGCCGAATTATTGCTAAGACGTCGAAAAGAAATAGAAAATACGCTCTTTTCAAAATGGATACGGATAGGAGAGAGGTTCTGAGAATGCTTCTTTGGAGATGCATATTTCTGCCTACTTTGCATATGCCAAGAAGGAAAGCGTTTTTTCATACACTATTCTTTTGATCGCCATAGATATGTCCGTGCTACTATCAGTTCTCAGAGTCGAGTATATACAGTACGTGAAAGTCGAATGGCTTCTTGTACGTGAGCCTCATATCTCTTGAACATCTCCTGTCACCAAGAGTGGGGTAATGTTGTGGATAACAACATCTTTCACGACCATCTATCAGTTATCTCTTCATCATTGTCTTCATTATGTTTTTTGGCATAATCTTATACAATACTGACGCGAAGTTCGCAGGTCTCCTTTCATCGAAGCTCAGGAAGGTCAGACTGACTCGCCCTTCCCCAGTCGACCACTTCCGAAAGCACACTTTGGAAGCAGTGAATGTTGAGTAACAACAACGAACAAACAGAAAGTATGCACTACTGACTATTTTTCTAAGCACGTTTGTGGTTCTGCACATAGTTTTTGCGTGTACAAATGTGTTCGACTCGTCTTCGCAATTTTAAACCATAATGGTCGTAACTCAGCATAGTGCACGCATGCAAGCGATGAACGTGGAGTGATTACGCTGGAGTTATTTTGAGTTCTTGGAACTTCAGAAAAGTAAACGGAATCACTTCGAGGTTATCTAACTATGAAAATAGAATACGCAAAATAGCTCGCGTGTGCTGAATTGTTGCAACGGCGAATATTTCTCATAGTACGGATAAATGGATAAGTGACAATCAAGAACTTATAGAACAATAGAATGAAATGCTCTTCTATATTTCGACAAAGATTCCAACTCTAGTAGTACATTAGTATTCCAAAAAAAAACAAAAAAAAATTCACAAATTATTGAGTGTAATAGATGGACTGATATTGCATTTGTGGCCATTTTTGAATAACTATCTTGTATTCTATGATATATAATAGTTGTGATAATTTTCAGCTATTGTATCTAATGAAAATTGTTCAAGACTGCACGATTCATACCGAAATGTTTTTTGTACAATTTATTACATTTGAGTGAGTGCCAAAAACAGCGTGATTACATAATAAACTAGACTTTTTCTTCACACAGAAAAGCTATACATGTTTTGTAGAAAGAAATGTCCTGTATCAAAGTAATGCAAGAAACCCATATACCACAAGACAGGAAAAAACCTAATCAAACCACGAAAATCGCGCACCGTTGCGCGACTCGCGCTGCGCACATCGAATTCTGTAACCGCCCCTTAATGGTTGAATTTGATTTTTAACTGTTCGCACAGTAGCACAACCAGAATTAACGAAGGCGTAACATGCTGGAGTCCTCATACATTAGGAGAAGTTGTCTGGAGCTTCATCATAGATGTGATTAAGTTATAACATATTTTGAGCCATTTATCAGGTCTGGTATTGCACCTGTGCGGAGCGCATGTGGCACAGTAATTGAAGGTGCTCTGCGTCGCACACGAGGTCAATGTTTCAATCTTGCGCTCATGGCTCAGGGTACTATCCATCAATCCGGGGTCGCTAAATTTGTACCAGACTGGTCTTAGACTTGTCTGGGAGCATGAGCAACGCTGACTCGGTTCAGTAGAAAACCACGCCAGTAATTTTTAAGGCCAAATATGCATTCAAACACCTCAACAAAGTTAAAAATTTGAGGCGAATGTATGGCGCATCTTGTAGGATTGATCAACGCCGAGAGCTTTATCCTTATTTACAGCACTTGCACAGTGCTAGACAGGCCTGTATCGCCTTTCGAAGGCTCAACAGTGGTACGGTGCCCGGATAGAAGGATCAGTGGTGAAGAAGCGTTAAACTGTGCGACATTTACCAGTGCTCCAGAGATGTGCTATCCATTGAAGATCATAGGGATTATTGAATGTGCATTTTGCTGCACAGTAACTTTGTGAAACTATTGATATGCCAAGCCAATGCTTAATATTTCCGGCCAAGTTCCATGCCATTTTGCTAAATCACAGGAATAATGGAAGGAGTGCACTTGGTCTGCGCTGGAACCAAAACCAAATATGCATTGTAGGTCTCCTATAGCCGTAGTACCACAGGGATCAATGAATACTTGTACAATTGATAATTTCTTAGTTTTGCAGATTTCTTTCGGCTCACAGGAATTAAATAAAGTTGTGATTATAAAAATCCTTGGCAGCCGATACATGTACACACATTTATTCTTTTGTAAACATGCAACACAAGCAGAATCGCAAGAACCATCAACACTATAAATATCGTGCGCCATCCAAAATGACATTTATCGAGGCCTGAAATTTTGCGGTGATAAGCGGCAAGTGAAATTGAATATTCGCACTGATATAGACCGACATAATGCGACAAACTAACCTGACACAAAAACTTACGAGTACACATAATTCGTTTATCATTCAGAACGGTGGCAGTGAACTTTTTACTTCATCACATTATTTGACTAGTATCAAAGCTTATTTTTTTTTACTGTGCGGGTCCTAGTACTTCTAGCATTCAATTCGAATTCGTACCGACTTGTCTTCTTCTTGAACGTCTAGAATAATGGTTGAGCACTCTCCTTATAACCTCGAGATAACCTGGCTGTGGCGTTCCATAAGGCTTTCGTTGTTGACTGCTGGAGAGCAATGTCGGATAGGGGGAAGGGAGGAGGGAGGGAGGAAGAGGTTCCTCCCCAGCCACGCCGCGGCGACCATACCTCTTGGCCATGTCTGCCGTGTCAGTGAACAATTGTGATTGTCGTCGACAATATTCAAGTTACAAACTTGCGGTTGCTTTGTAGCCTTTTTCGATCACTCAAAGCGAAGTCGAGAAATTTCTATTCAGTCATTTTTTTCTTATCACTAAATGGGCATTTACTAGTTTTTCTGCTAAGAAAGTAATACAAATTTTTTAAAAAATTTAAAAAATCCGTTATATTTACCTGCACCGCTTCCCATTCATAACGAGTTTGGCGAGCTTTTTGCCTTGAATTTCTGCCAGAACTGTTAATTTGTGCGAGGTTTCATTCTCGTGATCTCTCATATGAAGCGTTGTGTCGAACGCCGTCGTCTCAGGTCGTTTTATAGAACTGCGAAATGGAAGAGCATTTATTATGGTCTGTGTGAACTGATAAGTCTACCCTAACCCACTCAAGCTCTATTTTGGAGTCGTAATTAATCCAAACACAACAACGCCTGCGCCACTGATATCAGACGGACAGGAAGCAGTAGTTTGAAATATTGAAAGCTTCTCATTTTAGATACTGCGCCTCGCTTCTCAACTTGCGATTCTACTGAACTTTGTGTACCGCAAAGCTGAGCTCACATCAACTCAACAATAGCATAAAACTAGCTTATTCACATATACCCAAATTGATGATGAATCACTGTTATAAATCTTACTGCTTACCACTGTCGTGCTGTCATGTAATGCATATTCTCGCTCGCTGGCAGCTCCATATCATCAGTTAAACTAGACATTTGATTCGAATACGTTGGAACGTTAAATGTACTGGATGAAGCCGTACGAATTATCGGACTGAAACCTGCTGGCGGTCGCCGTCGAGATTTATGAATTGGTGATCGAGGTGGCGTACGTGCCTTAGGCAAATTCTGAAACAGTTTGTCACCGCTCGAAGTACAAATACTTTGACGTTGACACATCACTAAGGACGCCTCGTATGTCTGAGTTCAGTAATCTTTGAATGGATTAATAAATGAATTCGCCTTGATTTAAGGAATGAAGAGACAGGACTTTCCTTCAAGAAATATATCACAAGATTTCCGCTTCTGAGAGACGGTGGGCTTGATGAGCCACTTTGGAGGTATTGGACCAGCGAATCTGTGTATTTTAAAGCCCCTCCAACTGCTGTGCTACTCCGGAATAATTTATTTTCACTGTTTGGTAGAAGTCACAGAGTTGCATCTTAGTTGATAGAGACAGAAACAACAGTATATCACATATGATCCTTTCATTATTATATGAGCCATCTGTCATGTGGTCTGGTAAGGGCTCTTGTACAGCCCGATACACGTGTTTCGTCCTTACAGACTCGTCAGTCGGGCAGAACCCGTCGTCTTTCGATATTTTTATAGTCAGTTCTCTCGGGTGCCTTGTTCCCTCACAGAGAGTTATCGAAGTCGAACGTTTTGCGCTCTATGTCAAGCAAAATTTTTACGTAACACAGAGCGTTTGCGCACTTGAATGCTCTTTGGCTGGTATTTTTTTCATATTATAACTTCATTTTGAGTGCTTTATTACGACCACGCTCAAACTTCAATATATCTTTTTATTATTATTTGAGTATATCACAAAGTTGAATGTGATTAATTGTGTGGGAAAGAGAGAGTCGTTTCGCGGATGCAAAGATTACAAAAGGGGCGCATTTTTGTATATGTGAATTGAATGAACGCTTATGACATAACACAAGTTCTTATTAGGTAGAGGAGTAAGTTTCTTCATACACGCTAAAAATTCAAAGTTTACACATAGATTTACCTGAAAACGACAAAAACTATTCTTCAAAATAAAGGCCATCATTATCCACGCACTTCCGCGGCGATCTGCAAGATTCCTGATTTGCTCAAAGTCGCCAATGCATTGGCTTCCAATCAGAAAACTTCTTAGAGGCCTCTTCAACTTGATCAAATGTGGCGATTGCCTTGACCTTCAATTAGTTCTTTCGGATCTTGGCGAGGCTTCTTATGGGCAAAGTCAAGTTGTTGGGAATGATTTCACACCGTCTTTTGAGCGAAGTTGAAATCTGTTGCCAATTTATGAGTCTTGATGACGGCTCCGCATCCAAAACTGCTTGCAGATCTCTATCGTCCAATTTCAAAGGCCGTCTCAACGGGGTTGTTCTTCGAGATTGAGGTCACCAACTTCAAGTTATTTGTATCACTTAGCAATAGTCACATAGCCCACAATTCTTTGATCTCAGGCATCACAGATCTTCTTTGAAGCATTTCTTGTCGAAAGTTGCTACTCGAGCAATAGGGTATTCAAACTCGAGGCTCAGTTTTGTCCATAGTCATCGTTTGATTTCCGAAAAGCAAATTGAAATTAGATGCATCATAACTAGCGCTGCTGTGGGTGTTTCTTACGAAACTATTCCTCTCCCATCAATCCATAATAATCGTATTTTGCGCATGTCAAGAAAGTTTTCCTTAACCTAGCACCAGTGGTACAAACATTTCAAGCTCCACGTGATAAAAAGGAATAAAAATTGGTCATTAAAAATCCTAGTTGCTTTACTTCCATGTATAGACGTCAGAACTCACCTTTCGCTCTCGTTTTTTCTTCTGCAAGCATTCTGAAAAAAAGCAATGAGAAAAAAGTGGATATTTCAAAAAAAAAAAGAATATATATCTTTTGTTAACATGTTGAGAATTTTAACAAAGTCTGACCACAAGTGTTGTGCTTATATTCGAATATATTATTCCTCTTTTTCAGAACCGTCAAAAAATTTACGTCCAGAGAAAAATCCGATGTAGGAAAAAAAACTAACTATCACGCTTCGTACTCAAATCATTCCTAGTGAGATTTTCCTCAACAGTCACTAGAACACTCTTGCTAAGCATATGATCTTCATTTCTCTCATTTACGTCGAGAAAGCGAAGGAGAAAATCAAAGAGGATTAAATAATTGATCACTACCTTCTTTACAGGAGCATATTGAAGATGGCGATTTCCTAACCTGTGTGTGAGTGCTGAAACTCGCATAGAAACAGTCATTCATGGTACGATAACTGAACTATCAGATCATAACATGATATTATACATTTATTCGAGTGTTTCATTGAGATCACGCTTAATTTACAAGAAATCTCATAACTATTATTTGAGCCAACATGTCATGTGGTCCGCTAAGTGGCTCAAATACATGACATGTTGGCTCAAATAATAATTATGAGATATACTGAAATTTAAGAGCGCATGCGAGGCAGTGGTTAGAGGTGTTCTGAGTCGCACACGAGGTCAATGGTTCGATCTCGCCTTCATGGCTCACCAAACCATCCATCCCTCCGCGATCGGTAGATTGGTACCAGACTGGTCTCAGACTTGTGTGGGAGGATAAGCAGCACTAACTCGGTTCAGCGGGAGGCCACCGCGAGTCATTGTAAAGATCAGATATGCATTCAATCACCTCAAACGAAAGTAAAAATTGAAGACGAATGCATGGCGCATCCTTCAGGGTCTGATCAACGCTCAGGGCTTTCTTCTTTTTTTTTTTACTAAAATTTGAGTGTGGTCGTAACAAAACACTAGATATGAAGGTATAATATTGTAAAATTACCAGCTTAAGAGCAATCGAGTGTACAACACTGTGTGTTTAGTGATAATTCCACTTGACATACAGTGTGAAATGTTCGTCGTCGCCTGCTCTTAGCATGGGGGAGTGAGCGCTCTGAGAAAATAGGCTAAAGACGAAGGGTACTATCCGACTGATGGGACCGTCAAGGTCGAAACATGTGTATCGCGCTCTATAAGTCAGCCCATTTAACAGACGACATGACATGTTGGCTCAAATAATCATTATGAAGCATAATATAATAGCTTTCTTTATCTATGGCTAAACGTTAACATTTTAGTTCGTTCGGTACAAAAGAACATAAAGTTCTAATTATTACACTTTTTTGTCCTTGAATTTCGAACTGCATCGGTATAAGTAAGAAGAAACACTGACGGTTTTCGTTCTTACACCAACCGCCATTCACAAGTCTCTCACTTCTTCATTAACGAATAAGTCATAAGCAGCAGAAATCAAATCTCTTTCAAAAGCCAAATTTCTGGTTTGATTGTTTGAAGGGAGATGACTAAACTAACCACTGTGTGTTTTTAGCTCCGTCAGCCCACATTAAATTTGATTCCGTTCTCTGAAAATAGTACATTTGATCCTATTCATGATCTCAGTTGATTAGTCTTCTGAGCCGTTGGGGAACACATTCCTTTCGAGAATAATGATGTCGAAAAAAGAAAGTTTTCAATGCTTCCCTTCGTTGCCTTTCTAAGCTGATTTCTACAATCAAAGAGACTTCTCAACTAAGGCTTACCCCACCCCACAGAGATACACAATACACACACACACACACACACACACACACCACACACACACACACACACACACACACACACACACACACACACACACACACACACACACACACACACACACACACACCACACACACACACACACACACACACACACACAACACACACACACACACACACACACACCACACACACACACACACACACACACAACACACACACACACACACACACACACACCACACACACACACACACACACACACACACACACACACACACAACACACACACACACACACACACACCACACACACACACACACACACACACACACACACACACACACACATTTCTAAACCTATGCATATCTCGAATCACAAAGTAGAACATCATTAAACCATCATCATGAGGCCAATCTCGAAATGATGTCATAGCAAAACTACATTTTCAAAAAGCAATGAATTGTCCCTCCTTAGGAATTCCAGGAGCTCACGTATCAAATCACATACCAAGTCGATAACAATACCACTTCGTTATTCTTACCGTTCTATTGCGTCGTTTACAACGTTTACAAGTCGTTAACGACATGCCATCGTATATCACTGGTGGTTCAAACGATCGACCAATGATAAGAGAGAAATTGCCATCACTTGAGACATGTTGCCTTGTGGTTCTACTGAAATCTAGAGCTACATCAAAAACTCAATTCATAGACTTGAAAGGAGAATCACTAGGAAATGTAAAAGTGTGTTACGTACCAGCAGCCGCAGGTGATAAAGACGTTGTTAGCATTCATAATTCGAATTAGTTTTCCGTCATTAGGTCGAATAGCTACTGTTTTATTGCTGACATCACTTTCCTCAGGTGCTGCACAACTTGTTTTTTGAAGGCGAACGTCCGTGTTTGACGAAGGTTCAGAGCGACGTGACGAGCTGCTTCGAGATGACTGAGTCTCAGCGCGATCTTGCATCGACCCCAGTGTTTGACGAGTCCGCTTACTTGACCTATAAATCTTTTCTATAACTATGGAGAAAATCTCTAAACGCAATCTTTGATAAGAGCCTCTTCAGCTGTTTACTAAATTTTGCTTATCTCCGTCAATGACCTATCTACAGCGACATTGTGATATTAATACATGTTTTAGGTTCCCAGGTAATGAACTGACTTGTGGAAAGTATCAGTTATCTTCAAATAAACATATAAACGTATACATCTCATTAGGTTCGTATTCTAACACAATCTAGACAATGTGTGTTTGGAAGATGCAGTAAGAGATACCGTGACAAACACGCAACACGCTCAATGGTTCCATTCCATTATCGGCCGTGCAGCCTTCCATTCAAGCAAGATCGCTAATATATAATTGGTTGAACTTCAACATGGGCTAGTAAGTTCCTTTTTTTTGCTGGCGACAACCTGGCATCATCTTTCTTGAAAAATAACGAAGTCATGCATTTCTTTAGGATTCACAATAGATATCACATCTGTTTGAGAAAAACTCTCTCCGTTCCACATTAATAAAGACTGCCTGGAGCGGAAATATAGGAGCGATTTATGAGAGCCATGCCACAATTGCACGCACTGCCATGCACGACTATGATTCAGCGGAGCACATAAAGGCGCTAAAATCCCTAAGTAAAAAACATGCTTGACTATTTTGGGACGGAATTCGTCCACTTGGATGAACAATTTTCTACAGGCCTTTCTCTCTGAAAAAATTACCTTCTCTAAATCTTTAGCAATTATTCAAAGCTTAAATCCCGGCAACTTCCACAAGTTGTTTGGCTTATAATAAAGTTCTCTTATTGCATTATAGCAGCAGAAACAACATTATGTTTCACACCTAATTTGCCTTCTTTGCTTAGTTGAGGTCTGTAAGTGCTTTTTCTATGGACTATCGGTAGTATTTCGATAGCTCGAACCTCGAAAATTTGGACCTTGGAAGTGATTATCTAAAAGGCTCACATGAAGCGCTCTTGGAGCAAAAAGAAGAGTACGTTTCGCACTAGAAGTAAATAGCTCGCTTCTCCAACTTCATAGCGGTACTACTTAACGATGTGAAACAGAAAATTTCCCTACACAGAGAAGAAATTTCCATTGAAGTAACGAAATTCGTGCGTTTCTCGATTAACTGGAATCGCTTCGTGCAGCGTCATTCGAAAGGCGCGCGATTTCTGTTGTTTACTTGAGAATTTTTTTTCTTCTTTATTTTGACTGTTTCATTGAGATCACGCTCAAATTTCAATAGATTTTTTCATTATTCTTTGAGCCAGCATGCCATTTTGTCTGGTAATGGGCTATTGTACAGCCCGGTACACGTGTTTCGACTTTACAGTTTTGTCAGTCGGGGCGGAACCCGTCGCCTTCCAATCTTTTTGATCAGTCCTCTCAAAAGCCCTATTCGCCCTACAAAGAGGTATCGAAAACGAACGAGATACACTGTAACTCAAGTGAAATTATCACCGAACTTACAGTGCTGTACACTCGATTGCTCTTTGGCTGGTATTTTTATCATATTATACCTTCATCTCGAATGTTTTTTCAAAGACCACGCTCAAATTTCAATAGATCTCTTCATCATTATTTGAGCCAACATGTCATGTAGTCTGGTAATGGGCTCTTGTACAGCCCGATGTACAATCGAGTGTACAACACCGTAAGTTCGGTGATTATTTCAATTGACTTACAATGTAAATCGTTCGTCTTCGATACCTCTCCATAGGGCGAGTAGGGCCTCCGAGAGGATTGGCTAGAAAGATTGAAAAGCGGCGCGTTCTGCTCGACTGACGAGACTGTAAGGTCGAAACACTTGTATCGGGCTGTACAAGAGCCCATTATCAGACCACATGACATGTTGGCTCAAATAATAATGCAGAGTTTTTTTTTCCGTTGACAAAAAATTCCAGTTTTTTCTTGCAATGAGATTGTACTGAACTCTGAACTTCGATTTTTTTGAGTGCAATTTTTTGTTTCACATTGCCAAGTAAATTCTCTATGATGTTCTAGCCACGGTCCAACTATTGCGAATATGAAACGTATTCTTCTTTTCGCTCGAAATCCATTTCTACCCCAAAGTTTTCGAGATTTGCATTATCGAATCACTGCCAGTAATTTTGTGAAAGCCACTCACAGACCTCACCTAACTAAGCAAAGCAAATTGAGTGTGAAGTATAATAATCTTGGATGTTACAACTCACCACATTGAAAAGCGCTCTGAAAAACAAATTTTCTATGGAAACAGCATAGATTTAAGCTTCCAAATATTACTAGGAGTTCAAAGAAGAATTCTTCCCTGCGAAAAAGCCTACAGAAATCCGTGAATCCAACTGGTTACATTTCGTCGCGAAAGAGTCAAATTAGAAAATCTTTATAGGTAAAGGTACATAGCCCATGTGACGGTATTCTTCGCTAAAAATCATAAATGGTGATTTTACACTCGATTTTCCCTTGATTAATGTTTTCAATTCTTCAGATGCATGGCTGAAACGCTTATCCCATACCCTTAAAACGGTTGCAATAGCCTTCGGTATCTAATATGCATTTTGAGGCGATATCTATTTCTATCATAGCGACCTCGTTAACTGTTTCCGCTTTTGTAGAATCTTCTCGATGACGGCGACGAAAGCTTCAACGATAAGAGAAAAGTTTAATAGAGGCATTGGCCATAACTTTCAACAATCTCTGAAAAGCAAGCCACTGATACGTCTTCATCGAGCATCGTTAGAGATAATTAAGCTCATATGTGGTCCATACAGTTGATTTCAGGTGGCTTACCGATGTAGCATGTTGGTGATATCAGACAACTCTAATACACCTATGCCGACCTTAGACCGATGACAACCTTCATAGGCTCGGAGTTCCAGATCAAATCAACGAACATTTGTGTATTGCAGGACACCTTTAAGGGTTTGGGGCAGAAACGTCTAAACGATATGATGCCCTAAGAAACTATTCATCAAATGCAAATACCACTCATCTGTTCCCCACATTGCCTTAATCTATTTATACTGAAGAAGGATCCAGATTGTTCTATTTTATTTATACTGTATAAAAATAACACTGAATGAGATTGAAAAATAATTTTTGAGAATTGTTTTGAGAGTTTTTAACTGTAGAATCGTCGCCATTGCTAAAAAAAAGACTGTTTGAATTCCTATCTAATAGAGTAAGATTTGTTTTCATATTCCACATATTCGACGCTGCTATCTTGTAAGAATTTTCGAAGTTCAAACACGGACTGTAATCTTACCACGAGAAAGCGTATTTTCTGATATCCGATCATTCGTGCACATCTTAGCGAAATCGGAGACGTTCACTTTCATTGCAATTCTTTTGAGAAATAATTGTGATAACACGTTTTGGTGTTCCTGGGTAATGAATTGTGCCGTACACAGAACATTGTATCAATACAATTTCATCTTTGAACGGTCCCTCAAACTGAAGAAGATTGTGCCGCCCTTAAGTATTCTCAGGTAGTTCTAGGACTTCATTGTTTGGATGAAGTGAAGAAAACGAAAAACATCCGACTCCGTGCCATTTTTTCGACTCAACGATTATCCCTACATTTACGTATACTTCAGAAACCGCCTGGCTATGTAAGCAAGATGCAAGATTCTTGGCGTTATCAAGCGCGTAGTTTAGAGGCTGATGGTAGTAGTTTTCCTGACTTTGCAAATGAGAGAAAGGATTCGCATTCTGACCTACATAAACGATCGTTAGCCGAGGTTACCGTTTCACACACGAAGCTATCGAGATAGGGTGAACTGAACACCTAATGTACTTCAAAGTCAATAGATGGACGAGATCTGTTAACAACTGTAAACCCAATGGTTCGACTTCCTCGGGGAAAGCTCAGAAGAAAGATATGATGCTCAACGAATTTCTAAGCGAAGGAGAGCTAAGGTTACTGCTCCACGTGATAAGGAAAAATGGAAGTCTTACTAGTGTATATTTGAGCCACTGGCAACCAACGAGATGACAGATGATAAGGTAAACTCAATTCAAGAAAAATATGCCATAGCAGATCTATTGGCAAGGGGAACAAATAAGGGTCATAGCAGACACTCGCTTTATGTCACTCTATGGATAACGGGAGTACAAATGATGCAGATGAATATGGTAATCATTGCAACGAAGTAAATTTCGGATTGACACAATTTTTTGAAAGTCCATGATGCTATGTAACCGTACAATTTTTGCCTGCTGTCAATGCTAACATTATGAAATTGATTGCTTGAAAACAGTTACCATGATTTTTTGCCACTTAAGCTTCGCTTCTGGTTCACTTTTTCACGACGTTTTGCAGTAGACTCCTCTTCATCTTGCTTTTCTTTCACTCTGAAACTATAGAAAAAACGCGTCACAATGGCTTTGAAGAGATCTTCGAATTCTTCATAGCCTATAAAGGTATTAGAAGAACTTATAGATTTCGTTGTGGAATCCATTGCGTGCTAAAACTTGCTATCAGGTCTTCTCATATGTTTTGTCTCTAGAAAAAAAACACCAGTTAAATTAACCAGAAGTAATTAAAATTGCTCACAGCACTATTCAAAGTGTGGTGTATTAACCTGAACCTATTTTCTCAAAGAACGAATCAATGCCGCGTTTTAGAACTCGTCATCTTAGATTCAAAGAAAGTGGTCAATTCTTGACGCAAATGATGATGTCTTGAAAATTTTTCTTGCTTACGAAGTGCTCCAGCAGTCAGAAGAGGTGATAGTTGGACGACTATAAACTAGGACTATGTGGGTTATCAGCAACTCCCAGCCCAGCTCAGTCAATTTTTTCCCCGTCAATTTGGCCTTTAATCCACATCGCGTGGACGTCCAGAGCGCAGGTGGTTTCTCAAGTTAGTGTTGCCGCTACGAAATTCGGCAAGGACTTGAAACGCTGTTTGCCTACACACAAATCCTTGAGCCTTTGTACGGATGATGTTATCGAAGGTGGTCTGTGCATCGCATCCCAATCCGCACTCGTAAAGCAGCACATTGCGACAAAGGTTTTGATGAGCCGGTATAATACGCCAAGTATGGACAAATTTGGTACCAAAAGAAAGCTCAGAAAATTTTGCGCAAAGCGGTATTGATTTGCTGCTGAGAGATGGCAGAAATGTGCTTGGGCTGACTGCGCACACATTGAATACTGTTGTTAAGCAACTCATTTAACAAGCCTCCCAACGGAGCCTAGCTACCTTTTCGAGAATTACATGATAATTTAGGCAACGCAGATGGTCCATGACCTTAAAAAGCAAATGGCATCGCAGAGGTTCGATGATTTAAGAAAACAGTCCAAGTGGCGAGGCAGCACCCAGCAGCTACCAACCTCAACAGTCAGTTCGATCGCCGGGCATCATCCGAACGGTCATTTGACTTCATCCGGACCACCTCACCTCAAATCGTAATCGATCCATTATTGCTCTCTTCACACAGTCTCGTTGTAGTGTATCTAATTGCTACCATAAGGTTGTGTTCATATAGTTGTTGAATGAATTCAGTAGAATTGTGAGCGGAACATAGCTCTTACGTGGCGCAGCGAACTTACTTAGGCTATGCTCGGCCCACCACCGCGGTTAAGGGATTCTGCCCATGTATAATCAGTAGTGACCCCACTGCTATCACACTATATACTCATCCACTGGATCCCACCGTTGGCTTGTTATTCCGGGGCGAGCATAACACCGAAACAGGCTCCGCTGCCTAGACATGCTCCGTCATTTACAATAACACCGTCACTCATATTAACCTTCATAGTATCGTCAGATGACACTTCTCATCAATCGCTCACGCACATTGACACAGGCATATGTTCACATAAAGATTGTCGTAACCATGTATATATTATTATTATATTATAGTAATGCATGTATATTATAGGCTGTTTTTTTGTCCTACCACATTGTTTGATATCACGCCATTGTTTGGTTCCATCTTATTGTTTGGTATAACCCATATAAACCACCGAACCTCCACAATGCAGTACGAACCCACTGAACCTCCACATATAGTTTAGTGCATCGGCTACAAACCTTCGCTACAATACTAGTTATTCCTGATTAGTAGTTTGGTGTTCATTGCCCCAATGCCAAAACTTGTAAGAAGGCCTAACAAAAGAGGATTTTCTACTTATTGCTTGTTTAAAATAATCTGTTAGAGTAAATCTCATATTTGAGCAAATTAACAGCGTTTCCAAAACCAAAAGTACATCGGTATTTAATATTGTTGTGATAAATTATTTTCAGTAAGCTTAAGTCATTGTTGAGGCCGTCAAAGCCAGCTAAACAGTTGGTGTTGGCTAGAACTATTCAAGAAATCAATCAGACAAAAAGACAACAAACTTTGAGCGTAGTTAGTAGTCTTCTTTCATTGGGTAAACTGTTTGCATCATACCTCATAATTCTTAATTGAGCCATGTCATATGGTCTGTTAATAAGCTCTTATATAGCCTGACGCACGTGTTTCGGCCTTGAGCCTCGCGGGGTGATCCAATCCCCACTAAGAGTAGGCGACGACGAACGATTTCCACAATTTCCGTCAAGTGAGAAGTCATTAGACAGACAGTGTTGTACACTCGATTGCTTTTGTCTGGTATTTTAAAACATCATACCGTTGAGTGTTTTCTTAAGACCACGCTCAAATTTCTACATATCTCATGATTATTTTTGGGCCAACATGTTATGTGGTCTGTTAATGGGCTCTTACAGCCCAAACATTTCGGCCATGAGCAGCCTCGTCAGTTGGGCAGGCCCTTCGTCTTTTGCATCAAAGTTTGATCTAACTGAATAATCAATGATATCGAGCGATATGCATAGCAATCAATTTTGCGCAAGAATTAAACGCGCTTTACTCTTTCTGGGGGCGTGATTGGTGGTTGCTAACAAAATCGATGCCCAGTTTTGCAGAGAATGAAAGCAGGATAGGATCTTCAGCAGTGCAATGGTTAGCACGCCCCTTGGAATGGGTAAAACGCGAGTCAACTCCCGTTCAAGACGCAAAGTTTTGCATATCACGCAACATTATTGGATATATATTCACAGCGTCACACCACCGCTGAAAAAAACGGTTAAATTAAAAAATTCTTGTCACAGTTTAATCCGTTCATCAGTTCAACTTCACCAAAATGATTTTTGGCTGCATCAACCACATTGTTTGGCTCATTTTTAAACATTGAAGACTACTGCTTTTTGAAAGACCGTTCCTAGACAACTTTTCCAGAAAACGAGAGAAACTTACTGAATTGGCTTGTGTTTCGATTTTGTCAAAGAATCATCGACTTCCCGAGCACATAGAGATGGAGCCGGAGTTCGACGAGAAGCGCTGCTTGATCTAAACATATTCTCACTCGCATTTTGTAGAGTAATCTTTTGTAAGTAACAAATGAAAAAGTAAGAAGATACGGCATCTAGCGTTCCCAGTGATAGACCACTCATTCGTTTATTGATGAGCATCATATGAATTTTTTTGTTAATTAAGCTTGTAGAACAAGATTGTTGATGAAAATCTCTTCGGCTAACGCTTCGACGTCTTCGTCTCCTTCAGACCAATGATTGTGTCGGCTGCCCACAGTCGTTCGTCGTGTTGTGGTATTCGTCTTCGTTTTCGATTGAGTCAAATCTTATTCTGTAAGCACAGCTCAAATAGACTCATTTGACGATGTCCTTGTATACAGGACGGTCATTGATGATAGTAGCTCCTAGGTATTACTGTTTGTTTTTCACGGGGCAATCCATCCAGCAATATAACCTGTATCACCTGTTGTTTCACTGATCGTCGTCGAGTGACTCGAGCGGGCACCAGAAACACTTCCAGTTTTCTCTCTCGCGTTCAAGAGTAGCCCAGTGAGTCCACCAGGGATTCACTGAGCATCAAATCTTTCTTCTATGTCTTTCGTGAAGGACGAGCCATTGGTTCGGTGGTTTTACTGTAGAAAGCTTATTATCCTAAGGAATCCAATCGGTAACGGCTCTCGACCATCGGTTTTCGTTGAAGCGCACTACGTGATCGGCCCACCTTATTTTCGATAGCCTGCCGTGAATTGCAGCATCTTTGACTATCGATCTTTGACGTAGGTAAGAACTTCGAATCATTTCTTTCATTTGCGAGATATGGAATACTCTTAGCATCGGCCTCTAGACTACGCTTTTGATAACGGGAAGTGATCTTTCATTCTGCTACGTAGCGACCAGTTATATGCTGCATACGTGAAAGGCAGGGCTAACAGTTGAGTCGATAAGGTGGGCACGGAGTCGGATCTTCTTCGTTTTCTTCACTACGTCTTCAATGCTCTCAAACAATCCAGCAGTAGTCGGTATAATTATTGGCTTGCACAGAGCGTAATTGCAAATGATCACTGATTTCCTTAACCTCGGCATTTGCAATCAGTCATATATTTGTTGACTGTGCCTGTAGCACTAAATTGTAAATTCATCAAAATAAATCCTTTATCTGAGCGGCGCCCCACCGAGAAGAATTTGACTAGATCGACAACGAAGTCGAATAATACAACGAGGGCGAACGACTGTAACAATCAATTCGAATCATCGGTTCCAAAAAAAGTCGAAGTCTCCGAAATGTTACCCAGATATATTTTTATTGCCAACCTCGTGCTATAAGATGAATAAGCAGAAAAATACGACTGAATGTCAGAGCCGAGATTGAAAGAAAGTCGGTTTTCTAATCATCACATAGATGATGTAGTGTAAATTTGGATTGCATCGTGGATCTAATAATGCATTAAGGCAATACATCTCTTCTTTCATACCAGCTCACATGATAAGGACGAGGCGTATGGTTTCCCGAGTCACCGGATGCAATCAAGCACCACTTCATGTATTGCGCGGCGTCTCTAACCGTTGCGCGACATGTGCTCAAAACCGTTTGAATTTTATGTATAAAAAGCAAATCCTCTTCTATCAAATCCAATGTTTACCACTTTGGTAATGAGTGACACTCATAGGTATCATAATAAAGTTGTGGGAGCGACCGCTATAGTACCCACAGGTGTCGTAATATTTTCAACAGTTTGTGCATAGGAGTCTTTTCGTAGACTTCCGGTAGTCAATCAGCAGCTTATCAAACACAAATGCTGTGGCAGGCGTTGTTCTTGGAAAGCTGTCTTATCGATGTTTTCTTACTTAAATCCTCATTTTTGTAGAAAGATCATTGCTATTGGAGACTATACGACCGAAGAGTATGGCCGTTGGGTGAAGGTGAAATCCCTGAGCATATAGGAACTGGCATCACACGCAGTGTACAGCAATTTTTTTGCAAGCAGTTTACAATTTTCTAATTCTCAACCGCTTTTATGAGCTTTGAGTGTTTAATGAAATGAGAGCATATCAAAACTAAAAGGATAAAAAATGTGAAAGTGATTTTTTTGCCAGTCTGAACAACTTTATTGAATGCTAGCGGTTATGATTGCATAAAGGGCTAGTGTGTTTGTTTCACATGCAAAAGTCATATATGCATCAAGAACATGAGAGAGTGTATAGAAGACCGTAGGAGAACGCAGAATAACAGAAGAGCAAAATTTTTTTTAATGAGAGACTGATTGAAAGAGCGGAAATCACAATAAAAACTGGCACAGCGACAGAAAAACTGCTGAAGTGACCGTTGTGGCACACACAAGCGCTACAGTGAGCGCGGTAAAAAATTAGAGCTCGTTGCGAGTGTTAGAAAAGGCATTTTTTACCCTATGATTTCGACGCAAGGGCGATCAGTTCAGATCACCTGGAATGGTGAAGGCCAAAAGCTACGCACTTGTTTCAGTGCACCACTCTAGATATCCCACTGCGTTTCCATACTCATGTAGCGCAGACACTATCGAGTGAGATTTTGAGTTCTGCGGAATGACCAAATGGTAGGGATAGTGTGGATCATTGCGATAAGGCAGCGGCATCACTTTGACAGAGGATGAATCTGGTACCTTCTTTTTGCAAGCATATTAGGAAGATTACGAAAGGAAGTTTGTTCAGATGCAAATCGACAAAACGACCTTTCGGTCAATCGTAGAACACCTTTTCAGAGAGTTGATCATAAATGAAGAAAGTCTTCATCGTGTCTTGTGATTTTTTTGTTGGTGTTGTGAGATTGTGAGAGGAAAACATGGTGCTAACATAAAATCATAAAACTGCACCTTTGAAAAAATAGCAAATCTTCAAAGATAGATAGTTACGGCGGAATAGTGGTAAGTGGAATGCATGATTATTATCCTATTGGATTGAAATCGTAAGAAATAGAAAAACTAGTAGTTTTCATCACAATATTTAGCTAAATATTTTCAACAAAAGACTTTTTTTAGATTATCTGTTAGAATCATCTGATTTTACCGTCTTTCAACAGTGTTCCAATGTTATAAATATACATCTAAGAATTTTGAGAAGTATGCAAGACATGCAGTCACACGAGAGATTTGAACACGCATTTCACACATTGCGGTGGTGCGTGCTATCACTACACCATGGAGGCTAGCGTTTCACACTTATTCAAAGCTGGAATAATCTACTTAAGCTTTGAGTTTCATCATTATATGCGCCTTATGGTGTTGCTCTACTGCTTTTTCATGTTGTTCCTCTATATTTGACCTGTAAATCCATTTTTATCTCGCCATAGTTCGATTCTTTATACTCTAATCTGATTTAGTATTATCAGTTGGTCTAGCAGTATCGAATATACTGTAACTAAACTTCCAAAGATACTTTCTTGGTAAGACCTTTTTAGTGCAGTGTAATAGCTAAAACGAAATTAAGTTTCACACTCAGCGAGCATTATCGTTCGCATTTTCGTTATATGTTTGGATTTTTTTCCGTTTCGTAGAGACTTTTTAGGTTTGCCACATCGAAACTCTATAAAACTTTCTTTCACTGTTACGTAGACTAGATTTTTATTTGCACCTGGCATTTCCAAGTGTCTTCTACTAAGCCTAAGGCTAAGTACCTCAAGCCTAGAGTTGCGGAACTGAATCTTCCCTTCTCTCTTACACTGCTCCGTAGAGACCTTTTTGAGGATCAAACCTAGCTTCAGATTACCTAAAGCCATGACGTCTGTTGATCCTTTGAGGGCCACGTGCTGCGAGACATAACAGTGCACGCGGCGTCGCGTCACACTCAGATACTGTGATTAGAGGCGTCGCGTCACACTCAGATACTGTGATTAGAGGCGTCGCGTCACACTCAGATACTGTAATTAGAGGCGTCGCGTCCCCTCATGAATTTGTATTGGCGTATACCGCAATAGAAATTAAGGAGGTAAACTGAGTTCCTGAGAAGATATAAATGTGATTAAATATTATAATACCACTGAGGAGATTTCTATAAAGATGATTTTAATTAAGAAAACGTCCATATGTCAAAAAATGCTTATGTTTCAGCAGGGTTACCACATCGCCTGGAAAGTAAACATGTTTCCAGGTGGAAAACTCCATTTGTATCTTTTCTTTAGTCAATGTTATTCCAGTTACTAGGTAGTGCGAGCAATGGTAAATTTGATACTAAGCTTAGTTTGCGAAGACGTTCATAGTGTATTCTACTAAGCAAAAAAAAAAAAAAAAAGATAACGTTTGCTTTCACAGTGCGTTGTATCAACTTTACAGCGGTTTTCTCGGTATTATACAGTAAGTTTTGGAAGTAAGGAAACTTGTCTCGATGAAAAGATAGATTGCTATTTGAAATACTTATATGAACGTGCTTGTAGTAAAAAGAACGGTCCTTTTCTGCTAGACGGCGACAAATGAATATTCACCTCATTTTCTGAACAAGAAACTTTACAGTAACGTCAGTAATCGTTCGAAAGCGTAAATCTCTGGAGAGAGCAGCCCGTGGCAGGTTATTCAAACACCCTTTAACAACGCTATAAAGCAAAAAATCAAATTATGTTCAACACCCGCGCTTGCCTTCAATTTATCACGCCTGTAATTCGCTGGAAGCACGAGAAGCATATGAACGTATGGAGAACATTCCTTAGTATCTGAGTCATCCGCTTTATTTGGAGTTTCTTTCAGAGTTGAAGCAACACTCCCAGTTCAAGAACAAGTTGCATCCAATGTCAAACTCTTTAAGCCATCGACCAATCACTTCGCCCCTCCAACGGTGGATTAGACGGTAAGCAAGTTCGCCGAATATGTGATGTGAATCTCAATCTTACTTTTCCTACTACTCTTTAGTGAAACAGTGCTTCTCAAAAAATAAGCATACCGTTGGAATCATTGAAACTTATGCTGTCGAGTAATTACTAATACTTTAGAAAAGGAGCTCTGTACGTCGAGGTTTAAAGCGCAAATTTTATCTCTCTTCTACAGCGCTATCGAAAGAGCTTTTCCAAAAGCACAAACAATTTTGAGTTCTTTGAGACTTGTGCAATCGAAAGAGTACTAGAAATTTGAAGGAGGAGTTCTGTTCAGCGAAATATAAGCTAATTAAGATAAAAACGTGTGGTCGTGTGCAACATTATTTTATTTTAGATTTCACAGCATTATAGAAGCGCATTTTGAAAAACCAGCCATATATAACTCTACGAAGAGATCTAGCTTTCGAATGTTTACTAAAACTCCGTATGAAAAATTCTTGCTCAGCGAATAAGGCCGATGTGCAGTAGCACTGTATGGAATGTACTCGTGCTTTTTTAGCTTTTTCCAAAATAGAGCTTTTCTTCTAGACGATCAGCAGTCATTCAATAGCTCAAGAAATGGTGACTAAGCTTAATCTCGAAAGAAGTTGTGCAGTTTTAAGTAGGTCACGCAGAATTATCGCGCATAATCAATAACAGAGGTTGCAGCGATTAGCAATGTTTTAGTGGGAGTTCAAGAGCATACGTAAAAAATCACTACTTATAAGACAATGGCACAAATTCTCCGCCACATGTTAGAAGTCTCGACTCCGAAAGTTTGCTAATAATGAAAAGTTGCCTTGCATTCTCGATGAAGTGATATCGCATTGCAATCCGCACTATCATTTTTGACAAATAAGCCATTATTTCGTAAATGTTCTGATATACTTCAACCAAAACTAGCCTTATTAAAATTTCTTCATTCACTTTCCATCTTTAGCTAATGACAGATCCCTATTAGTCCCGATAAAAGTCTGAAATCATTACGAAACTACAACACTGTGAATATTAGAAATTCCATCTGTAAGGTCGATCGCGCCGTCAGTCGCACGCGCGACCAGCGCGACTCCACCTGCTATCAGAGGCGGTTACCAAAGTGACAAAGTCCATCTACAAGCTCTAGAATCCTCGGGGCTTTGTTGCTAATGTTGCAAAATCCCATACACACAGCCGTTCACACACCCTAGCTAAGCAAAAACTGTGCGCAGTGTAAAAACTCAACTTTATGTTACAGTGTACCAAGAGGGTTTTTTTAGAAACCAAATGTAATATTGAAATTGCCGAGATTCAATCTATCAAAAAATGACTGTGATCGAGAAAAGCAGAAAATAAATTGCCTTCAGAGGGCTTAGAAATGAATGGAGATAATGGAATTTCGGCAACCTACTTATTTTTACTGCCAGATAATCACTTTTTGAGTCACGCATGTGTCTGTTATATAGGGCAGACTTATAGAGCCCATTACACGTGTTTCGACATTGACAGTCTCATCAATGGGCTGTTTTTTTTGCCTTTTGCCAATCCTCTCGGAGCACTCAGTCCCCTGTACTTAGAGTAGGCGACAATGAACATTTTGCACCGTCCATCAGATGAAATTATCGCTAAATGGGCAGTGTTGTGCCCTCGATTGCTCTTGGCTGATATCTTTAATATATCATACCTTTCGTTTCGTTTTCTTTTTAGGAAATATGAGCGTGGTCTTTGGTGGTCTTTAGAAAACACTCGGAGCAAAAGGTATGGTATTTCTATTGCCTTTGGCAGTGTTATGATTGCATGAATATTGATATGTATGCCTTTCCTTCGAGTGCTTTATTAAGACCACGCTCAAATTTCAATAGATCCTTTCATTATTATTTGAGCCAACATGTCATGTGGTCTGGTAATGGCTCTTGTACAGCCCGAGACACGTGTTTCGTCCTTACAGACTCATCGGCCGGGCAGAACCCGTCGTCTGTCGATCTTTTCATAGTCAGTTCTCTCGGGAGCGTCACACTCCTTATATATAGTTATCGACGACCTACGCTTTACACTCTTTGTCAGGTGAAACGTTCACCTAACACAGAGTGTTTTCGCACTCGATTGCTAGCTGGCTGATATTTTATCATAATATAGCTTTCCTTCGACGGGTTCTGCCCGGCTGATGAGTCTGTAAGGACGAAACACGTGTCTCGGGCTGTACAAGAACCTTTACCAGACCACATGACATGTTGGCTCAAATAATAATGAAAGGATCTATTGATATGTATGGTTATTAATATTCACGACATCACAGTATTATCAAAAAGCAGTGAAAATTCATGATTCTAGTAGAACGAACATATCAAACAGCTGATAGTTACTGAGTTTAATGTCGATATGTGCTTACCAGATCAAATCTGTCGAGGATAGGTTACCGGCAGCTACGATAGTTCATGTCACAGAAAGAGTAGTAGCAAAGCGGAGATCTTGGTGGTGCAATGCTAGCATCTCGGTATGGGTGAAACTTGGGTTCAACTTACGTCCTGGGGCCCGAATACTTTGTATGCCTCACAGAATTTCTAGATGTATCTTTTGAGGACAATGTTAAACAAAAATAACCTGGATCTCCTTTTCGTTTTCGAAATGCAGAGGGAATCTACTTCTCTGAAATGCTCAGTTTTTACGGTTTGAACTTATCACTACCGTAACTCCAAAATATATACATTGACATATTTCAAAATCTAATTGAGAATAATACAAACAAAATCATTAGGCAAGAACGTGTGACTTACTGAAATTCTGTTTAATCTTAATTAATAAAAAATCTTAGCGGCTTTAATTTGAGATTTTATTTGCCACAAACTGAGAAAGCCTAAGCAAGTACATTTCTTTCCGTGTTTCGTACATCACGCAAAAAGCACTTTTTTTTTCTCAAAGCTGCTGTAATCCGACTGCCCTCTATGTTGTGGAGCGAATGCTTTATGCTGGCAATGAGTTTTGACAAGGAAAAATGTTACGTCTCTGTTTAAGCCTTTTCATCGATAAGGGTGACTTAATCGATTATGGAATCAATAGCTATCCAATGAACTTTGAATTTATCTGAATTACAATCAAATGTGTAGGCTCTCACGAACATTTGAAGGCCGATTGATTTACACATTGAGGACCAACTAATCACAATGTGGGTGACTGCGCAATTGAAATCAATATGTTTTGCATCCAACAAACACTTCCAATACTGCGAACTAATTTCTAAAGAATAGTTACTTTTTTCAGGATGCAGAAAATTGGAAGAATACCTTTAAAGAGCTTGAGGAGTATTGAGTAAATTTCTTAAAAGGCATAATTCACTTCAGATGTACAGATTTCACACGATTCTCGTGTCAAAAATGAACATCACAAGGGATACGATAGCACTATGTGATGTAGAATCTAAAAAACCCATTTATCTTTCTTTGCTTTTCTATTTATCGCTCAAATTGATTGGCATTTTTCCCCAATGAGCGGTCGGTCCGTTTGTCGTACCTAATTCATTTGCGTAAACTCACTTGCGCAGTGATTTCACACGTGACGGAGTATGGACATAGTTTCGAATACCTCTTCGTGAATACGACGACGAACCGTATGACGAGTCTCTTGATATATTACATGAGTTTTCTAAATATTTAAAAATTATGATGAGCTCTCTATGTTCACTGTCTTTTAGATATCCATTTGTTGGGAAAGAATTTTATTTTGGTCCACCTGAGTCAGTAAAAAAATCTAGCCTCTGCTTTTTTCGCAAAACCGACAACTGGATTTTTTATAAAAAATTCCGCCATCATTGCCGGAATCTGAAGGCGTAAAATCTGCTGCGATAGGCGTGTTAGCGCAGTGGTTAGTAATGCAGCGTATCCGAAAACGAGGTGATAAACGATGTGCTAAATCAATCCCCTTCACAACACTCCCTTATTATCGTTCAACTGTATGTCTAAGAACGCCCCAGCTCGGCTACGTCGAAATCTACAGGGAGAATCGTTTTGACCAGCATTCTACAACATTCATAAAGAAGACGAAATCTCCAAAGAGCAACAGAAACACTAAGTAGAATGTTAGGGATCCGCACGGTAAATTGCTATGACGGGTCGTCCAAACAAAATATAAGAAAGCCTGCTCCCAACTTCCTATACACCTGGATGCCAATATCGAGCCAATTTAGGGTTAGTGAGCTCAAAATTCATCATTCGACAGTCAACAATCGACTTGAAACTATAAGATATCCCATATCATCAAGAATAGGGCAGGTCGCTCAGAGCACAGTATATATTTCTCAAAGGAGTGCCGTTTTCAATTCAGTTCTCCACTCCACATATCTACATTTTGTTCTTACTAGAGCATCCTCCTTCGTGGGCATCGTTACTGCCCTGATAGTTGAATGAATCGGATGGTAGTATTGAAAAGCGGCTTTGACAACTCACCAACTTGCCTTGATTCGATGCTCATAGTGCTGCCAGGTCCAGGTGAATTAGTTTCCCGACCTTTTGCTTGAAACATTTCTAGTAGTTGATCGGCGTATGCCACAGTTTTATCGACGAGTTTTGCTATATTCTCATAATATTTACATGAAAGCGGCCGCTAAAGGCGAAAGTCAGAATCATGACAGACGATTAAAAATTTCTCTTATTAAATTTCTTACTTTACTAGACCCATAACTTCTGGCCATGTAATTCGAGTGCATTGTGTAAATGAATCAAACCGAATCAATCAAAGCGCATTATCATCAAGCAATGCAGTGATGTTATCAATCAGTGAGTGAAATTCATTGTATAAACTTTATCGAATGTATTAGTTGTTCTCATAAGTTTGACACTAGAGCAGTAGAAACCAAATTTAATAACGAGAAGTAATTAAACTTGCTTAAAAACACTATTCAAAGTATGGCCACTAGTCTATCTTGCCAGCTGGGCACACATTTCTGCCATTTCTTAGGCAACAAATCAATGCCGCTTTGAGCAGAGTTTTCCGAGCATTATTCTGGTATCAAATATGTCAATACTTGCCGCATGATGGCGCTGCTCTCGATTCAGGCTAAGGACTATGCTCATCATCTTTTCGGACCTAACCGGGGCCGATCCACCCGGACTTGCTGCCAGCCGGAGAGATGACCAATGCCGATTGCCACTATGATCACCTGGTCACCTGCAATAGGGTCCTGTCACGTCAACGTCGCTGTAATCTCGTCTTTCTTCTTAGCAGCGCAAAGCTGCATAGCGCCGGACTGACAAAGAATAATTTAAACATTTGCGCTTCGAGTCCCTGTCGTCGACTGACTATCACCTCATTGGATCGATGGAGCACTTTCTGAGTAAGGTGAAGATTCAAGGCAACTATTTGCATTGCGAATTAGCAGCTTTCGTCGCATCTAAAATGACTAGTTCTATGAGCGCGGTATTGTTATGTTGCCTGAAAGATGGCATAAATGTGTTTAGGGTGATGGCGCATACTTTGAATAGTGTTGTTGAACGATTTCAATAACTTTTGTTTGATAAACTTGGTGTTTATTCCTCTAATGTCAAGATTTATGAGAACACCTAACAGAATACTGATTCCTATGATTGATCAAAATTTATGTTTTACTTGTGGTTCCAAGTGTTTATTGAGAGCGCGATCAAATTTCAGTATGCCTGATAATAATTTTTTAGCCATACATGTACTCTGTTATGAGCGCTTATACAGTGCAATACACGTGTTTTCGTTCATCCAGCCCCGCCAGCCTCAAGAGCAGTCGAGTGCACAACACTGTCCGTTCGGTGATTTTATATCTTAACGGCTCGTGTAAAGCGGTGGTCGTCGGTTACACTATGTAAGCGATAGATCCACGAGGAACTGACAACAAGCGAAAAGGCACCGTGGGAACTGACGAGACTGGAAGGCCAAACAAGCGTATTGCACTATATATGCCCACAGCAGGCCACATGCATGGCTCAAAAATAATTACCAGGCATATTTATATTTTACATGCTAACACTATCATCGATCGTGTACATGTCTATTTGTACATTCTAATATCCTGATTGTTTCATATCAATGACATTAGTTTATGGTGTGAAATCTATCTGCCAGTGTATGACATCGCCACATTTGTTCGTTTTGCCAAAAAGCGTACATTTCATTATAACAGTAAATGGCAGTTTGTAGCGCAGTGGTTAGAATTGCCGGTAGCTATCGGTTAGCCAAGCGCCACTTCGACCCCTTTTAGAAAACGTATTTCATAGCTTTTTTCAATGTTCAAATAATCGCTCGATACCACAAATCAAAGCAATTCGAGTGGTCTACCTTAGCTTGAAATGGCTTCCTACTTCGCTGAAAGAGAATCAATAATATTTTGTTTCTCATTTCAAGATTTCTCGCTGATCGAAGCTTTCCCTTTGAAGTTTCACTAACCAATCAATAGATCGAATCTTAAAAATTCCAATAATTTACGTGGTTTTTATGGTGGACCTGGTATTACGCTGTAACGGCCAGAAGAAAATTGGGTTTAACAAAAAATGGTCAGTTGAACTATCTTCTATTCACTTCAATCCATTGAGAAAAACGTATTTTTAAGCGTTTCTAATGTTTAAATGATCAATCGATAGCTTAACTTAAATGAATTTGAATAGTATACTTAACTTTCAAAAAGGCCCTGATATTGCGCTGAAAGAGCAGAAACAATAATCTGTTTCTTATTCGAAGATTTCTCACTGACCAGAGCCTCTCTCTTATAGTTTTAAAAGACGTTAGTTCAAATCTCAAGAAGAATTTCAATAATGTTTTTGTTTTTCTTGAACGGACTTCTCAATGCTTTATAGGAAAAAATTGGGTTTTGCACTCAATGCTTTTTTTCCCAGTTTTGCAAAGCCCAATTCTTTCCAATGTTACAGCATGATACGAGTCGATAGTTAAAATCAAATTGATCATTGAATCTTTTAAAATCTAATCCATCGATTGATTTCTGAAACACTAAAGGAATTGCTTTGGTCAGCGAGAAATATTTGAATGAGAAACAATGATTGATTTTTGCTTTTTCAGCACAATAGAAAGGCCATTTTAGAGACGAAATTTCTCCATTAAAATTCTTATGATCTAAACTATCGAATGATTACTTGAATATCAAAAAGGACCAGGAAATACGTTTTTTAAAGCATCAAAGTGAGGAGCGGATAAAAAAAAGTGATCCAGTTTTGCGAAACCTAATCTTCTTTCTGCTGTTACAGCGTGATGAGTGGTCCATTTTCAAAAAAATTGGAATCCTTGATATTCGATCTATCGACTGACTCCCAAAATTCCAAAGTATAAGCATTGATTGGCAAGAAATTTCTCATTGAGAAACAAAATTTTATTTCTGCTTTCTCAGCAAAATAAGAAGACTTTCTCGAAGATAAGATAAACCATTCGAATTGTTTTGATTCAGGCTATCGAGTGATTACTCAATCGTCAAAAACAAGCGCAAAATACGTTTTTTTTACAAAAGGTCGAAGAGGCGCTTGGCTGACGGATATGTACCGAACTGCGTTGTAATAGGTTGTAGTAAAAGTTTTGTCGTATTTCCAAAGTGCATGAAAAAAACCAGTCGCACAGCAATCTCAAACAAAAAACAAACCAATAGTTGAATTAGACTCCTTCCGTATTAAGACAATCCAGCCGCACATCCGGCAAATTTCTTTTTCACCATACGCCTTGCAAATTTGTCAATGGCCTCAGAAGCGTTAATACCTAATTTGTAGTGGAAGTGGAGTGACAAAAAAAATTCTTTCTTTGACATTTACATTCTGGAGACTGCGTAGAAAAATGACATATCTTTCGATTGGCAAGAAAACGAACTTTCTGTTGAGCTCAAATTCGCATAGAAGTACATGCGTCAGATTCACTTTCTCAGGCTGTAAAAGAGAACTTTTTCTACAAACTGTTAGTAAACACTTGGCTCATGCATCGATCTGACCCAAGGATCACCTCGCCTTTTACTCATCGGATGTGATGGGTTATTTTGAAGTGATAGCGACACTGGCTTTAAACATTGCTATGAGCCACTACAAGTTATTGTGAAGGCCATTTCTGCTTCGGCGTAGTACGAAAAATTCATTTTCTTGAATATGGGTGAGGATAAGGGAAAAGTACCAATTTTTTTTCCAAAATTGAACGTTGGTAATGTTTTGTAATGAGAACTACTGAATATTCGCTTGGACTGCTCATTATTCATGACGGTAAATGAATACACAACGATAATTCTAATGTTTTTTTTTATGAGTTTGAAACAGAATAAGACATACATCAATTATTGGACCATTTAAGGCTGTAAGACTTGTGTGGAATCTGATAAAACCAAATTCATGTGAAATTAATGTGGTTTTACATAAGATTTGTTGCAGTAGAACGACTTTGTTGAGATGTTCAGAAACCTACTGTAAAATGTTCTTTTTTGAAAAAAAATCATTTTAACAATGAGTGGTGTCAAGCAGTCTTCATAGTTCTGATTGGCGTTTCTTTCTAGATCAAATTAATTTCAAAATTGAGTTAGAATATTCATAGAGTATATGTTTCAAGGCCGTTTTCCAACTTTTATCAGCAATTGGTAAAGATGACCAATACCTTTTTGGATAGTTTTACCTTTATATACTCCATACTTTTTAAGACAGGATTAGATGCGAATTAGAACCACAGGAATGCTGAGGTATGAGCAAAAGGCACCTTAGGCGGGCTTCGAACCAATGGTTACCCTTTGTGGGTGATCATAAGTTATGTCCCATATCACCGAGAAGCTTGCTTTACCTTCTCGCCCGTGTTCTACAGCGGCATTCAGTGGGATTATCTGTGGAGAGTAAATAGGCATTTATACCAGATGAGTTGATGCTGTAGTTCTAATCACAGTTTCCCTACTTTTATTTGCTGTCTAATCTTTCGAACATATCCGCCTCAAAAGGTAATCGCATTATTGAAATCCAACTAAGCCTTAGAATTCTGCTCACTATCAGCCTTCTTGTTGTTGGCTGTCTAAATTATTGCGCTGATACGAGGCTGGTATGTAAATATCGCAACTCATCTCTAGGTAAGTCACCATTCTTTCACTCTGAAAGCGGTGAGAAATAAACTCCGTCGATCTATGGGTGGTGGAGTGTAGGGCAGAAGGCGAGCAGTAAACCATAAAATCAGTTTTACGGAATTATCGCATCAGTGACAGAGGATTGACAAATGGCACATTTCATTGTTTTTTAGTCATCTTGCGCGGTCGTATCGCAACACCTTCTATAGTATCCTGGTTTTTTTTCGGTTAGGACGGGGCAAATGAAAATCGATCTCATTAGCTGAAGAAAAACTTTTTATAGGAGTATCATTAACCATTTGAAAGCTTATATTTCGGGCTACAGCCCCACGTTGCCGGTTTTTGAGGAAGACTTTTTTGACGAGCTACAGGAGGAGATTCCTCGCATTGCAGATGCTCATGAAAAGACCGCTTATCTGAAACGCAGCAGGTAAAATAAGTTGGAATCCCAACTGCGAACAAAGGCTTCTTTGGCCAATTCACGTGCATGTGCGTGTAGCAGCCACGTTCGATGACTAGATGGCCATCAATTTTTCGGGTATATGAATGCGTAGAGAAGTATCGCGTCAGCAGTAACGTGGCCGCCTCACGCACATGCACGTGAACTGGCCAATTGAGCCCTCGATCGCAGATGGGCATTCAACTTATTTAACCTGCTGTCGAGTCTCGCTTGACGTCAAGTTTTGCACATCACTCAACTCATTGGATTATCTTTGGATCGGTAAAAGTGGTTAAATAGAAATTCTGTTTGATCATGCAAAATTGAAGTGTTAAACAAACATACAACAAACTGCCAGGTGAATACTCATTATCTTTTCTTAGATATTTAGTTTCCACGAAGAGGTTATATCACCTTTTTTAAGCTGACACTTTAACGTCTTATTCTGCTTCAGAACTTGAGATTTGAGCCTATGGTCCACAGTTTTTCGTTTTCGCGATGTGGATTTTCCTAATCGTATCGAATCGAACCTTCTTCTAAGGTGCACCTCTCGAATGAAGTAACCTCACTCGGTGGTGTTTGCAAGCTAAAACAGCCAATTAATTGTACTTTTTTAGCTTGCAAAAGATTTGTAGCTAATTTTTATTTCGACAACATTTCAATATCACCGTTTTCTTCGTCAAGAAGCAACGCTATGTAAGCTGAAATCTTCAAAGGATATTGATTTTTGGCAATTAAGCCCAGGTATGAATTGATCCATGAGCGCATGTGGCGCAGTGGTTAGAGGTGCCCTGCGTCGCACACGAGGTCAGTGGTTCGATCTCGCGCTCATGGCTCACCAAGCCATCCATCTCTCCGGGGTCGGTAAATTGGTACCAGACAGGTCTCAGACTTGTCTGGGAGGATAAGCAGCACTGACTCGGTTCAGCGGGAGGCCTCCGCGAGTCAATGTAAAGGCAAGATATGCATTCAATCACCTCAAACGAAGTTAAAAATTGAAATCGAATGCATGGCGCATCCCTCAAAAATTGATCAACGCCGAGAGCTCTATCCTTTTATCGTTTATGAATTGATCCATCTCACCGACTGTTTTCAAACCTCGCTATTGATGAGGGGGGTTGGAGGGCGATACCTCCAAAACGCGCATGGCTCTGACGTAAAAACCTTCGTAAAGATTCAATCGTTCTTACAGACCCGAGTTTAGTGAAAGTCTATCTAGTAGACTTTTATTCATCTGCTATGTGTTAGTTATTCCAAAACAGACTGCAACAGGAATGAGCATGAAAGAAATTATTATCAGTTGGCAATCCTACCAGGCAACAACCGTCCTGAAAGTGATCGTAGAGTGAGGTCACTTCATTTGAGCGGCTCTCCCACTTCGAAAGATTCGACTGGAGCAACTCCGAAGGCCCACACCGCATCTGACTTTGGAGAGATGATCACATAGCATCACTAGCCGATCAAAATTTTATAACAACCTCATGTAGGCTGAATAATTCAAAGAAACGTCACTGAGATGCACTTACGTTTTCATAATTTAGATGTGCTGTTTTTCTGATCAATCTTTCTTTTGTCTTTGTCAGTCTTCAAATTCTAGAATTGTGAGTGAATAAGCACATGGTATGAGTTTCGTGAAGATGTACAGCTGGCAGTCGTCCTCCGCCCCTAGATAGCCATCCTGTGTCGGGAAAAGACCGCATGGACGGTATGTCTGCGGCTTGTGCTCGAGAGTCTCTTGCAGTGAAAATCTGTCTTGTATTATTGCTAAACTTGTCACTAAGCAGAGAATTCAGTAACGAAACACTTGCTACAATCCTACTTTTCTATTCTTGTACGTTTATGTTTATTTTGCAACACCATAGATCCCCATTACGCCATTACATTTTTATGTGGATGTTAATTCATTATTGGTGAAAAGTCGTGAACGGATTTTTCTTTGAAAATTCTCTTCTTCACTGTTTTCACACCGATGTTATGATGTTTTAGTTACACATCTACAAATGCTGAGCGAAGTGTAAAGCTTGTATCCTCAGGTGAGAACTGACCCACGTTTCGTCGTGCCGTGAGTGCGCGTTAGATTTACACCATCGAAATTCTTATTCCGTCATAACTGATAGCTTCGATGGTTCATTGTTGTTTGTTCATTTACTTTCTGCAGTCCATTCTATACCTTTTATAGATTTGTATCTGAGGAATGAAATAAACTTCAATGCCGCTTTGTGACTTTGCGTATCTCTCAAATTGAGGTTGCAGTGAAAATTCATAGTATCACACATCCTCATGCATAAGAATGGCTACGGTTTAGCCTTCAGTGATATAGAATGTCCTTGATGTTTACACTATGTGCAAATCTTCTGATAAAAAGTCTTGTTGACGTTTTGTTCACAGTATTGGACGTAACTTGACTAGTCCCACCTCTCTCCATAGTGGATCGTCGATAAGCTTTCGGAATATCTTCTCAGTATTTTGCTATTGATGAAAAGATAGCAACAGTGAAACCCTTTGCTTGGACTTCTTGCGCTCCTGCTGACGTCCAAGGTCAGAGGCTCATAAGTGCAAGATTTCAACCTGGACATCAAAGTGTGTTTCCACTAGTAATATCTGACTAAATTTTTCACAAATTAACAAAATAGCGCAATGTATATTCTCTTGCTGATTGGAAGTCGCCAATGAAAGATACCTGAACTAGAAAGACATAGCCAATCCCATGATACGAAAATGGCAATACCATTCAGTTCGAAACTGAATTATCTTGAAAAAGCACTGTTTTTATCAGCTATTGGAACGTTTATTAACGAAGCAATTTTATTTCCAAGAGATCTCAGGACACAGCAATAATAGAGTAATCTATTGGATCTCACATAGACTATGCAGCAATGGAGGAAGTGCCAGTTGACGCATGTTTTATTCTATTATAAACTCATGAACCGAGATAAATTAGAAGTATCGCTGCTTATAATTAGGACTTTTGATAGGTTTTGGCACTAAAGCAAAAGACATCAAGTTTGTTAACCAGAAGTGATTGATATTGCCTAACAACACAATTAAAGTATGGACCATCGGCCTGAGCACATTTCTGTCATCTCTTAGACAACAAATCATTACCGCACTCGCAGAACTCGCCATGCTTGAAATCAAGGAAAGATGTTTTTTACGTTTGCGCATCTTTGCTTGAGTACATCCGTGTGGAATCCATCGATCCTTCCTCCTCTTCTTGCTCGCTGCCTTTAATATTTTGCTGAATGTGGCATGACCAGAATCAAAGCCCTCGACCAACTCCTTGATAATCAGAGTCGGACCCTCTTCGATACTTTGATGACGGCCTATCGATCAAATTCCCGTGGACGTCCGGAGCACATCTTCACCTTGGTGTTGCAGGCACGAAATTCAGCAAAGAATCGAAACGCTGTTTGCCTGAACACAAATATTTGAGCCCTTGCACGTTTGATGTTCTCAAAGGAGGTCTGTGCATCGCGTCCCAATCTGTACTCGTTAAGCAGCAAGCTGCGATATAAGATTCGTTGAGCGGCATAAAGCGGCAAGTATGGGCAAATTTAATGCCCAAAGAAAGCTCAGAAAATTCCACACAAAGCGCTACTGACTTGTAGCCTGAGAGCTCGCAGATATGTGTCCATGCTGGTGGCGCATACTTTGAACAGAGGTGCTGAGTTAATTCTGAATTTCCTCGTTAAAAAATTTAGTATTAACTGCTTTAGTGCCAAAACTCATGAGGAACCTAAGATTGACATTTTGACGTCAGAAAGTAGATTATATTGGCAAGCGACGATGCGTCAATAATCGGTCAGTATGAAAGAGAGCAAGTGGCGCAGTGGTTAGAGGTGGTTTGCGTCTTACACGAGGTCAATGGTTCGATCTCGCGCTCATGGCTCACCAAGCCATTCATCCCTCAGGGTCGGTAAATTGGTACCACACATGTCTCAGACTTGTCTGGGAGGATAAGCAGCATTGACTCGGTTCAGCGGGAGACCACCGCGAGTCATTGTAAAGGCCAGATATGCATTCAATCACCACAAACGAAGTTAAAAATAGAGCATGGCGCATCCCTCAGGGGTGGATCAACGCCGAGAGCCTTATCCTTGATGAGAGAGCACCGGCGTCCTACACTCTTCAATCGATTGATGCTCCACTTCACTAGATTTGACTGGATACAGCATCGGACACCACTTCGCGAGGACGACCGATCGTGGATCATCAATTGGGATTAATAACGCTCCGAAGAAGGCTAAAACATCGAAACATTCCGTTGGTCGCGCATATGTGTTTTTACAACAACCTTGTATCAGATCAATAAAAAAAAGGATACCGCTATACCAGTACTTTCAAAAATACATATCCTATGCTATTGTCTTCTTCAGTGAACACATCTACGAACAGAACGAATACCAAGAGAAATAAACACTAATCAAAGCGGTTCAAATACTCTTTAAGATGTTTTAACTGTAAAGTTGATAAGTTTTTTTCCATTTCTCATAACACTGTACTCGGTATCTTGCACTTTGTCACCTTCGTACCAAATGATATCACGATGAGCTCATAGCTCATGTATCATGTATCACGTACTGCTCATGTATGTATATGATATCTGATATATATATCTCTTTCGATGTATCAGCTTTCAACAATAGCGTTAGTAAATATCAGCGATTAGAAGGAATTGACGATCCTTCCTGTTATGGAACAAACCATTCAACTCTCTATACTTTTATTTCGATGGTCAGCATCAGCAATTCACAAATCATTGTTTTCGTTATTTATCACTGAAAAATTATAATATTCATACATTCAAGCAGTGAGATATAGCACGGGGTATTGCAGTACATTTTCAAAGTAAACAATTTTTCAATCTATAGAAAATTTCAACCACTACTATTAGAAGAGCATGTTAATGTAGGAACACATGTCGTTCTGTGCAATCACATCGGAGCAGTAGAATAGAGAAGATTATATAATTGATACAAAAACTGTGGTAATATAGAAATACAATAAAAAAGCCGAAAGAAGCAATAGTATGCTAAAAAATCGAATAACTGTTTGAAATCCTTCGAGCACAATAGTAAACTAGCCAACGCTCACTCAGGTACATTGAACGTGCATGCTCGTACATCATTGTAGATAACGAAGACTAGGAACTTGCTGAATCTACAAACATTTTCCGTTCCTCAACGGTATCACGTAGGCCGATTCGTGTTAATACACTGAAATACGACACAAAATCACAGCCAAAAGTACCACTAAAAAATGTGAACGAAAATCGACGCATGCTTTGCGGGTAGCTTTGGTAGATAGAAGACAGCTAGAAAGGAAACAGAAATACCCAATGACGCCTATGCAAAAGTTATCACAAATATCATACCTTCTGTAGATAATATTTTTCAATGAATGTAGTAATTTACCGTCATTGGAAAGGTTCTTCATAAGAGATAGACTTTTTTGATTGTCCCAACCTTATAACAAATATCGTTCTCAGCATTACACCTCAAAAGGAGGGAACGTAACCCAGACAAAAAAGTAGAGAAACTAGAGAAAAAATAAAAAAAGGTACCTATGCATATATATGTATTCATGTATATATACATATATATGTATATGTACGTATACATTCATATACATACACATATATACCTAAACAACAAGTCAATTCTGAGGCAAAGAAATGGATGTCACAGTTTTTGACAAAACACTAGGACGAACAATGATAAAACATTTATCTCGTGATATTAAGCCACGCAAGATGAACATTATGTTGGCCAAAATAGAGATACTCGACATCAAACCACTAATCGAATATTATTCGTAGGAAAAATGAAGTTATGGAAACTTTGATACAAAAGATGTTCAACAGAAGCGCTTGATGATCATTGTGTATTACCTGTGCACCCGTTTCTTGCGTAGCAATCCTGTAATATCACTTCATATATTAATACGAATTTTTCATTAAATGTGCCTGTAAGTCATGTTATCGACGTTGATAAAATTACGTGGTAAGAAGCGAGGTGGTAATATTCAATGACTTCAAAGGTTGATTATCCATGAAATCATAGTTAATAGGTCTATATTACCTACAACTATTTTCATTATTTTGATAAGATCCCCCGATATACTCTACCTCTGAATGTATACTCGATGATGCTTGTCTTGTCCCTATAACGCACGAACTTGTTTACCAAGTAATCGATACTACTGAATACACCATCCTTCAAAACACCAAAAGTGCAAAAGCGCTAGCCTAGACAGTACGAGGTTTCGTATTTAAACCTTTGATTTCCATGAGAAACTTGAAACCTACCTGATTAATGGGATGTCCGTTAGCAGCACCATTGCACAGTCTATGCAAATCATTCGAGTCCAATGTAAGATGTTGCAAGTCGTTAAAACATTCTAAATGGGGCCTATCTGCGCCCTCAGGATTTGTCAGCACCAGACGAGGAATGTCTAACGATTCCGGTGAATTGGAGAAAGTCCTGGAATTGTAGAATGAGTTTAAAGAGAGGACTCAAAAAAAAACCCGTGCTAATGATATAAAGGGGTAGATTTTACTATAAAGAGAAGCGAAATAAAATTTTGTGCTTTTAAACACTGCAGTAAAAAACTCAGAATATTCAATCCCTAGGTATCCATCAACTATCTATGGATATGCGATGACACTAGCACTCGTTCTAGGTCGCGAAACGAAAAATAAGCATAATTACCATCCGTGGTGAGTTGCTCGCTCGATAACAGACGTGTAAGATGTATGATTATAATTTCAAAAAAGGTTCTAAAACAATACTTATGCAGGCCCTTTGACAATTTGCATGGAACTTTGCCTTTGATAAATGTGAATCATAACTAGAAGAGACTTTGAAAACACTATGATGCAGAAACCGAAACTATCATTTACTGAAGATCAGAAAGCACTTGTCTCGGAATGCCTGAATGGCGACTAGGAAAAAAGTCATAGAAAAATGGAAACGATATTAAGGTTTCATCTGGCAAATAGTTGTTTTGCCCACAGAACTCATTTGTTACCTCGTCTCAGTCCACTGTAAGTGTTGCGAAGGATCAATGTTGTTCGCCGGGGAGGTCGGCGCCGATTGACTCTCCGGTGTTCGTGCAGCTATTGGAGAAAGCCGTGGCGTGTTCATTAGTGCTCCGCTCGTACTGTGACGCTGCCCGACAGTTTGATGGTAGAACGGTGGGGGCTGCTGATGAGACATAGGTTGATGTTGTAAGTTCGGCAGGCTAGTAGTCTAGAAATGAAAATTGTAAACTTGAACCCAGCGTCTCGCTTCTAATGACGGCACAATGTGACTGCAACACAATGAATGTGCATTATTAGATTACATTTTCTAAATTTCTACACGGCCTGTTATCCTATTTTACTGTGCGGATTCCTTTCCACAAATGTCTCTGATTATTCGGGCGCTGTTTCAACTGCTGCTCAAGGATTTCGCCTTCTTCATGAATGACGTGGAATGTTGGTGGGACAAATCTCCTTAAATCTCGAAAGAGCAAAGCTAAGGTGACCAAACGGCAGCTCGCCCCTCCCAAAACGCTGTTACGGGCTGCATGATTTCCTAATATGATTTCTCTACGATGGGTTAAGATTTTGTCGTGGCTGCAGACTATTGCTGGGATATCAAACAATGATGCAGAGCAAGTGACTGTACAACGGTCATTCAAGCTGAAATAAAGACTCTTGAGGACGAGAGTCCGCCCATGTTTATAGACGCTAGATATTGCCTTTGATTTCCTAAGGTTTCACGAGAAAGAAATATTTCCAAAAACTAGTGAGAAGACTAACAGATGAGTAATTCTTGCCCTAAGAGTCTACTGATTACTGATTTGGCAAGATTCTCCCAAACTGGAGTATTAGAGTTTCAGCTCAATTTCATACGCGCTTAACACTCTTTCGACAATGTTTCCGATTATGACTCTCAAGAGAGATGTTTTCCTAACAGAGCTTCCAATCAAAACTATAAAATTTCTATATATCTCAAAATTGTTATTCGAGCCAACATGTCATGTGGTCTGGTAAGGGCTCTTGTACAGCCCGATACACGTGTTTCAACCTCACAGACTCGTCAGTCGAGAAGAACCCGTCGCCTTTCAGTCATTTTAGCCAATCCTCTTGGGAGCCCCTACTCTACCTATAAAGAAGTAGCGAAGACGAACGATTTACACTGTAAGTCAAGTGAAATTATCAACGAACTTACAATGTTGTACACTCAATTGCTCTTTAGCTGGTATTTTTATGATATCATACCTCTATTTCGACTGTTTAACTAAGGCCACGCTCAAACTTCAATATATCTCATAATTATTATTTGAGCCAACATACCGTGTGGTCTGGTAATGGGCTCTTGTAATCTCGGATTCTTGCTAGGATTGGCCAAAAAGTCTGAAAGACGACAGGTTCTGCCCTACTGACGAGACTGTAAGGTCGAAACAGGTGTATCGGGATGTACAAGAGCCCACTACCAGACCACACGGTATGTTGGCTCAAATAATAATCATGAGATATATCGAAATTTGAGCATGGTCTCAATAAAACACTTGAAATAAAGGTATAAAATTTCTCGTACTCCATAGAAACTTTATCGAGCGATGAACACTGCTTGTACGTCATTACACGAGAAGAGGTAGTAAGATAAATGTCAAAGTAATTATTGTTGAAAATGTTTGGTTTTGTCCTGATCGATCGGTTACTCTTCCTATCAAGTTATTATGAAAACCAACCTCACTGCATGGATCACTTGCACTAGGAGGACTCAGTTCCATTATAGGTGTTGTCCTCTCTTCTAACAACATAGATGGACTCATTGGAGAGCCCATAGGCGATTGCATAGGACTACCGTTCGGAAACCTACAATTTTATCTAATATATTAGATTTTACAGTACATCTTCAACTATAATGGGCTTCATCACGATCTCGGATGTTTCGATGACACTATGTTATACAATTCTTCACAAATGCTTACAGTAAACATTTTGCAAAACTCACATTTATTACTCACACAGCACACCTTACAGATAAGAACAATTTAGTCAAACAAAAGTTCGAAGCCATTAGAAAACGCAACTTACCCATAACTCTGCATGTGATAACTCAGCGGCGATTGTAACGGTGACTGCATACTTACACATTTCATTTCAGCTGAATGGCTTGGTTGTAGTGGTGCACCAGCCATGTTTTGTATCGGCTGTATCATACCTAGCATTGGCAAAAAAATGACACAAAGGAACTACTGTATTAATAAACAAAAAATGACTGAATACTACCTAAATGATAAAACGTATCAAGAACACGAAGATTGCAGATAAATAGAATGCAAATGTTCAGCAATAAACCTCAGCATAATTAATTGTTATATAAAAATCGAGAAAACTTATCTTGATTAGCTGACGCGAGGTTGACGCGTCAGCTAATCAAGATAAGTTTTCTCGATGTTCAGTAATAGCAGAAACAGCGTAACACACCTGTTTGGCGGAGATACCATGTTGTTCGGAATCGAGCCCGGTGGGCCAAATGGCATCGTATGATTCAATCCACTTGGTCCAGCCTAAAGTATGACTACTGGAAAGATCTGACTAGAAAAAATATAGAAGAAACGTTGAAGAAGTTTGTAAGTCTATGCGGCTACGCTACATATAGCTGAACGCCGATGCCCAATCTCACAACAGTGATCTAAGTTACTAGTTTACTCATGATGAAATCGCTATCACACGCAAGTATGAAGTATAAAAAACAACTTGATTTACATAGTGATAGTCGGATATTTACTGGTAGAATATGGATATTACAAGAAACCATTACGTGACTTAGCAATGTCACCAATGTCGACTTTACATCGAACATGAATCCAAAATCTGAACAAAACCCACGGAAAATCAATTTACAAAGGTGAAAAGATGCGTACGAAGACGACTGTTCTTTGATCCTTTCAAAACACTTCCGATGCTTTTCCTGTAGTGAACTATTTCCTTTTTTTGTTCATCTTCGAAGCTAAGCCGTTTCTCTATAATGTTGACTTCTTGACGTAATTCGTTTGCTAAGCGTGAATAGGAATCAGAAGCCATGAGACTCAATCGAAACCAAATCATAAGATGGGCGTTGTTGAGATATAAACTGCCCATTCGACTTCACTGATATTGGTACGAGCTATTTCTGCTTTCGCATGATTTACTCCATGAAGGATGTGAATAATTTGGAGACATTACATCGCGTATATGAAATTTCGATTCTCATCCAATATGCCAATAATGATTCCGTGATAAAATAGCGAAACCATGATCGTGAAGTGTCGCTTTTCAGGCAATGAAGGATAATTATGTCGCGAGTACGAACTACCATTTCCCAATTGCTTTCGTGATTGAAAGACGAACACAGGCGTAAACAAGTGGAAATAACAATGCTTGGGAGTCTTAAAAAATTAAGACTTCACTTCAAAGGAAACAAAAAGACCTGCTGTTGCAGTCAAGGATTTGTAGATTTTAAATGTTTCCATTTAAGCCACTAAAGTTTATTATAAACAGAAAAAATATGATAAATTGGTTCAAATTTTAAAAACAGCCTTTACTTCCAAATTGTTATTAGGTGCTTTCATTATTATTTGAGCCAACTTGTTATGCGGTCTGGTAAGGGCTCTTGTACAGCCCAATACACGTGTTTCGTCCTTACAAACTCGTCAGTCGGGCAGAACCCGTCGTCTTTCGACACTTTTTATAGTCAGTTTTCTCGGGAGCTCTACTCCCTTACAGAGAGTTATCGAAGACGAACGTTTTACACTCTATGTCAAGCGAAATTTTCACCTAACACAGAGCGTTTGCGTACTCGATTGCTCTTTGGCTGGTAATTTTACCAACGAGCCAGACCACTTGACAAGTTGGCTCAAATAATAATGAAAGGATCTATGAAATTTGAGCGCGGTCTTAATAAAGCACTCGAAATAAAAGTATGTTATTAGGTGTACAAAATAACTCCACCATTCTTAATTTTTGCTGTGATAACAGCAAAAACAGAACATGCAATATAATCTAACAATGTATTTCTTTTCAAACCTTTCATGAGGTCTGTTCTGAACGCTTACGCAGTGCAATACGCGTGTTTCGGTCTTGCAGCATCGTCAGTTATATAGTGCCTTTCGTCTAGGTCAACCTCTTTCGCGAAAGAACCCTTTCCTGTTACTGGACATGCAGTATTATGTCATTACTGTCATGTGTGAAGTGGATTTTCGCGCGGCAAGTTCGCTAATGATTTCTTGATGAAAGTAGGGTGCTCCTTCAAGGATTCGCTAAGACGAAAGGCACTGTGCAACTGACGAGGCTGCAGGGCCAAGATACGTGTATTTCACTGTATAAGTGCCCATAAAAGACCTCATGAAAGGCTCAAAAAAAAGGAAGGCATTATCAGATTATGTTGTCTGAGCAAGGTATGAAAAACAGTGGAATACAAAAGATATGCAAATACGTCTTACTTTAGAGCGCGTTAAAAACGGTACTTCTCCTACTTTTTTATATGCGAAAATTTCTAATCCAGTGAGAAACAACATCGTTGCGGAGAGTAACATATTTCCATGTTTTTAATCGTTTTCTTTTTAGTCTATGTTTTCGCAGCCACTTGACTACTTGAAAATTTTCGATTTTTATGCTAAGCAAGGTTTGTGAGACGACCTTCATACTATATTTTACCAAAAAAATCGTTTTGCTTTCGGATTGCGCTGTTTCAATTTCCCAACTGGTTTTTTGATATGATATACTAATCAATTTTAAGAAAATTATATCCTTATGTATCGAGGCAACTTCTACGAACGTACTTTTAGTTAAAGAACGTCCAGTTGTCCTAAAAACCTTTACTGTTCAATGTGAAAGTTACACTGTTGGGAAAACAAGGCATTTCGAGCTCATTCTCCATATTTCTTCCGACGATGTTGCGTAGATGTATCCCAGAAACAAATTTTCTATAATGAACGACTTAAGGAAGAAGCTCATATAGAGCTTTTGATATGTGGCCAGTGCAAACCTTGATATAGTTTGCACTCATCTCTTTGAGTTTTTCTTTGAAAAGGATTTTTGAAGATAAAATCATTATTTTGCAATTGTCCTTGAATGTTTCAAGCAAAAAACAGCCCCACCGAAGTCTCTTCTATCATAAAAAAGATTTGCTAACGATAAAACCCGCTTTAGTGGTGACAAAAATCTAAATTACATTAGAAAACTATTATATGCTATTGTGATGCGCTGCGTTCGCAGCGCGATTTCACCGCTGTCGCATGAAAAACTCAACGTGAAACTCAAGGGGTTGATCACCCGTTTCAATGTGAGAATGCACCATGTAGTCTCGCGACTAGGCCGCTGGCGCAATCACTGTGAGTAAGAACACCGGCTTAGCACCATATCAAGACCAAACATACAAGTCCAAGGATAAGTACTACTTGCTGCTCAATGGAACAAACAAATCGCACGATTCTCAAAAGAATAAAGCATACTCTAACCTGCCATTGATGCTGCAACATCATGGGATCACTACTGCCTTGAGCCATATGCACCTCGTGAATTGCTGGATCCGATCGTGCTCGATTAATTCTAAATCGAGTCGTATAAACCAAAGATGCTTAATCGCATACGATGTAGACCTTATCAATAAAAGGAATGAAGAACAAAGTGGGATGCATTGTAAGACCTCGAATGGGCAGGGCTTTTTGACTTGCGATGCAAGAGTGAACAAACAACTTTGTATATTAGACAGCACCCCACTGACTCCATAGACCTTTACCATAGATTTTACCGAGTATAAATGGAATATTATAGGTGTAAAACAAGCAGCTAACCATAACCATCCAATGAATGCAGAAAAGACTACACAAAAGAATATCCGTAAAGTATCACGGATTCTCTAGCGTCTACGTAAGTAATAAATTCTCAAGTCAACTCTCACGGGACTGTGGACCCACGGCCTCTGCATCTCTAACCTTCAACGTGTCGCCTCTAACAATGGTAGACAACATTAGACACCGTCGTTAGACGCGATATGTTGAAGGTTAGAGACGCAGAGGCCGTGAGACCACGGTCCCGTAAGGGCTAAGTTGCTTCAGCACCGCATGATTTAGGTGTACAGCTTTTACGGGGTACCTTTTCCTGATTCACGAACAATGTGACTAAATCTGTTTTGCATGTGTGCGTACACTGTGAACTCGAACTGGAAGAAAACTGATTTTGAACTGACGAGAATTCGTAGCCATGAGATTAGAAACTTTCTATTTTAATTTCGATGTGTAACTGTAAGTCAAAGTTCCCTCCTCATACGTGCAGCTTGCGAGCATGACAAATATGGAATCAAAAGAAGCGCCTGAAAGTACGTCGCTGCAGAAGAATCTCTGCAGTATTTAGTCCATACCTAGTCATATTCTCAACGGGCTAAGAAGATATGTGTTAAGGACGCAACTATTGCTACATCTCAAACCCTTCGTTGTTATGCGCTGGAGTTGAATGGAGTCTACGTGTGCACTTACAGTAGTACTATATGAGAGAAAAAAAAAACATGGAGCAATCTTTCAGCGCCTCATAATGGAATGATAAAAGCACCAGCTTCAGCACAGGTTTCGACAGAGAATCCGATAATCTCTCAAAAAACAAGTACTGATGCCAAGATGTGTGGATTCATATTTTCATGTTCACTTACTACGTGACATAAATTGATTGTCGTTAAAAATACAGTAACGCATAAATATAAATAATGCAATTTAGCAGCACCATGGCATTACCAAACAAGTGTAGAATATCACAAATTAAAACCAGAATTTGATAAGAATACATTGAGAAATAAACAAAGAAATCCGGGCACAGAAACACAATTTGAAATAAGAAAAGATATGACGAAAAAATAGCTATAGAACACTCAATTCGACGGCATAGTCATCTCTTAGAAATACAACCGCATTCATTATGCAGCTCAACTAATCAAAAAACTTAAAATCACCCATCAAAACTCAAAATAAACTGGCAGAAAGAAAACTCCGTATGCATTGAAGATGACAATTTTTCAGCGCTAGGGGAAATGAATTAAGAAAAAATACCGAAACTCTAACATGCCTTAGAACCTGTGATATCCTCTGGTTGATAAGCTAATAACCGATTAGCAAAGATTAACTGCTAATGATGCAATGGAGAAAAATACTGCCTTGTAATCTAAGCACACAGCTATTTGAAGGAACGCCTTGATCAACAACGCGATAGGAAAAATTAATGATGGGAAAGGCGAAGTCCTGCCCCGCACCCCGCACTCGCCGGTAGTCAACATCGAAAACCTATGAAACGTCAAAGCCAGGTTATCCTTAGGATTGCAAGGAGACGTGCTCAGCCAGCAATCTACGACATTCAGGAAGAAGACAAAAAAAACGAATAGAATGCTAAAAGTACTGGGACTCACACAGTGAAAAAACCACTGTAAAAAACTACCATCATCAATCTGCCAAAAAGAGCCAAAAGTGAGAGCAAAAAAGTCAGATCGCTGCATTCGTCTCGTAACAAAAAAGGTCAATAGATTTACCCACCATTACGGAGAAGTACTCTTGATGGTCAGAGTATTTAATTCATCACTAGAACAAAATCACTTTGAAGCACTCTAACCTTAAAGCTAAACCGGTATAGAATCATCGCCTTCGGCCAAGGTCAACTAGCTGTTGCAATCACTTTCTGCTTGAAAGATCCCGACCTTAGAGACCACCAACCTTTCTTCGGCTTCCAACAACTGTTTTTTGTGAGGACATGGAAATAGCAGAAATCAAAGTCGACCATGGATTGAACGCCTCGACATTGTGGGAGCTCAATGATCAAGACGAGCTTAAAGCCTAGTGATAGTAAGAAAAAGGCAGTTTAGAACACAAAGAAACGATTGAGTAAGAAGCTGGACGTCTACCAGAGGAAGAAAGGTGGGGGTGTATCAGTCTTATGCATAAGTGACGTAACAATTGACTAAGTAATTTCATGATTGAAATATACGTTTGAGTTAATTATGTAATTTTAGGACACCCAATAAGAGCTTGTCGATGTGTAATCGCTTTGCACAATAAAACAATTATAGCTTTGGAAGAAATTTCTCCTAGATAAAAAAGCTGCGTATGGCAACTAGAGTACTCCGAGCTCTATGATTTTGTTCCCACTGTTTCGCCAAAACCTCAAACAGAATCCTTCAAGCAGTCATACTCATTGCTATACTGCGATTCTTATGTGAGCCGCTGATGAGATTTGAGTAAAAATAGTGAAAAGATTGTTATAAACTTTTTGTTGTATAAGCCTTACATCATTTTTCTATAAGAAATGCAGCCAGGACATCTCTACGGCAGAGGTTATTCAAATTTCCGGAAGCGACTATGTACTTTGGCATTTTTTAAAATTGTTGTGATTGATCAATAAGTCAGGAGTTGCAGGAAAAGTCGGTCAACAATTTATTATGACGTTCTATGTAAATCGGTGATTTCTGTGACTTCTCTAAGATGTATTGCCTGATGGGAAACAATCAATTATGATTGGACAGTCACTATTATCAACACCCATCCTGTATAAACAAGCACGGCCGGGTGAAGTTTTCGCATTTATGAAGTGCTCCTCCAAGAAGATTCTCGGATGACAACGAAAACCCCAACGAGGGAAAGCGACTGTACAGCATCGACTCTGATCGAACAACTTTGAGAAAGACGAAACACGTCAAAACGTAGCCAATTAAATTAGATTTTTTTGAACTTCGTAAAACTGGCTCAGTGGAGAAGCTTCGCTCAATAATCACGTACGATTTCAGAAGAATAAGAAATCCAGGAACATTTTGAAGTGAGCGTCAGTCATCTCAACAAACTTGTAGCTGCCTTATAAGAACGAGAACACTTGATTAATTGCTTCGATCTTGGGAGAATTCTCATGAAAAGTTGCCGACTCTCTATTCAATGTTTCAATTCAGCAAGTTATTCAAACATTTAGGGAACGCGTGGCGGCAGTGATTACAAAGTGCGCTGCAGTACACACGTGGTCGGTGGTTCCATCCCACGTCTTAAGCTTGCCCAAACCTACCATTACTCCGGTGTAGACAAATTGAAAGCAGAATTGTTTAGGTAGCAAAACTTACTCGCCACATAAAAGGGTCATTGCAAGTCATTTTGAAAACCAGATATGCATTTCAACCAACATTATGCTTGATGAAAAGCCCAGCGAATGGTGTATTATTAACGGATAACCGATGTCGAGAGCTTTGTCCTTTTAAAATTCACAAGTAAGCTGATTCACAATTAAGAATAGCACACCTAATTCCTTAATATCAAAACACATCTAGTCTTTGAATAGCACAACAATCATACAATGTGAAAAAAAACAAAAGGCTTCATACTGGACGGGAAGGATCGAAAATGTAATTGATTCGCCCTATTTCGTTACCTGTGTGAAAGAAAAACGCACTGTCAATGACACTTGGAAGAAAAAAAAAACTTCTGAGCAAGAGATCGATCGTCAGCATTCTGATTTGATCGGTCTCAATATTTCTTTGCATATCACTATCCCTTCTTCCTTTGTTTTTTTCTCAGTGAAGTTCACTGAGTTTCAAAGCACACTGGAAAACACGTGGCTTTAGACTTCGGCTGAATATCTTTGGCAAAACTATTTTCAACAAAAAAAATCCACGAGACTTCGAGAACTAATAATCTTTCTGTGTTTGTTGTGCCCCAACTACTAGATATTCTCGCAAGTTTTGGCACTAGAGCATTGAACACCAAATTTATTAACCAGAAGTAATTACAACTGCTTATCAACACTATTCAAAGTATGTGCTATCAACCTGAACACAGATGACGATGAAGGTGAGGAGCGGAACAGTTTTCAAGCAATGTTCTTACGTTTGTACATCTGTGCATGAGTCAGCTCGTGTACGATCCATCGACCTTTCTTCCAGTTCTTCGCTGCTGCCTTCAATATTCTGCTGATTTTCCGCATAACCACCGCCAAATTGTCGGCCTACTCCTCGAAATTCGAATCGAAATCTCTTCAACTGCTTCAACAGCGGGCCTCTCGACCAACTTTGGCAACACGAAACTTAACAAAAAACAGAAACGCTGTTCGCCTCGACATAAATCCTTGAGCCTTTGCACGGTTGATATTCTTGTAAGCGGTCTGTCAAACTGCAGGCGCCAATACATAAAGCAGAGAAATAATGGCGGTGAGTGTGGGACAAATTCGGTAGTGAAAGCAAGCTGAAAAGATTATCCACAAAGCGGTACTGATTTACTGCCTAAGGGATGGATGGCAGAAAAGTATTCAGGCTGATGGGCGCATACTTTGAATAGTGTTGTTAAGCAATTTTAATTACTTCTCGTTAATAAATTTGGTGTTCAGTGTTTCATTACCAAAACTTTGAGAAGACCTCATAATATTTAAAAGAAATAGTCCCCTTTCAAAACAATCGACCAAGCGCAAACCACAAAGGCAATTTGTCCACTCTCATTATAACAGGAAACTGCTATTTGCAACGATGAAGTAGAAACGAATGATTGTGCATGCCCCTCCGTGCTTAGTGTTTTTTAGATTTGAAAAAAAACTTCAATATCTTCCAATATTATGAATCGATTGTGAACCGACCGGAATCTGCAATATGTATAACATGAAGCAGTAATTCGTTCTATTCGTGATTCACATCAGGTTGTTATGAAACGTCTTTTGGCTAACATCGCGGCCCCTTCGCCTCAATGCGCCTACAAAGATCTAACGAGGCGTCGAAATGTTGGTCGAATAGATATTTTATAACGACCACGCGTACTTTCATGAACAGAGCGAAATAATTCCGATTAGTCATGCTGGGCTTGAATGAGAGTCAATATTCAAACTTTTTATTTAGTCGAATTTCAGAGAGCTTTAAATAAACCATAATGAGTTGAGCGATGAGGTTCCATTCACGTTGTTTTCGTACTAAAATCCTATTAAACACTGTTCACTGTTTCCTCGCTGCAATAAGGAAATAAATTTTTAATTACTTAGATTATTAAAGAGCACCCGCATATACCGCACTCCAAAGAAAATAATTTCACAATTCATGAAAAAGATCACGTCACAATTGATTTCAAATTCTACGGAGTGCCCCCGTAGATTCGACATGATAAGGGTAATTTCGATGCTAACAACACTCGCCGCAGTATAGTCCATGCTTCCACAGAATTGAAGTTATGATAGCTTCTTCTTTTGCCTGAGGTCTACCTCGATTACAGCGTATCGCAACAACAAAAGTGGTTTTCGTATACTTTGACTGAGCAGTACATTGCTTCCTTGGCAGAACTGGTGCCCAAAGGAGTAAATGAGCTTAGTAATAGTAGCTCAAATTGCTGGATACTCAACGGGATCACATGTGACGTAACATCAATTTTTATAACGAACTTAAATAATCTATTACTCCTTATCTACAATAAGTCTATTTGTTAATCTACAACTTGACCGAAAGTTTTTAGATTCCTTTCGTCTCAAAATTCGCTTAACACAGGCATTTAGAGGCACAAAAACAGATATCGAAACTGGCTGGCCAATTCATATCCCGTGTAAGCAATTGGGCCTATATTTTCAATGGAACCCAAAAATGGTTAAGCGTTCTGTTGCTCAGCTTATATGCATGGAGGAATGAATAAAGAAATTTTGGACCAGAAATCCATTTTAAGTGGAACAGTTTAACACTCTACGTGTTTTTTTTCTCGGAGAAAACCACGAATTAAAATCTGCAGAGACGAATAAGAAAGAAATTGACTTATGTAACTGATAATAGACACTTAACCTAATCCTACTGTAAATCATGGAGTTCAAACGCAATAGTAACCGTGATATATCTGAGAACTAAATTACATCAAACGTCGTGATTTCAACATTGATTCACATAGCATCTCTATTCAATTTCTAGCAAGAATTCTCGTAAATTTCAATCCATCAAATATTTTAGCGCCTCCTGCAACTTTACATTTCCCAAGATGTGGTGAAGGAAAGCACTGAAGATATGGCGAAAGGGTTAAAACAAGAACATTAGCCATGCAGTGAATTGCTTCGGAACATATGTCTCATTACTGGGGACGAGCCAGTAATCGATGAAAGTTAACAATGCTCGAGACAAAAACACCTAGGCAATGGGTATTTGTAGCAACAAGTAAACGATAATGTGCAAAATATACTTTTAGAAAGAAATAGAAACATAGAAAGCGACAATGAGATGAAAAGTTTACGATGCACTCAACGAGATGAAAGAACGACATAAAGTAAAAAACAGAATGCAACGATAAGAATGTTAATTTTATTTCAAAACGCATCAGGGAAACAATGCCATTTTTGTGCTACCAGCAACAGCGGATTATGCAACGTTGCAGGTGTTCAGAATAACTGTAATATCGTGAAGTAACATATCAGCAATGAATTTAAGATGCGCTAAAGAATGTAAAACATTCAGTTGCTTTCCAGTGATATATCATAATTTTGAGCCGCATATGACGTAATGAGTAAATAATGCGATGAGTATACTACTTGGTTCAGTTCCGTCTATTGGCAAAGCCTTTCCATTCTTCCCAGAGTCGGCAAACTGGTACTGCTATTATTTGGAGGATAGAAACACTAAATGCACTGGTAAGTTTTCGCGGGTTGTACACAATGATATTTGCTATGTATACGTTGAATCAATTCGAGGATGTTTTTTCGAGTTGAGATAGTATAGTGCATATTTGAGGCATGAATCAACATCAAAGACTTCATCCTCTTTTTAATAACTGATTTCAGTGTACACGATGAACTTCTTAACACCCCCACTATTATCTATGCCATTAGATCAACATTATCATTTTTTCCCATCAGACACTACTTGCACTGAAGCTAAATCGGATGGTAGCCTTGCATTAACCCGGCAAAGTACATCGTGCGTATCTGCCTCATTATGCACGCTTGATGAGATTTCCCATTTATAATCTACCGGACATAGATAAATTCCTAAGAAACGAAAGTGCATCTTATCTAACTCGACGAATCTAATGACTCACGAGAGTGAGTGTATTGAAGATGAGATATGATTAAAAACTAAACTCCTGGACAATATTCGACGTCAACTAATAATGAGGATAAAAAAAAGACTTCACACTCGTTACAGACAGCTCAGATAAATAAATGTTAACCTCCTCGTCGTAGTGTAGTCAAGAGTCTACAAAACTGTCTAATCTACAAAATCGTAAACATAGGTTACCGCGAGGAAGCGCTCTCTTCCATAAGGTGTGAATGAAGTAGCAGTTACATACTATTGCTATCGTCACTGGGACTGTATTGAGAGTGAGGTCACGTTGAAATCCATTAAAATAAGAGCTCTTATTATTAGTGTAGGCGACCAAAATTCAATGCAGTATGTGAGAACATCCAATGTGACAATCCTGTCCCTTTGAAAACTTTGAATTTTTTTGTGAACATCGAAAACGTGAAGAAAAAAAAGCGTTTGGCATACGGACTTCGCCGACGCTCACCATCGCCTTACTCAGAAACGCGAGCTGAAGAATAGATTAACACATATCTACGAATCAACTGATTGCGCAGCATACACCTTGACTTTAAAGGTTAAAAGCTCATAGGTGAACAACTTGAAACTAATGGTGAGCAGTAAAAAAGCGGTGTATGGCGCTGCAAGAAGAACAACCGAATAAAACTAAAAAAGGAATGATTCTGCTTCCACAATCTGGAAAATGTTGTTGTTCTTCTCGTGATATACTCTTTAACAAGCTAAGTGTTAGACAAGAAGTTGGGAGTGCAACCAGCCTTGCTCAACATGAGATCGTGTACATGGATGTTAGGAGATCGTTAACGAAAAACATAGATATAAGTCGTAGTTTTAAGCTAGCATTATGATCCACATCTGTAATGCTTCAACACAATTCAAGTATAAAAGTGGCAACGGTGAAGGTTGCTAGAAAATTGGACACCTTACACATTATAGAAATCGGACGATTGGCTTCAGTCCAGGATAAAACCGTGTCATCATTATTACCATATAGAAATCCATCCATTGATTAATGGGAAACATTATGATAAACAAAAAATGCTAAAAAGCACATACACCAAAAATAGGCTGCTGTTTCGAAAATATGGAAACCTAGTCACAACATATCATACAAACATACCATAATAAATTCAGAAAAACTCTTGATTTGAACAAAGTTGTTTACAGCGATCTGTTTACTTATTACAATAAAGGACAGCATAAAGGACAAAGCTCTCAACGTTTATGAATCCTTGTGGGATGCGCTATGCATTCGACTTCAATAAGCATGGTCAGAAGTGACTGAATCCATTTCGGACCTTTACAATGATTCGCAGACCTACAGATGTATCAAATCAGTGCCGCTACCACTCAGTTATTAGAGCTGCTCTGCGTCGCACACAAAGAAGATGGTTCAATCTCGCGCTCATGGCTCAGCAAGCCATCCATTCCTCCGGAGTTGTCGACTTGGTACCAAACCGGTCCCAGACTTGTTTGGGAGCATAAGCAGCATCGACTCCGATACAGCGGTAGGCTATCGCAAGTCACTGTAAAGACCAGATATGCATCAAATCACCTCACAAAGCTATTGAAGACAAACGCATAGCGCATCCCTCCAAGATTAGTCAACACCGAGAGCTTTGTGCTTTATCCTCTAAGAGATGTCTGGTGCCAATTCGCTGACACCGGATGTATAAAAGGTTGACCAACTTCGCGGATCGAACCAACGATGAAGTGTATGTAGCAAGGCACCTTTGACCACTGTGTTACACGCGCCACAATGGACTCAAAGTACATACAACTACACGCACTGAACAAAAGCTACTTATATTGATCCAATCAGTTCATAGTTCTAAACAACTGACAATAGTAGTCTGCTTACTCAAAAACAAACTTTACAGAAACTGCGCACAAAAGAAACGTGTTTGATGATGAACTCGTAAGGGATATTTCACTACAGCACAGGTGGAAAAACCACTGAGCAAAGTTTAGTTGATTTACGGTGTTATAATAAAAAGTACTCCACGCAGTAAGGCGGCGTGGAAATTTCCGGACAATCCCATAAAAGATCTACCACGTTGGAAAGATCAGCTGATAACAAATTGTTGCGTTAGACAATGCACCTTATCTAAGCTGCACCACATGACGGATTTCACCACACCACACTCTTGAACTCTCTCTTCCTGGCAACAGACAACAGATAAGAAAAAAGGAAAATGTGGAAATGAAAGTTAAATGATTTATATGAGTGATAAAAACAGATGTCATGGTTGTGCTTCGAAAAATCGCCGGATGAAATGTCAAAACCTGACGCTCAAAGGGTTGCCACGTTATTCCAATTCACAAGCTACTTGATTCAATATATACAAAACCCTTGAAACGAGAAAACTTGCTCAGCAGGAGGATAACGTTATGCATACCTGATGTTATATATACATAATGCAGACAATTTACGAGCTTGAAAGAATACTATGGTCACTGGCGATTTAAAAATAAGGTTATTAGGCCACTCAATAGAGAGCAGGCACAGTATTCAATTTAGGTAATACTCGATTCCAATGAGTGTCACATCCACATGATTCATCCAACAATCTCCTTCAACACACTACATCACTATATCACTTGCACATTCAACGTAGAAGCACTTCATTATGTAATCACTCATGAATCATGGCTCGAGCTTAACTGAGTTTAATGCCGATTTGCACTCTCCAGAGTAATTCCGCTACGAGCGATTGCTAAATGTCACCGGTTGCGGTTTAAACGCTAAAAGAGAAAGTAGTGCAGGTCTCTGTGGTGTAGTGCCAGTGTGAGCGTTCACGGAAAGGGTGGTAGTGGTCCAAGTCGTTTACACATTCTTTGAAATTTGAGTTCTGCTCTAGATCAGTATTCCTGTGGTAATCAACTCTTCTCATTTGAAGACCCTATTTCACGAGTAGTCCGTGCTCCTAATAGCTGATGTAAAATTACTATCCAATCTATATTCTTTATCTGAAGATTCCGCTCATTTTAGTAGACAACGCGGTTACTTCAAGTTTAGTACTTTGACTAGACATTCCGATCTTTAACATAAAGACAGCACCTTGATCCGACATGCCAAGCATGCAGAGAACAACTAAACATTATACTAGAAAAAAATGCATCAATAAATAGAAGAAAGTCAAAACAAATCAACAAAAAAAAAATCGAATCTCGGAAGAGGACTTCAGTAGTGCAGTTCAAAGTTTTGTTCAACACTCAACATTTTGACTATGCAGTAGAAAACAATATCAGCAGTAATTAAAAGCAGTTGAATAGCAAATTCGGTAAATTCCGTTATCTGAACCCTGTTCCGACCCTTTGGGCGATACGCACTTCTTAGTTTTCTTTTTAAATTCAAGTTTGAGTAATCGTTTGATATCTTAATCAAAAGAATTTGAATGCTTTATTTACAATATAGCTATATCATTGCACTGTAATAGCAAGAATAAAACTATGTTTCTCATGGATATTTCTCGCTGGACAAAACTTTTCTCCTGACTTTTAGTAACAGTTCGATAGCTTGAATATCGGCAATTTCAATGATTTTGCTATTTTCTGAGAAAAGCTTCTTAGTACGCCGTAGAAGCCAAAGAAATTTTTAGTTTCGCGTAGCGCAACGTCAGTGTCAAATTACCGCTCTTTGCCGATAAATCCATAGAATGTCGCAACACTGCCATTGAGCCGCCGAGCTTTACTAGTGCCAAATTTGCGAAACACAATATTATGATTGTTACCGCGCATTAAAGAATCCTTTCTAGAAACCAAATACATCATCGGAATTTTCGAGATTTAAGCTATCGAACAGTTACTGAAAGCCTACACGAAAAACTTTGTTCAGCAAGAAATGTCCAAATGAGAAACTTATCTCACTTTTGCTGTTGCACTGCAATAACAAAGACATTTTGGAAAAATAAAAAACACCATCGAAACTCTTTTCATTGAAGTTATCGAATGACTACCCAATTAAAAACAACCATAGTATACGTTTTTTTTAAAGAGGTCTAAACAGGGTGCTGATAACGGAAAAGTACTCAAAATTCTCATTAGAAACGAGGACTGTTTGCTTGATCGAATTTTTTTGAACATGACAATTTTTAAATAGTAAACGTCCTACCCTATTGCATAAGCAGAGCAACAATGAAAGAAAAGCCTGGAGAAAAGTGTCAAAAGCCGAGTAAATGACGTTGAATATCCTGTGTTTCTGTTTTGAAAAATAATGGTTTATCTTACAAAAACTGAAAAGTTGTCACACTTAAATGAAAAATTTATGGTTACCGAAGTACCACATTTGGCTAATATATTCCCTCAAGGATGTCAATGATTTGTGGCATTTTTTTACTCTTAGCTTTATTTATACTTGTGACAACAAATACCTCAATGATAACGAAAATGAGCGACGGAAACAGTTCTGTGCTAGAACAATTGTGAAGGTACGGCCAGTCGCGGTCTAGGTTTCATAAGTTTTCGGAACGATGCCACTTATCCCCTCTGCAAATGATATCACGTCTACTTTGTAAAGTGACTACAGCTAGGGATAGAATTGGCTCATGCCCATTGCTACCATTATCTTTTCCTCACTGAAGCTCAATTCCCTCAAAAAAACAATTTCAAGAGATTTGAGGAGCTCTGCTCCTTTTCGATGAAGCTATGAGCTTAGAGAATACATCAGTTACATGAAAAACGTTTTCGCCAAACAATCATTCAATAAATGATAAATGTTTAGACGTTTGTAAAAAATCTCTGATATCTCTCTAACTACAGTTTACAGTAGATAGTCTAAACCAAATCGAGAAACAGCATACTAATAAAGTAATATAAGCGAATACAAATATAGTAACAGAGTCCACCCGCATCCCAGAGATAACATCCGCCAATAAGGGATACATTAAGTAAGCTCGTAACTTACGAAGATTCTTCGAAAGAAAATTCTGTACAAGACAGTTTAGATCTCGCATTTACGTTTGCACGACCCATCACGATATTGTTCTGAGCGGATCCCAGCACTTCTGGGGTTCTCCTCTCAAAGACTCCTATATTTCGCCACTTACGATGCTGCTTAGTGGTCGCCTTCTTCGTGTTTTCTCCATGAATGTCGTAAATTGCCGGTGGAGAGAATCTTTCCAGCAAACTTGGAGACAGTCGAGTTACGGCGTCCGTATGTGAAGGTGAACGAGCCTCGCTTCCTAATAACCTATTCAGTCTTACCCCCCCCCCCCCCCCTCCCCTCCTTCTATACGAAACGATTCGAAAAAGTTTTTAATTTCTCATAGATATCAAAGTAGGGGTTAAATGAAATGAGTTCGTGTACAAGCTTCGATAAACTATGACGTAACTCGAAACAGCTTCTTTGGATTCCTAACACAAATTCAGAAGCTGCACGGAGATAAATTTCTATGAAGATAATGAGTCTAAATTCTTTCTATTTTGACTGCCACTTGCAGTGATATGATGTTATAGTATACCCAATATGTGGAGAACAGTACTCCACATATTGGGTATTTCTATGAAAAGTAAAAATCTTTCGTGCACAAGCATATCATGTACCAACGCACGAATATGCATAATGGAAAATAATCTCCATAAGCAATTATTAGTCACTGAAAAAAAAAACTTGAGTCGTATTTTGGGGACGAAAACCAGGAAGTGGCCAAATCCTATCAAAAATGCGATGCTGGCAGAAGAATAACTGATAAACCTCGAATACGTATTGGGCTTGCAAGAGAGTTATCGGACGTTTTCGTTTCTTTTGATTATTTTTCAGCATCAAAAATTCTGTTTTCACCATCATTTAGGGCACTTCTTGCGGTTATTTCGATATATAACACTTGTAGATTCCAAAATGAAACTGCTTTGCACGCTACGATACTCGTGTAGCATCAACAATCGTTTTTGCTTTCAGGACAATTCCATCTTAAAACAAAAATTCAAGTATTACTTATCAAAATAACCGCAACAGGTTTCTCTAAATGGTGGTAAAAGCAAAAACATGAATGTTGAAAAATACTCGACAAGAACGAAGAAGTGCGGAAAATCAAAAAAAAAAAAAAGAATCAACCCAATAATTTGGAACTTAACTTTAACACTCGAAAAACTACAGTGATGAAGGGAATAAACGGCGCTATCATGCCTGACTTCTGAACAATCAACAAAAGCAGGTCCGAAGTTCACTGGGTAGAAAAGTTGAATCTACCTAGCTGCCAAGCTAACACATTTGAAATGATGTCAGCTAAGGAAACTACTTATAAAGTCCAGATTTTTGACCACAATTAGGTAGTAGAGACAACTGCTCCGTGACTGAAAGCAGTTAAAGCGTACGTCTCATTTGAAATAACGAGAAAGGATACTGTCCTACTGATAAAAATAGAGACTGCTTAACTTCAAAAATCACCACAAGCAAAAGTAAGAAGAACAAAAAGAACCGGAAAAAAACATTCGGAAAAACTCACTGATTCCACTGCTCCGGAGCGAGTAGTTGATACTGTGGATTCGGATAAGGTACGTAGTGGGGATCGAGCGGTGGCACTCGATCCGGGGATCGCTGTCCTCGTCCATACGGATGATAGAATGCAGGATGCTGCTCGGGCGTCCGACTTCGATGGGCATTCTGCGTGCTGGGGACCCACGTGGCACCCCATTCAGTGTGGTACGACGGCATCTGATGGACGTTCGGTAACGAGCCGCCAATCGGATTCCATTGAGGAGGGCACAGCGACGTTGACGGTTGAGATATTGTCTGCGTTTCCGAGCTGCTTGTAATCTGACGTACCTTAAATCATTATTCAACATCCACTTAAGAAATAGACAGATCAGTCGATAAACAGAAATAATTTGAAGATCTATTAGGAGTTTATATGTGCGACGGCGACAAATTTGTGAACCGATCTCATTCACTGAATAAGAACTTTCATGAGAGTTTTAATAATCATTCGCAAACTTTAATCTCTGGCTAGAGCCCTAAGTGGTCGGTGTTTCGAAGCACTCTTTTGAAGCGCTCTAAAATGCAAACTAAAATTATGTTTCACACAACCACGTGTTTTTCTCTTTTTTCGCTTATATTTCGCTGGACATAACGCCTTCCTTGGAGTCCTGGTACTCATTCGATACACAAGTTTCGAAGATCTCAAAAATGTGCTTGCCTTTTGATCTCTAACATTCCTATGAAAAATTCCTGCCCAGCGAATCGGCGAAGAAGATCGGTTTGTAAACTTGTTGCCATCTAACATATAAACACTATATATCCAAATATTTCCCAGCAAATCAACATCCGCTCCGGAGGATTGAAAAAATTGTACAGTGAACAGTGGCTGTCATCAAATCTAAACAGTAATAAAAAGAATACTGTTTGACCGTACAAATGGCCAATGTTTGTCAGCTAGACCGGGTTCAAAGTCGTAAGGGACTGCCAAGGCCAAACCGCTAACCGTTGGTTGCTGACAGGTTGATGTGCTGCAGCGTAGAGTGGTGGCAAAACAGGCACCGATAGTGTAAGATTATAACACGCGCTCGAAAAGGATAGAATGCGGGTTCGAGTCCCGCCAGACGTCAAAATTTTGCACATCACTCAAAATCATTGAGCAGTTGTTACTTTTACATGGGCCGTTATTAAATCAAATTTGGCTTGCAGCAGGCCATGGATCAAATTCGTTCTCTCGCCTTCGCCTTCCATAAGGCTCTCTGAACATTTCACGTATCACTTCGGCTGCTGCTTAAGAATCTCCTTTCTTCTTCTTGATGAATTTGGAGAATAATAGTCGGGACGACTCCTCTGGTCTTGGGGATAGCTAAGCTAAAGCGTATGACCCTATGTGGACGTGCGCAGCAGCGTTGCGGGAAGGGGCCGCACTTTGCTTTTTCACCGTCTTATGGTGCGACCCCTATCCACTACGATATACCCGACTCAGCATTTAGAATCCCTTTTTCTATTTCGTAATATTTATCACTGACCACAAAACGAGTGATACAGTGATTACTGATGGCACTGTGCCTAAAGAAACGGAAACGCTTTTCAGGCGTTGATTTTCAATAAAAATCGCCAAAACAAAGAATTTGTTACCACTGCAGCGTAGGGTTATCCTTTCACTTTGCAGGCAGTGTAACTAATTCGGCGTCGATTCGTCTACCATATGTGAGGGGTATAGTCCCTTACAGAGGATTGGCTGAGCGAAAGGCAGAGTGTGACTGATGAGGCCACAAGGCCGAAGCGTACGTCTAGCACCGCATAAGCGCCACAACGGACCTCATAAAAGGTTTAAAATCTAGCCGACAATGATTTTCTGAGCCATGCATGTGATGTCATAGGGCAGCTTATAGAGCCCGATACTCGTGTTTCGGCCTTGACAACCTCGTCAGCCGTGCAGTACCTTTAGTCCTAGCCAATCCTGTCGGGGTAACCTAACCACATATTAAGAGTAGGTACGGCGAACTTTTTACACGCGCCACTGAGTATAAATATCACTGAATTGGCAGTGTCGTACATTTCATTGCTCTTGGCTGATGTCGTCAGGTACATTGGACTTTGCGTTTCGGGTATTTCCTTGAGACCACGCTCAATTTCGCTATGCCTGATAATCATTTTTTAAGCCCCATTAGTTGCCCTATAACATACCACACGCATGGCTCAAAAAATGAATATCAGGCATGTTGAAATGTGAGCGGATCTTAAGAAAACACTCGAGACGAAAAGTATAATATATTAACGATACCGGCCAAGAGCAGTCGAGTGTAAAACACTGTCCATTCAGTAAGCACCTCTGAAAAGTTCGTCTTCGCCAACTCTATATTGGGGAGTTGGGTATCCCCGAGGGGATAGGCTAAAATAAAGACGAAGGGTTCTGCCCGATTGACGAGGCTGTCATGGCCGAAACACGTGTATGGGGCTCTATAAACCTTGCTCTGTAACAGACCACATGCCTGGCTCAAAAAAATCACTGTCAAACGGACAGCTATCACGAAAGGGTTGGTTAGGGCGAAAGCCAGCGTGTGACTGATGAGGCCAGCAGGCCCGAAACGTACGTCTCACACTAGAAGTGCCAAAAATAGACCTCATGAGAGAAGAATGCTAGAGTTACGCGGCAATCACGAACGAAGTATCGAGCGTCAAAAACAGAGAGAGAGAGAGAGAAAAAAAAAAGAGAGACGCGATTCGGGGCGTACCTCACGCATGATGCTGTCGAAAGTGCTCATGTCTTCACTCTGCTTCCGATTCATGATCGCGATTTTCTCGGCGAATTTTCGTGGCGACGTGCCCGACATGGCGGCCACGAACGAACGCTTCACGGGAGACGTCTCACGAAGCGGCAAAACCAGCAATCACCACTTATCGGCGGGAGTTCACCACCATCGACTGATCGTCGTCGTCGTCGTCGTCGTCGTCGTCGTCGTCGTCGTCGTCGAGTCGTACAGCATCCAGTCAAATCCAGTCGGCGCTATTGATGCGGCGAGACGGCGGGAACACGCTGGAGAAGAGAGGGTGATCCGCCCACTCAGGAATCGGCACGCGATGAGCGCAGCGATTCCTGAGAAGAAGATCCGATTACGGTAGCATTGAGTTGGATTGTTGCCAGATTTGCTATTCTGTTGTTCTCAAATCGTTATGCAGGTTAATTTCTTTATATTTGAGGTTTTCATCCTTTTTTTGGTACTAGAATAGTTTGTAGATTGAATTATTACAAAGTAACATTTCTTAACCGAAATTTCCATCTTATTTGGTGGACAGCTTGATTTGTTTTTTTTTCTGCTCAAGTAATAGAAGTGTTCGGCTAGATCGTTTGAATTTTTATCTGACCTTCACAGGCCTTGACGAGGGCGAAACCGCCGAAACTTTAGTTGAGAAAAACAATGAATTGTTGATGTTTTTTTTTGAAAAGCGCATGTGGCGCAGTTGGTAGAGGTGCTCTGCGTCGCGTACAAGGTCAACAGTTCAATCTCGCGCTCATGACTCAACAGGCCATTGATCCCTCCGGAGTCGTTAAATTGGTACCAGACAGGTCTCAGACTTGTCTGGGAGGATAAGCGGCACTGACTCGGTTCAGCGGGAGGCCATTGCGAGTGATTGTGAAGGCCAGATGTGCCTTCAGTCACTTCAAACGAAGTTAGAAATTGAAGACGAATGTTTGGCGCATTTCTCAGGGATTGTCCAACGCCAAGAGCTTCATCTTATTCCTTTTTTTGCTTTCTCACTATCGTTGAAGAGAAATGGTGGATTGAGATCTCGTATCGAACAACGCGGTCTACGAGGAGCCTGCCTGGGGAAACGTTCATGACTCAGTAGAATTTGGAATCAAACCGAATTTGGTCTCTCTGATCGAGAGCAAACAAATGAAAAACCGACCTCATTCGGCGGAGAGAGCCATTTCATAGACGTGTTGGTCGCCATTCGAAAGCTGAGACTTCAGGCTGCAGCCCCGCGTCGCCGGTTTTCGAAAAGACCATTTTGTAACGATATAAAATCCAAAATAAAACTACTTTCTAGTCTACCGTTTTTTGCGATGTTGTGATGTTACAAATGTACCAAGTTATGTGGAGTGATCTGCAAAATTGTAGCGTCAATGGGGTTCGAACCAGCATCTCACCCTATCAGGGAACGTGCATCCACCACACTTTCCACGCGACAACGCATCTACTTGTCAGCAATGAACCGTCAACGGTTTGGCCCAGGTAGTTGATATCGACTCTGGACCCAGTCAAGCTGACAGATATTGGATATATCTATGATCAAAACGAATCCTCTCTATTCAACCACTTTTGGCGGTGTTATGATGATAGAGATATCCCCATATGTATACAAATATGATGTTGAGTGATATGTAAAACTTTGCATCAGGCAGGACTCGAACCCGCATGTCACCCCATCCAGCGGTGCGTGTTTTAATCCGCCGCACAATCGACGCCTGGTTTGCCACCACCCATAATTTGGAGTCCGACCGCAATCCGACTAGGTGACATTAGTTAAAACTTTCAGAACGACTTGACCACTAACTCTAGAACGTATTCTCTCTCATAAACGTGTTTCGTCCTTACAGACTCGTCAATCGGACAGAACCCTTCGTCTTTCGATATTTTTATAGTCAGTTCTCTCGGGAGCTCTACTCCCTCACAGAGAGTCATAGAAGACGAACGTTTTACACTCATGTCAAGCGAAATTTTCACCTAACACAGAGCGTTTGCGCACTCGATTGCTCGCTGGCTTGTATTTTAATCATATTATACCTTTATTTCGAGAGCTGCACTAAGACCACGCTCAAATTTCAATAGATCCTTTCATTATTATCTGAGCCAACTTGTCATGTGGTCAGGTATGGGCTCTTGTACAGCCCGATACACGTGTTTCGTCCCTTAAAGACTCGTCAGTCGAGCAGAACCCGTCGTCTTTTGACCCCTCATCGAAAGACAACGGATTCTGCCCGACTGACGAGTCTGTAAGGCCGAAATACGTGTAACGGGCTTACAAGAGTCCTTACCAGACCACATGACACGTTGGCTCAAATGATAATGAAACGATCTATTGGAATTTGAGCGTGGTCTTAGTGCAGCTCTCGTAATAGAGATATTCTCTTTCAGTCGCCCACTTTCATGGACTTCTCAAATTGAACTGTCCCTCTAATGTCACCTTCAACTTGAAACAATCCAAGATTATGGAGCATTCGAATTTAAATGTAATGCAGAGAAGAAATATGAACACCAGAGCGGCGTGTTTTCTTCGCCATGTGCTTAGTAAATTGATATTCGTTTATCATATGAAGCGGCTGGTGTGTTCGCTAGGAGAGAAACATCAGAAATTTCCGTGAGCCATCTCTACTTCGTTCTAAGTGCAGGTATCCAGGCTAATATTGGTATCGGTTTTCATATTGATCTTGTTATCGGTATCGCCTCGGTGTGAGCGATCAGTACGATTTTCTCATAATTTCTCAGCTTATCCAAGGTTGGTAGCAATTTTCACTCGGCTAACGTTTCGACGTGGTCTTCTTCTTCTTCAGAGCCGATTGATGTAGGAGGTCGATCATCATTTATGATTTGGCTTAGGATTCATTAGCACCGTTGTCGTCGTCGATGTCAATCCTGAACATCGCTTATTTTGATAGCACTCGATAATCATTTTCCCTATAATCGGAATTATCGCAAGACTTCAGCTCCACCGTTTGTTGTGTAATTCAGCATTTTTTCTTGGATTTTTGTATGGTCCGCTTTCACGTACTATGCGGACTCCAGCACATGACAAAACAACACATGAAAAAATCAAAGTTTGTTCCGTGGAGTCCAGAGGTAAGCCTAGCTAGAGCGTCTTCAGGTCGCCACCACATTAGAGTAGTCAGTCGTCGGCCGTTGTGGATCAGAGAGAGAGACTACTACCTTGTGAATAGTAGTTACCAAGACGATGGCCATTCCTGTACGGTTTAGTCTTTGCCGGGTTCTTCGCGCGATAACGTCGGACTCCTTTACAGCTTGAGTGGCCCTGCTGGGTGTTGCACCCTCCATTGTACTTCGCAGTCCGACATCCAGGAACATCTCCCAACCACGATGAGGGGGTAGACGATTTTAGAGACTTGTTTTACTAGAGGCCTGATATTCACTATCGTATGCCTTCAGACTGAACTCTGTTCAAGAAACCGACTATATTTGAGCCTTGCCAAGAGTAATCAGTAATTCGCTACATAACTCGGCTCAGACGAAGTTGTATTGAAGCCTCTTTTCCGCTAACGTTTCGACAAGTGAGCAAGTGACCATTCCGCTTTGGATTTCAAGTAGAACTGCGCATAGCAAAATGGTAAGTAGTCACTGTTTTATTGACTCGACACTTTGTCGATATGGGTTAGCACTAGAAGCGCTGGGGCGACCTGTTCAACGATGTGTTGAGGTCCTCATCACTTCACCGGATCCCAATGACTCTCAGTGGAGCCGTACATTGCTGCGCATCACGCACTCAATGTATTCAGTTTTTCTGATATCGAGCTTTATTTCCTGTCTCTTAGGGTAAAAGATGTTCTCTCATGCTCGACCCATCTCGAAGTCTTTTCATCACTCTTTAACCCCTTAGGGACGGCAGTTGATCGGTCGTACAGCGCAGCCGCATTGAGCGCGCGATTTTCATTATTCAATCAGGTTTTTCTTCCATTTAGATTATAAAACCTAAGGTATTTCTGGGTTAATCTGATACTCAATGATTTTCTCTACATGATTGTATGTATGCTGTACATATATAACTTTTCCATACGGCAAAACTTCGAGAGCGAAACGTAATCTTCTTTTCACTCTTACACCTTTATATAATATCCTTTCTGAAAGTCAATAACACATCGAAATTCTCGAGATTTGTGCTATTGAATGGCTTTTATATGAGTTTGGTGAAGAGTTGCATACAAGCCCTAGCCGAGCAAATAAAACATTCTGAGTATGAAACATAATTTTATTTCCGCTGGTAAAGTGTATTAAAAAGCCTTTTTGAAAAACCAGGCACATTGTTGAAATTGTAGAGAATTAGGCTTTTGAATGCTTACCAAATCTTGAAGAGAAAAGTTTTCTCCATCGAGAAAGACCTTCAAACATACGTGTAAATCAGCTGGTACTCGTCGTCCTCCAGGGGTTAAATGCTGCTATAAGCTAGAAATCGCGTTTTAGACGTATCTAACTAGGCCGTATTTCGGTACTTGGATACATAGACGATCCGTCTTCATGAATTCTGCGAAAGTTGTTGACTTGCGAATTCGTCGTTGACTATCGGAGCTTGTTGGAGGGTTAGCGGAGGGTTCGCCTCACGGGCGGCGCGACGAGCATCACAACCAGTCGGCCACGATGCCCCCTATGCTTACATATATATATATATATATATATATATATACATATATATATATATATATATACGTATATGCATATAAATATATGTACATATACATATGTATCTATATTGAAACATATAATAGAGTGGATTTATCTATGTGCTTTGTTTTCTTAAGACCATGCTCAAAATTTTGATATGCCTTATAATTATCTTATGAGCCATACATGTGTTCTTTTGTAGGACAACTTATAGAACCCGATATACGTGTTTCGGCCTTGACAGCCTCGTCAGTCGGGCAGTACACATTTCGTCTTAGCCAATTTGGCGAAGACGAGCATTTTACAGGTGCCGTGGAATGAGAGAACTCATTAGATTGGCAATGTTTTACGATCGATTGCTCTTGGCTGGTATTCATGAAATATCATAACGTTCGTTTCGAGTGCTTTCTTGAGACTAGATATGTTGAAATTTGAGCGTGGTCTCAAGAAAACACTCTATACGAACGGTATGATATTTCATAAATACCACTCAAAAGTAGTCGAGAGTAAAACACTGCTAATTTAGTGATTTATTTCACTTGTCGGCACCTGTAAATCGTTTGTCGTCGCCTACTCTCTATAGGAGTTATGTAGGAGCCCCTGAGAGGACTGGCTAAGCACGGAAGGATACTGACGAGGCTGTCAAGACCGAAACATGTGTATCGGGCTCTACAACTTGCCCTATAAAAGACCAAATGCATGGCTCAAAAAATGGTCATCAGGTATGTTACTTTTCGTTACGCCTAGGTCAAGGAAACCTACCTGACAGGTTTTGCACGATTTAGGAAGAAAGCAAACCAATCTATCGAAGGTTACACAATGGTTACATTTTACTCAACTCGATTGAGTTACCCAATGATCAGCGAAGCATTACTTAGAGTAGAAGCTCTTCTAGTTTTCTTATTAATCTTTTGACACTACTTGATCCGTCCTTACGGTGTTTCTTATCGCTATGCCGATTCCACTGCTTCTAGCGTCAATTCGTTTTTTCGTCTTCTTCTTGAACGTTGTGGAATACTGGTCAAGCGAGTCTCCTTGCAATCTCGACGATAGCCTGGCTGTGACGTTCCGTAAGGCGTTGCTGTTGACTGCCGGTGAGAGTGGGGTGTGGGGCCCGACTTCACCACACGCCTCGACGAGCATCACAACCACTCGGCCCCCGCCCCTCCCCTCCCCTGTGAATCGTAGGAGTGCCTTTTTTAATTTACTTTTTTATGCATGAAATAATTTTCTGTTTCTACGGACTCGTACTCTTACAATTGTTCTTGCCCTCTTCGCTTTTTGCTTTTTGCTGGAATAAACAACAGCTTGAAGTTGTGTACTAGTCTATTTCGGTACCAGCGGGTTTGTCCCTTGAAGGCTTTGTTTTCATGTTTCCAAAGTTTGAGTTTCCATTGAGAACATTGCGGTTTTTTCCTCCATGCTAACCTTATCGTCTTCCATGCTCCAAGTCTGCGCTTTCCTATTCCTAACATCATACTTTTGGTGTTTTCGGCGACTGAATTTCTAGAGATGGTGTTTTGAAGCACAATAAATTTTATAAGAGCGTACGTTGCGCAGTGCTTAGAGGTGCATTGCGTCTCACACGAGGTCCATGGTTCGATCTCGCTCTCATGGCTCACCAAGCCATCCATCCTTTCGGGGTCGGTAGAGTGGTGCCAGACTGGTCTCAGACTTGTCTGGGAGGATAAGCAGCACTGACTCGGTTCAGCGGGAGGCCACCGCGAGTCATTTTAAAGGCCACATATGCGTTCAATCACCTCAAACGAAGTTAGAAATTGAAGACGAATGCATGGCGCATCCCTCAGGGATTGATCAATGCCGAGAGCTTTATCCTTTTAGCTCTTCAAATTCTATAATCATTCTAATTATCCACTTTTTCGTAGTCACTTCTTGCTGTGCTATTTGTTATCTAACTGCTGTCATAAGAAATCCATATGTAGTAAGCACCACAGTTCATATTTTCTCAACCACTACCGTAATTTATTATCGGGTTAGTGAGAAATTTCGGAGACTCTTTCGTTTTTGTCGATTATTTTCCGTCATTCGAGATTTTGTTTTCGCTGTTGTTCAGAGCAGCATCTGCGGTTGTTTTGGTACGTAACACTTTCAGTATTGTTCTAAGGTGGAATTGTCCCAAGAGCAAAAACGATTGCTGATGCTGCACGAGAATCGCTGCGTGCCTAAGCAGCACTTTAAGCCAAACGATACTTGTGTAGCATCAGTAGTCGTCCTTCCTCTCGGGACAATATCATCTTATAAGAAATATATGAACGGAACCGCAAGAAGCTGATAGTAAAACAAAATCTTAACTACTAGAGAACAATCAACAAGAGCGAAAAGTCCGGGAAATTCCTTGCCAACTCAATCACGTTTGGAGTTTTCATATTCGAGAACGAATAGGATTTTCGATGTTTCCTTTTCGAAATGAATGCGAATGATTCCTTGTCTGGAAATCGAGGGATCAATCTGTTTGAAATTTACCCTTATAATTTACTTTAGGGAGTCTAAAAAATGTTGGGAAGCGTAACGACATGATTGCCCAGCAGAATGCTCCCAACCAATGAGATTGCTACGTCGTTATTCCCGGATGTTCACGACGACTCATCTATGCAGCAGTCGACTTCATCGTCGAGCTCACGTCTACAAGTTAGTTTCACGTAATCCACAAATGTGGTCCTCCACTTCAAAGAATTATTAGGTCTCACACGTCTTGCCACTATGGCGATAAATACTAAATTTGTCAACCAGAAGTAATCAAAATTGTTTCACAGCTCTACTCAAAGTACGCGCGATCAGTCTGCATACATATCTTTCATCTCTCAGGCAACAAACCAACACCGCTTGGTGCAGAGTTTTCTGACCTTTCCTGTGGTACTAAATTTTCTAATACTTACCTTATCATGGCCACTCAACAAAGGCTTTATCGCAGTTCGCTGCTTTACGAGTACGAATTATGATCCGATGCACAGAGTTTTTCGAGAACCTTGAACTTGCAAACTTCAAGGATTTGTGTCCCAGGTGAACAGCGCTTCGGTTCTCTGCTGATCTTCGCGCCTGCAACACCACCTTGAAGGAGCAGCTGCGCTTGGACGCCACGCGCAGTCAATCGGGAGGACGTCATCGAAGCAGATGAAGAAGCTTGTCGTCATCCAATTATCACCTTTTCTGGTCGCTGGAGCCTTTCTCGGCCAGAAACTAGTTCGGAGTCATCAAGCATTAGTGTCGAGGATTAACAACTTTCTTCGAATCCAAAGATGACGAGTTCTATAAGCGCGGTATTGATTTGCTGCCTAAAAGATGACGAAAATTTTTTCAGATTAATGACGCATACCTTGATAGTGTTGTTAAGCAGTTTTAATTACTTCTGGTTAATTAATTTAGTATATCTTTCTTCAGTGCCATAATTTCTGGGAAGACCTTATAGAAATCATGTAGTTTTTTATTACACCGCACTATCCCATTCGACTCATCTTCTGAGTGATGTCTTTTACGTCACACGTCGTTGAAATATTGTTGGCGAGCTTCGTTGTAATCTTCTTGCACGGATGGAAGTGAAGGAATTCAATATTAAAACAGTCTGCAGTTTAAAAATAATGTGGAACTCATTCACATTTCTTTTCTAAGATCATGAGAATCTACTACAGAGAAACGGCTTCGATATGTGTCATGGCTCTTTGTACTACCAATGTTATCCGCGAACTCTCGTTCATCCTAAAGCACTATTCGAATTGATATAACTGTCATCAGAATTTGATTTGTTGAATGTTTAAGGTTAAACTTGCTACGCCGCCAGATTATGTGGGCCGTCCATGGTATCACGGCGAAATTTCGCAGGCGGAAGCCGAAACATTGCTCGAAGATGCCAAACCAGGTCGCTTTCTCGTCCGTAAAGCGGGTCCGGCACGATATTTCCTCTCATGTGTGACCGACAATCATTTACTGCTACATTTGCCGTGAGTCAATTATCATAATGAGTCATTCAAATAGCTGATTTTGAGGCCGTTAGGAAGTATCCTTCATAATGGTCTCAAGTGTAGTATATCCCACACGAACAAAATAGGGTTGAATTATTTCTTCAATCCGTTCTTGTAATAATACGTATAGGGTTGCTCTTTCACGACTTGCTCATGAACAACATTTCTGAAGATTGTGTAATTCGTATTTAGCATAAATCAGCTGGGCCGTTTTTTCTATTTGAATGCGGGGAAATATGCCACGTTAGCTGAGGCTGTACGACACCACTGCGAAATGGTGGAAATGGCCGAACCCGTCCATGTTTCCTTATCGAATTTAAATAAATCGATTATGCAGGTATGACTCAACTCTAAGAAAATTTCGCATCATGCAATTCTTTGAATTAAAAACCATCTTTTCACTTTTTAGTAGAGTCTATATATCTTTGAAGCAGATGAGTTAGACAAAAGTATCCGTAGAAATCCATTGGGTAGTTTCTCTGAAGCAACTGTTGTCTTCTTATCTAAATCAGCTGAGAATAAATGTCTTGTAGTTCTTTATAGAGTAGATTTTTTCATCGGTTATGGTTTTATCATTTTGCGCAACGGATTCCGCTGCCATTAAAGTTGTTTACAATCGAAGTGTTAACAAAGTAATGCAATTGGCCCTTATTGAACAGTGGCTTAGTGATTTTCAAGCTCGGGACTAGTTTATCTTGTTCGTTTCCTAGGCTCACCACAATGCACAAACGCGACGATTCTTATCGCTTTCCAATTGTGATCTGGCAGCAAAAGATGAGTTAGGGTTAGTTCATTTACCTTTTTTTTTGTTGTAAGCCATAATGAAGTCTAGTCATGACGTTACACGCTGTGTAATTCCCTTATTTATTTCGTTGTCTTCTAATCGCCCTTTACAAAGTAAGCAGAGTTCAGGTCTAGATCAAACTGTAACTATGTAAGTCGGTAAATCTCTACTCTCATTGGTCCGCTGAATACTGAACGAGAGTGTTCCTTAGTAGAAACTGGGATAGCAATGCTAGAGTGTTCTCAGAAGTAGTGAAGAATCTCAAAACTAGTCAACTTCTAACCACTGTTATTATAGTGGCTCTCTTGAATTCGGCTAAGCAGTATAATATAATGACGTATTTTAAGCTTTTCAGGAGGTATGTTATGTTTCTTGTTAAGTGCTAGACACGTGTTTTGGCCTTTCGGCCTCGTGAGTAACACAGTGCCTTTCTTTTGAACCAGCCCCTTGCAAGGTGATATGCCGCCTCCTTATCAAGGAATTGACGACAAACATAATGCCCTACACGTGTGTGAAGTGGCAAGGTTACGGCACATTGCAATGATTGACAGTCGATTGTTCATGGCTGGTAAGTTTGATAATACCGTTTGAATTTCACTGCTTTCTAAGACCCCGCCAAAAATATGCTTGTCGTCCATTTCTCTATATGTAGAGGCGAGTATCTCCTTACAAGGGATTGACTCAAACGACAGACATCGTGCTGGTACTGATGAGGCTGCAGGGCCGAAACACCTGTCTAGCTTTTTTTAAGTCCCATAACAGACTTCATGAAAGGCTTAAAATATAATATCAGATTGTATTGTTTCAAACGAGGTCTTAAGAAACAGCCGAATATAAGATATCAAGCTGAATGCATTTGCTAGTAAAAAAAGCTATTTGTATTTTGATTACTCTTAGATTATTGTTGAAGTTTTCCGTATAGTTATTTCGATGTTTCAGTGACAAAGAACTTGAACTCTGTAGACCTGTTATCATTCATCAATATGTAATTCAAAAAGGTGTTTTCTGTCTTCTATCATGTTGAACTATGATTTAAATTCGAAACGGCGCGAGGAAGCTTATTTCCTTCCTTGAAAACTTCTAATCTTCGAGCCTAGGTCCGATTTATTCTGGTCAATTCTTTCAGCACATCGAAAGGTGATGTTATAACGCAGATTCAAGCATTGGAAAATTGTTATATTCTGGCGAGAAATGAAAAAACGGGTCAGACGGGTCATCTGTCTTCGAAATCCTTAGATCCTATCGTGAGTTGGATACATTATGACCATTTTTTTTTCTTCCAATATCGTTACTGTTGTTTTCAAGATGGTAGTAGTGATTTCTGACACTGGTTTACGCTTAGCAAGACATCCGCCTGGAAATGTCGAATTTATTTTAAGAGATCTTGCTGACAGTGAATCGCAGCTAAACATATATTGTGAAGTTAATAGCCTTCTCCGTCAGCGAAAAGTCATAAATCATTGGCATATTCATAGTGAACTAAAAATAACTGAGTTTCCGTTGTAATCAATGATTCGGTGTGATAGCGTCCTTCTTCTTCTGACCTATCACGCGAATCACATTTTGTCGCTACAGTTTGTTTCAAACTTGGGTAACTGAATCTTACTGAATGAGTACACCAATGATGCAGCGATGATAGCGAAACAGTAACGACAAGTAACATTCGGTAGTCATAAGTAAGCTTATGATAATTTTACCACGCGGTTTTTTAGCTCTCTTGAGGAACTGCGTTAGTGTAGAGTGACTTAACGTTCGTATATAGCCACAATAAGCAAGCATGTAGTTACTAAGAAGAATGGCAATAGATGGCAAGATGAGTGAGCAGCAGCGTCACCACAGTAGATCAATTTACATATCTGCTCTTTTCTTTATTCAAAACTTGCATGACGTTGGTATTTGTTTTTCCTCAAGATTTGAGGACTGATATCGCAAATTTTAGCTAAAGAAAGGACAATTAGCGAAAAATTTCACATTTCTTAGTCATCCGCAGTTTAGAGATAGTCGGACTTTTGACCAAGCAACATTCCTATAGGCGAGGTCTGCAACAATATGATCAGTAAAGAATTGCCCAAAACGTGAAAGTGCGTTAAGGTTAGAGAGGGGAGATTTACTTTTACTACGGGCAACGGATACGTTTAGCATCATAGAAGTCGAGAGCCGTATGGGAACGGGGAACGATACCAGACGGGCGTCGAAGCGCAATGTAGGGGGATAAAAGTGGCGGTCTTGTATACGTAGATGGTGGGGTGCTCGTGGGGCTAGTTATTTTCGTAAACAAATCATTGGCTGGTACAACAGAGGCGCAGGGAGGCGGATACCTAACAAAGGTTTTGCCATTTATCGCTTGGGTAATGGCTATGCTCAATGTCTGCAGATATATGGATTAGCAGTTCATAAATGTAGTTGACGTAGAGAAATAACGATTATTGGAGGAAACACTTACTATATCTTCCATGGTTCTGGGGTTTGTCATGAAATGACACTTTAATTAGCAATTAAAGAAGTTTCTCGCTAGCATTGGTGCTAGAACTGTGTTCTCTTTGTGGCGAGGCTAACAGAATGTCTGAGTTTATTTTTAGTCTTCAACTTCTCGTCTAATTCATTTTCACGTCGAATACAAGCGTCAGACTTTGTGGCCTTGAGATCTCACGGTGCTACGCATTCCACTGACTGAAGCTGATGTGAATAACTTGCTTTTATGAAGTGGTTCAAGTAAATTAGAGAGGAAAGAAAACATATCGGTAGGGGAAATAACGTGTAGAAATCAAATCAGCTCCACTCCCCCCACCTCATTTATTCCCTCGTGACCTTTTTTTACATAGTGTTTGCCAGGTGAATCAGAATTATGAATTTATAGTTATCGGAATCATCGTCGGTTCAGGAGCTGCCATATTTTCATTCCGTTGTGACAACCGATCAGTTGAAAATGCTAACACGTAGTGAGTTTAGTATGTCGTTTGCATTTTTCTCCACAGTGATCCTTCTACATCTAACTTTTATGTATGCTAGTGTTCTCTTCCATACTATCTTATTGTTTTTTGGCCGTTTCTTAGCCATAGTTGTTTATAATCTGGCATTGTACCAAATATCACATTTGTAGTTCAATTTTCCAACTAACTTTGTAACTAAGAAATTATAAAGGTGATATATTAGTTACATGCACATTTACTTTGCAAAATCTCCAAAAACATAGTTTATTTGCTTTCAAATGCCTATGAATCTTTTCTAACCCAAAAAATTTAGTGGGTCCGGGTGCTTTTTTGGTTCGTTCATCAAGCCAAGGCGCTGACGCTTTTGCGCTTTTGGTGCATACACAAGATAAGATCGAGAAATTTCTCATTCGAGGTGGTGGTACGGAAGACTTCAGTGGCTTCCTTCTTGCCGGTCGTCGCTTTCCTTCATTACAACATATAATAGATAGGTAATTAAAGTTTTTATTGAAATGTTTGGTTGTAACTACTCTGCGGTGTCACTAATTGGTGTGGGTTTTTCTCTATTGTGACCCGAATGCCCAAATTATTTGGTGAATATTTACTGAAAGTCTAAGTCGACTGTAAGCACGTTACATATCTATTCTCTATTAAAATTACGACTTATGACCATGTTGTTAAATCACGATGGTCCACATGTAGTTGCGACCTGATTGACAGGTGTTTGATGGGTTATCACAGTAACCCTTTCAAGCAGTAGCAGTCGCATAGGGAACGAGTGAACCTGGGGCACTAGCCCCATTTCCCCACCGCGTGCGTCGAGGTGCAGCCTTTTGTGCCGCATGTTTAGTGATGTCTGGCATAGGGTAGAAGATTGCTGGTGCGATCCCCTCCCACATCTTTCAAGTGCTAATTATTCTATATGTAGTTATCATAGTAAGAAACGCTCAGTTATCTGACATTTCACTATTTTCTTGTACGAAACGTAGATTCATGGAGTAATAACAGATTTAATGCACAGAATCCTCAAAACTTACTGCATCCAAGATCCTTCCAAAAAGTCATATTCTTTGCAAAATATATTTTCGTATCCGACTTTCACCACATCGTCGAAATAAATAGGGAAAAGTTGGATATGAGTTATTATTATCATGGTTCTTCTTTTCGTATCAAAAAGTAGTGAAATATAAGACAACTGAACTTTTTTTTTGCTGTGATAGTTATGATAGAAGAACCTTTGATACTAATCAACACTAGAAAACTAGTGAAACGTTGTGGAAGGGGTTCGAACCAGCAACCTTCTTCCTGGATCTCTCCGCCTCGCGCGGTGGGGTGAGGGGTAAGGGGACGCTAATACCATGTCGCACTCGTGCTCAAGGTGTTAAGATGCGTAACATAAATTTCCGTGTGTTCAGTATGTTGGACTAGCCTAAGAATCAAAATGGTAGTTTTATTTCCTTCCTTTTTTAAGCTGTCAAAAGGGTTGTTCAATGCAGCTGAGTGTATGATATTATATTAGCTTGTTGATTCAGATATTGCGTTCATCCTATTGCAAACAATGTGCGTTTAACGCATGCTGTTTTGTCACCAGCCTCGTGGCCGTCTCTTTTACCGACTGAGGAACATGGCGTAGCTGTTATACCGGGAGCTATAACAACATCTGAATGGTCTTCTAATGCAGCCTCTGTTGAGGCAACGGATGACTACTTCAATCACAACTGCGCGTCCAATACTGTGGCTGCTGTACAAGCCTTGAGAAAATGTGAGTAATCCATCTTTTCCGTAATTTCTACACCAATTTTTCTGGAATATTCTTCCAAGGCAAGGATCAGTTAGGCGCAATCGTCAGAGGCGCCATACAACGCAAACATGGTCACTGGTTTGACTCCACGTCCCAGGCTTAGGAAGCTTTACATCTGTTGGCAAATGGTTAGGGTAGTATCTTTCATTTCAAATCGTTAGCATGGAAGATTTTGGAGTAGAAGTTCCCATCCACGCACAAGAACATGAAAGCTTTCCTCGTAAAATCCGCGGAGCGATTGGATATATTCCAACCATCCGATAATGGATCGGAGTGCTTCATCATCATGTATGATTCCGCAGTATATTGCGACGATCATCTGATCTGAACCAGGCACTCCGCACGCCCATGTAAGACTTTGTGCGACTGGTCTCCAGTAACAGCTGGGCGACTCATGAGAACGAAAATGTTTATTTCAATTATGTTCCTGCAGGGGTGAAAGAGTTTGACTGAGTGGGTCCCTTTTTGATTTGAATTCCTCTAGCTCTGTAGAAGGCAAAACAGCCGGTGCGTCAGCCATTATTTGTACTAAGCGGAAGTTTTGTCGGCAGCTTCATTTCTGTTGATCATGAAAGTAGTGAATTGCCTGAGCAATGTCTAATTATTAATCTGATAGCATAATTTAAGCCTTTCAGAGGTCTGGTATGGCACTTCTAGTGCTATACGTACGTTTCGGCTTTGCCCTTTTTTGATCAATTTTTTAAATTTTAGCTCGAGAAGAAAAAGCATGGAAGCCATGTTGGCTCACACTATGCGATGATCCCAACGACGGTTGCGAGTTGTTCATTACCGATACCGAATTGGTGCGCTGTTTTACGTTTGAAACCTTTTTCTTGTTAAACATGTTCCAAGCCATTCATTTTTTCAGAGTGCTAAAGTCCGAATTGTGCTAGATTTAGCGTATTGTGTAATGTATCTGCTTGACGACTCTGTGTTCTCACGTGAGGGATGTATATTTTTCTCTCAGACCGACATCGACCTTCCAGGAGTGTATCTGTGTTTTCGACCAACACATGTTCTCATCAAATGGCTTGAACTGTTGAGGTAAAATTCACCGAATTAATGACTCAAACGGCAAAATATGAGGCTGTCAACCCCTTTCAAAGTTAAGGACGTTGAATATTTTGTTCGCGGATCCGTGAACTACTTGAACACGGTTATGATGATCAAACAGAATTCAATTTATTTACTCGCCTCTAATGGTGGTATAATGTTACAATACACCCAATGATGTAGGGTGATTTGCAAAAGTTCTGCGTTAGTTTGGATTCGAACTCACATCGTATCCGGGCGCGTGCTAGATCGTCGCACTATCGGCGCACGTTTTCCCAACGGTTCAACATGAGCCTCCAGATAGGGTGAAATGTGGATTCGGACTGATCAGATGGCGCAAAAGTTTTTTCACATCACTCTTCATTATTCGGTATATTGAACATGGTTTGTTCTGGAAGTAATCCGTAGGCTTCCGGTAGTTAGGGGATTTTGGTTATGATTTCCTATACGTTCTTGTTTGTTTCGCTTCATATTCTCGGTCGAAGGTGTAGTTTAATGTTTATTGTGGACTTTGACACAATCTTTTTGGTTTTTTTTCCAAGTAGATTGAGTGATATGTTTTACTACGAAAATTCTCACACATTTAAGAATTGACACAAATGAGTGGAAGTTTCTATGAAAGCAAAGCCGACTTACAGTTCATTTTGCTTCTTCATACATAAGTGATACTCACTCAACTGTTTAACGCTTCATCACAGCTGAAGTATTTTCATTGCATTCTGGAATCTCGCAAGGTGTTGATCTTCTCTAAAGTACCAACCATTGGGAGTAAGCGCTTATTACCATGTGTAGGATCTTTTTAAAGTAACTACGTAGTATGAAATTAGAAGTCGAAAAATTCAAACATTGACGGGAAAATTTTGGTTTGAGTACTCGAGATAAACTTGAAGTATTGAGCGGAAGTTATATCGAAAGGTGAAGAATAATAACGCACTAGTCGTTCGGTTTGATAGGGATTAGTTATGTATTAGATTCCATTCTACTATCCGTCGCTCCTACTGTGACACCTATGGAAGTCGCACCGACCAATCCGTAAGATTTTTATTCGGTGCTGCTTCCTTCTATTGTAAATTTTGTTCTATAGATCGATTTTCCTCCGCGATTTGAAAAAATTCTGCGCATCTTTGAACCTGTGTATGATCCATATTCGTCCATACACGCCTGTTTATAGTGTGTATACAGTATGTAATATACGTATATACACAACATTTTTGAATCCTTGTTCCTTTTGATTGGTTATTTTTAGACCGCGCGTTTTGGGTCTTCGTGTTGGTACCGTGCCTGTTTTAAGGCTGAGTATCGAAGCACCCAAGCACTCCTCCCTTGCGGTTTTGCAGCTTCATATTAACAAATATCGGTTTGTTGTTCAATGTTTCAAGTTCTAACTTTATTTTGTGTTACCGAGATACGCTGGTATAGTTTCCTTTATTTTAGGTCCGAATCATTGAAACAGGACGGCTGTTATTCTGCACATGGGTTGATATGCGGTGTCAAGGTAGGTTAAAGACATTTTCTAGGAATCTGGAGAGATTCTAACATGTTCTTTGAGTTCAGGTATGCAATACGCCGGTAGTTGCAGCATCCGTAGGTAAAGGTGGCCTTCCTTCTGTGATATTTGACTGTTCTTTTTTACTTCCGTGGGTGTCTAGTATGATCTTAGCCTTCTTTATCATTTTATCTTTTCAATACAGATCTATCTTTTTACAGGTTATTACCTCCCGAAAATGGCACCTTGCAATTTTCGGTGCTTTCACATAGTGGTGGTGGAAAAAGAGCTAGACCACTAGGTGTCTCGGCTTTACTCTCCTTGCCTGATTCCCTGCCATATTCTGATTCACCAGAATTAGGGCTAACGTTTCGTGCTACGCAGTATCATTTCCGTGTGCTTGCTCAAGAACATTATGCTCCGTTATTGGAATATCTGAGGTAAGCAATTTGTTAAGTGAAAACTGATAAAGCATCCAAACGCGTTGATTGGGAATTCGGCTTGTTAAATCTACACTGTGGAAAGTTTGAAGAAACTCAAACAGTAGTCTTGTCTTCCAGGGACGAAACGGCCAATCTATTTGATTGGGCATCGGAAGCATTATCAGTACAACAGCGTTCATTGCTATGTTGGTCGATTGTTTCGCTGTTGTTGCCCAGTCGTGATGAGTTACTTCACTTGATAAGGTTTTTTCTCCTTTTGTTTAAACTTCACTTTACTGAGTGTCTTACCTTCTTACGCTCTTTGTACGGTAGTGGATGTTCTAATGTCTGAATTCATAACGAATTACAGTCGTCTACTGCGTCGTGTATTGGCAGTTTCTTCAGCAGAAAGTGTAATGCGTCAAGACTCTTTCACGACAACATTACTAACTCAGGCGCTACGTATTGCCGGTCGTTCCCAACTTGAAGATGCATTTGATGCAATTGGTGTGGCAAATATGAAGTTGTTACAGGTGCTCAGAAGGCTCAACTAATGAATCTTGGTAGTTTTAGTGGTAATTTTTGTTTAGCCAACAGAAGTAGACCACATAATTGCTGTCCTTGATAAGCTGGTTTCACCATGTTCGCTTGTATATGACTTGCTCATTGTTGTCGCACGACTGGCGAGCGAGCGATTTCCCGACGAGCCTCATTTGGTGAGAAGGGTGTTAAGGTTTGTCATTACTTTGTACTTTTGAGATCCTGTGAACTTTGAACGATTTACTTTTCTACTCCCCTATTAAATCAGATCATATTGATTTGTGCAGTGAATTTTATTGAGAACGAAAGATGGTTTACTCCGTTCGAACTTGTCGTTAATGATATTAGGTCGTTATTTAAGTTTTGGCATTAGAACACTTACTTTAGTACATGAATACTGGTAGTCATTCGATGCCCTGAAACTCGACAATCTTGGTGTCAAGATTGATTTTTGAAACGGTCTCTGTAGAGCGCTGTTAGAGCAAGAAGAAAAAAAAGGGCAGAAATTTTAAACAAGTAAAGAAAATCGCGCAGTTTTCGAATGATGTGCTTTTTCGAGGCAGTTGTTGGAATTGCTGCGCACAGCGTCACTTATTTAGAAATCTTTCTCCTTTTCTGGACAAATTTCTAGGCTTTTTTTTTGTACAAGAATTATTGAGAGACTTTGTTCTGTCGTTCTATACGTACAAAAGATTTTTTTTTTCTAATTTCACATTGCCGAATAAACTCGCCATAAAATTCAAGCGACGAGCTAACCACTTCGAATTCGAATTGTGATTTTCTTTTTGTTCCATGTGCGCTCTATACAGACGATTCTAAAGAGCGATTTTAGCATTAAAACCGTTGAGATTCGGGTTATCGAATGTCTAATAGTAAGTAATCCATGTATAGTATCAAATTTGTTGTTCATTATTCAAGTGCGGAAACTTATCGAACGACCTATAATTACATTGATCTGCAATACTTCGAACCTCAAGTGAGAAGGAACCCGAGTTGCACTCTTGGTGAATGCGCGTGCTAACCACCACACTACCAAAGCCCCTGTTTGGATTGAGACTTTGAGAATAACATTTCGGAGATCATCATTCTGAATTCCATTGTTCTCAAGCATAGTTTCTAGTGGAACGAGATCAAAATATTACATTGAGGCAGGTTTTTTCGAGTGTAATTAACACGACATTTATGTTAACGTTTTGTTGTTCTTTGCGATTAGGTTTTTTTTTGTAATACTTTCGCTGCAAGCACCTTTCTCTTCTTTACAGAAGTTCTGTAGTACAGTCATTGGAATACTACTGAGCGTTGCAAAATTCGGGATACTCTTTTTCCATTTTACCAGATTTCTGTTCTTTTAATGTATATCTATTTCAGCACCGTTTACATCCTACGTTTTGCAAATCCATTGTTGATATCATACATGAATGGTGAGTCTTTTATACTTATTTTATTGGAGAGTCTATAAGATTTTTTTTAGAGTGATGCATCCGCACCCTAAAATACATAATGATATTTCTTACCGTCAGGTAATCCTATGAATCAGCAGTTGGCCAAAGCTGTACAATCAGCGGCAAACTCTGCTGCAGCAGCATCGCCACGTGTAGAAGACGTAACAGTTGGCTCCCAGTGCTTACGTGCCCTGTTCGAACGAATTAGAATTTCCGAAGTAGCGGTAAGGTTGTAATCGCCTCGAGGTTTCTTCATTTTTCTTTGTAAATCCGTATTACGAGAGTACTTGAGCATACGATATATAATATTTATTTATACTAATTTTGAAGCTCATGACGACAGTGTATTGTAATCAGTGTTTTTCTCTATAGTTATCCAAGAACTTGACAATATTAGTGTATATAATTTGATGTAGCTGTAAGTATAGTTGAGCTATTGAGGCTAAGATGAGTTTCAGTTACCGACAAAACCAAGCTGCCTTAACAATGCTGAGCCACGGTGTTGCGATTGGATGGCCATGATCTGTCATTTACTTTTCCTTGCTTTGGTGTCCCGTAAAAGACCGCCTCAAATTGAGCCGAGTTTTCTTCAGCTGATTCATGCTCATAAGTCATCGTTTCCCTAGCACGAAGACGCCATGGTCTTTCTCTTCTCTTAGTTTCTACTCACTTTTCCCCCTTGATAGATCCTATGCTACAGGTTCGTAAGATAAGTATCCAGATATGTATTGTTATATCAGCATATATCGATGGCATATCAAAGAGATTATCAACTCAACTGTGCTTTCTGGCCGAGATCGCTTGAACATATCAAGTTATTCTTTTGTGATTTCGGTTGATATAATGGACAGCAGCCTTGAATTCACATATTTCAATCTTGTGATGTACATTATGTTGTGCTATATGTCTATTGTTAATCGATAATAATCATCCACGTTTGGCCCTTGAATTTTTGAGTCGTATTCAACCTGTGTAAGCATAGTTTTCATATAGTTTTGGTCTTGCCCGTAGCTTACGTAGCTTAATCAAAGCCTTTATTTCCATGGAGGCACAGAGTTTCGCGAAGGTATATCTTCTAAATGAAACGGAGGCAAGTCAAATCGCATGTTTTTTCCTTGGCATAATTAGTATACCGATGCGACAAGAGCGTGGTTTTGGTGGTTGTCCCTAGGACAAACCCCGAAAAGTGCATTCGGCGGGCGACTAAGCTTTTCGGGGCTGATTTCAATGCGGCTTCAAGTTTTTGGTCGATATCCATGTGATATAACTTGATGGTCTACTTGGTAGGATTATATTAATTAACCTTCTACAGACTTCTATGATCAGTTTTCTGCTGTTTTTATGTGATCTTTTGGACGTGCCAAGACTTCTTCAGCAATTGAAATGTTCGCTCATCAGGTGTTGCTTATCACATGCCTTAGCCCTCTCAGGTTCAAAATTCATTCTCGTTGTGCTCAGTTGTTTCACTATAATGAACGCTTGTTCTCTAGCTTCATCATTTTGATCAGCTTCACAATTCTGTGTCGAGTAGCGGGCCACTCTATGTCATTATATCGGTTTACCTCGTTTGCCTTATAATGCTGTCCTCTACTGTATTGATTGCTATTGACTTGATACTAGATTACTGCGAATAGCTACAAATTCTACGCTGTATATTACTCAGTGTGTGGTGGTAATTCACCAATTTTAGCTCCTTGAAACCTATCCACTGAATAGATCGATGCATTTGATCGCCAACTAGTTTCCTGTGTATTAATTATCAACCCCCGGCTATATAATTATATCCTGTAAATAATTTACTAACAATAGCCAATGGCTCTGAATGTATTTTGACGCGATAGATCCGTAATGGCAATGATCTCACTTCTAGTTTTCCGAATTCTGCTATTATAGAGAGGCTATTGCTATCTATACATGTTTTATGGCGATCAGCTCAACCGACTTTAATAATCCGAAAATGTTTTTAAGTCGAGATCGTGTGTTATTTATGATGATCACCAAAGCATAATAAACCTATGCAATTCGTATTTTTGTGCTCTTCAGTTTCTTCGAGTGGTATCACCATATAAGTTATCAATAAGTAACACAGAACAAGAACAGAATCAGTGAAGAAGTAATCGCAGTTTCTGCATTGATGAAATTTCCCGCTTGATTCTGGATATAATTCTAACTAAAGGCGTACTCCTTGGTATTTATTTTATATTTGTCCTAGCCTATGAAAATGATGTTGGTCTGTGCAAAAGTGAGTTTATAATGGACCGTAGAGTAGCAGAGACAACTCGCAAAGTCAATTACGCATTTGGTCCAGGAACTGCTAACGAATGTATAGTGTAGTAGTGGTTCAAGAACTTTCGTAAAGGAGAAACACCTCGACAATACATAAATCGTAATAACTTCTGCAGCAACCTCGTCAGAACTGATGGGATGAACAATTATGGAAGCTGATCCTTTCAAAACTACACAAATCCGTGTAGAGCCTTTTCGAGGTTGGCTCTGACCTACCAACCTCGAAAAAGCTCAAAACATTCTCACAGAATGTCTGAGATATTGCTGGAAAACCCAACGTTGGTCATTCTATAGTTCTCGCCATTCAAAGCAGAGTACGAAAATAATGTGGTATGCCTGATAATCATTTTTTGAGCCAGGCATGTCAGTGGTCTATCAAAGAGGGCTGACTCATAGAGCCCGATACACGTGTTTCGATCTTGCGATCTCGTCAGTCGGGCAGTTACCCTTTCTCGTCTTTTGCCAATTCTGTGTGGGTGCTCCAGTCCCCACACCAAGAGTTAGCGACGACGAACGGTTTATATTCTATGTCCAGTGGAAAGCTCACCGAACATAGAGCGTTGTACACTCGACTGCTCTTGGCTAGTATATTCAGTATATCTATATCTTTCGTTTCGAGTGTTTTCTCAAGACCACAGCTCAAATTTCAATATGCCTGATAATCATTTTTTGAGCCACGCATATCAGTGGTCTATCAAAGAGGGCTGACTTACTCACATGCGTGGCTCAAAAAATGATTATCAGGCATAATGAAGTTTGAGCTGTGGTCTTAAGAAAATACACGAAACGAAAGAAATATGTGGTAATTTTACAACATGTCTTGAGCCTCTTATGAGGCCTGATAATCTTATATGAACGATATATATATATATAATATATATATATATATATATATATTTAAATAGTAATATACTCTATTGTATGTGTACTATCAATATACTCTAATAATATAAATAATTTGCTTTATTTTACTTGATCCGTATTCACAGCGCTTTTTTCACTGTCGAGATCCCAGTCCTTTTAGCATTCACTTCGTTTTTCGTTCTTCTTTTTGAACGGTGTAGCATATTGGTTGAGCGAATCTCTTTGCAATCTCGACGATAGCCTGACTGTGGCGTTACATAGAACAGTGTTGTTGACTGCCGGAGAGAGGTGCGAGGGGGGGGGGGAGTGGAGCTCGGTTCTGCACGCGCCGCGACAAGCATCACAGCCACTCGGCCACGGCGCCTCCAATATAAATCATACATACTATGAATACTTCGGCGTCGATTTCCTTATAAGTAGAGGTATGTCCACTGCGAAGGATCGGCTGATTCAAAATGCACCTTATTACTGATGAGCCTAGAAGTGGGGAACATTGGTATAGTATTGTATAAGTGCTAATATCAGGCGTCATAAAAGGTTCAAAACATGTTATCACATTGCCACATTATCATTGTTTTTGATCGAGGTCTATATAAACAATCGAGAGTAAAGGTACAAATCAGGAGAGTTGAGCTTTTACCACGGTTGTAACCGCAGTTACTTTTTCACCAACTGCCTTTCGAAGCGCCTTGAGTACGGATCGAACTCATTCTGTGTTTTGATCCTGTATCGATGACGGCATTGCTTGTGATTAAATCTACGTAATCCACAGCGCCTATGGACTGCAAAACCGATCAATTCTTAGAGAATTGAACGAAAAAGTGAGTAGTGGAACCTGTTGATCCTGAGGGCCAAGAAAATGGCTACTTACAGTTTACTTCTCGATGAATTTGTTCCTGTGTTAACCATTTTATTGCGGCGTGTAGCGGGAACGATGCTCGCGTGTCCGCGCTGTTCGGACGGCTTACGAAGGTTGAGGTGACCTCCGTCAAAAATGTGGTACTTATTTCGCAAATTCAGGTTTTGAAAAGATTTTGTCTTGAGTGACGGTAAAATATTATTATACGGTAATTTTGAAGTACACATCGCCAGCCGCTCTTCGTAGCCGTCCGAACTGTTGCACAGCTGAAAAAGGCCACCGCAGCGAAAGAGTTGATCTGTGGTGCCATGAGGATGTGCATGAAACTGTGTGCTAACTTCTTCCAGATGTCAGCGGAATGTGTGTCATCCGTACGATGTTTTCAAGGTCAGCAAAATGTATATAAGCATCACAGGTGCGTATCAATCAAGGCATACTGACTTGATTTATTCATGTAATACCATGTCACGCCCACGAAAGTCTGTGTAGTTCCTAAATTGATTGGTATAAACGAAAAGATGAGTTATGGATATCGAACTCATCGGTACATGTGTATTTGTAGTGATCCTGTTCACTATGCGGAAACTCAGCAGCACACAGGAAAAGGTTCGATCTCGCTCTAGAATCACGAAGCTCTTCACCTTTGTGTAGTCGCGAAATTCCTACCACGTGCCTAGGAGATCTCACTTTAGCACACGTGAGAGCGCTATTGTACGGCTATTCCATAGTTCCAAGAAGAGTGGACTAAACCAGTATTACGCGACGTTTATGATGGAGGCAGAAATTTTCAAGCACATATCGATGGAACCTCGGAAGTTTGAAGACCTTCGTAAACGACGGATGCGAGGAGACGAGATGACCATAACAAGTGGTGGTATCCGCACAATGTAATGGTTGCGAATTGGGTCATGTATCGATCGTAAGAAATGAAAAAGTCATGGAAATACGGGTGTTCAAATCGCGAAGTGCAGCGGGTACGAAGTGAAGTCACAATTACAGGCTTCGTTTCTGTACACAATCTAACAGGTCATTCCACAAGTCTTATTGCTAGAACAATGAACATCAGATTTATTGAACAGAAGTAAGTAAAATTGCATTATTTGGTATCGTTAAAATGTGCATTTCCTTGTGAATATTTTGGCACACAACTTACCTACGCTTGCTCTAAGATGAAGCTGTCGTGAGAACAATCGCCTGCTACCCATGCACGAATGATGCGTAGGAAAAAATGCAAGTGAAGCGGTTTGCAAGATTGATGGAACTTAGGGTGATGATAAAGTTGCAGAAAAGACGGCTACGAAGTGGTATGCGAAGTAGAAAGACGAAGAAAACAGTCTGGAGGATCAGTTGCACTCGTGCCGTTTCACTAGTATTTTGCCCCACGCGGCATTCGTACATCAGTGCATAGCAAGCGGATTTCTGCCCAAGACAGCTCCATCTAAGAGCAAGTATAGGCAGGTTGTATATCAAAATGTTCATAAGAAAATGCGCAATTGAATGGTACCAAAACCGTGCAGTTCCAATCACATCTGCTCAATAAATTTGGTCTTTATTATTCTAGTACCAAATCTTATCAGCTTATGAATGAAATCCTTATGAAATAACCTAATATTATGATAACAATCAAATATCATCTTCTGTTCTTAGTTTGCGAGTTTTCTATAGAGGATTTTAGCGATGTTCTCAATTGCGAGATGCATTTCGGGGCTTACATTCCCGATAACAAAGCGGGAGATCTTTTGCCTGGACTGTTTTATTTATCAGGTGTGTGTAAGTCTAGTGATATTTTGAATACCCTATTCATAAGCTTAAAACTTCAATTTTGTTAATAGTGCCTTTTAAGGTTTGACCTGTACTCATGCGAATTTTATGGAGAAATCTGGTTTCCAGAAGTATGCAAGTGAATTGGGTTGGTCAACTTATCTTTCTTTTTCTGAGTTTTCGTTGTTATTTCTATGAAATGAGCTCGATCGTACACATTTAGGAGTAATCGTCGTTCATCCAGACACCTCTCCAAGAGGGCCTGACGTACCGGATGATAGCGATTCATGGGATATTGGGAAAGGTAAGATGTGACTCAAGTTTCTATCATCAGATAATTTTTCATTGCTTCTTTGTGAAACAAAAAGCAAAAGTGAACATCATAGCGTATCCGTACGATTGTTAGGAGCGGGATTTTACGTGGACGCCACTGAGGAGCCATGGTCAAAGCACTATCACATGTACAGTTATATTACTAGGGAGTTACCGGAATTGGTTAAGAAGTTGTTTCCAATCGATTCGAAAAGACTAGGTTGGTGGATTTGGATTGTTGGTTTTGTTCTACTCTTTGATCGACATCAATTGCAGTTATTTGACTTAAGAGGCCTACTCACTTCATTTGCTTTTTATTTAGAAGAATTTGTGTTTTCAAGGAATTTATCTATGTCAGCACCTTTCGTTTCGAGTGTTTCTTCATATCAAACTTGAATTTCAATATGCCTCATAGTTATTTTTGAGCCATGCATTTGGCATGTTATGAGCACTCATACAGTGCTATACACGTGTTTCGGCCTTGCTCAAGCTAATCAGTAGCACAATGCCCTTCGTCTTAGTCAGTTCTCTTAGAGGGATCCCGACCCATTACATAAAGAAGGCGCAGATGTACTATTTACATTCCTCATTAAGTAAAAAAGTCATTTAATGGGCAGTGTCGTACACTCGATTGCTCTTGCTGGTATCGTCAGTTATATCATACCTTTAGTGGCTCAAAAATAACTAAGGTGTACCGCATTTTCAGCGTGGTCTGAAGAGACACTCGAGACGAAAGGTGTGATATATTTGGCGATGATAGCCAAGACCAATCAAGGCTACAACACTGCCTATTCAGTGATATTTTTACTTAATGGCGCGTGTAAATAGTAAGTCTGCGCCTTCATTATGTAAGGGGGTCGGGATCTTCCTGAGGGAATTTGGCGAAGACGAAGGGCACTGTGCTATTGATAAGGCTGTTCAAGGCCGAAACACGTGTATAGCACTGTATAAGTGCTCATAACGGACTACATGAATGGCTCAAAAATAACTATAAGGCATAGTCACCACTGTTAATTTACACAAGTCGTCTGCCTTCCACACAGGACACGGAGTTATTCTTCACTGTTTTGTGCTTCAGAGAATTTTCTTGTAGGGATCTTTGGACATTCTATGGGTGGTCATGGTGCAATTTCTATTGGATTGAAAAATCCCGATCTGTTTCGATCGATATCTGCTTTTTGCTCCTATTTGTCATCCAGTGAATTGTCCATGGGGTCAGAAAGCATTCAAGCTGTACCTCGGTATGTTTAATGTGTAATGTAATTGTTTTTATAAGTTCACATTTACTCCTTCAATTTCCTTAGGTGCTGATACAGAAGTGTGGGAAGAATACGATTCGTCGTTACTGTTGAAAGAATATAATGGACCACCAAGAAAGCTCCTAGTGTCCCAGGTTATTGTTTTAAAGCACAAGTCACGGAACTTGTGACCGCTTTTAGATTTTGCTAAAAAATCTCATTATCAGCCAATTTAGGGAGCCTGTGACTCGTTTTTAGCTCAAGGGCAACTACAACCGGAATCGCTGATGCCAACAAAGTCAGTGGCAGTGGATGTGCGAACGCATCCTGGTTACGATCATAGCTATTTCTTTATCGCAACCTTCATTGAGGAACATATCAAGTTTCATGTAGCTGCTTTAAAGCAGTAGAACACGAAAGAATTGTTCACTGCTTGACGCTTTGGTTACGGTCACCTATTTTTACTATAATTGATCAGATCTTTCACTTCAAACTTCAACTTTTTTCTCTTACGTCGTTCGAAAATGCTCACTCTATAGTTTATAACGTGGCGGGGTTGAGAATGTCTGTAACTATTGCAATATTGTCATGCAGTTGAAGTTTTTTCTAACCGAAAGAACTGAATCTCTGATTGTACGTTGTTTCACCTTTCCATTCCTAGTAAATTTTTAGCTTGGTTGCAATTTCCATCTTAGAATTGTCATTTTAAGCTTTGGAGGGAAATATTTGATTATATATAATTCACAGTCCTAATATATATGGTGAACCGCAATGCAGTTGAGCGCTTACAGAAACTTACTAGCAGAACAGAACATTTGTCTTTGATCCTGATGGCATAATTTAAGCATTTCGTGAGGCCTGTTATGGCATTTGCAGAGTGCTAGACGCGTGTTTTCGGTCGGTCAGCCATATGGTAACACGATGCCTTTCGGTTCAGTCAGTTCCTTGTATGAGATATACCCTTGCATATAAAAGGATCGACGCCGCAGTGATCCTTTCACCGTACGTTGAGTGTGAATAATTCGGCGTCGATTATCTTATATGTAGGGGTATATTCTCTTTCAAGTTACTGACTGAACTGAAAGACATCGTGTTACTGATAGGGCTGAAAAGCCGAAACAGGTGTCTAGCACTTTACAAGAGCCGTAATGGACCTTATGAAACGCTCAACATATGCTGTCAGGACGTATTGGTTACAGTGCTTTGAGGACCATAAGGATCATTTTGATGCTCGTCGCGCTTTGTGGAAAAGCAACAGGCAGCCAGACAAGCATGCATAGACATGGAGACGGGCGCAGCGTGGATTGTCGTGAAAGCGTTGGCGTTTGCATATGCATGTCAACGCTGGGCCTCAGAGGCTTAAGCGAGATCTCAAAATAGTCTATGAAAGTGTTGATTTGTCTGAAAATAACTAAAGGGAACGTTATTGCGTCGAAGGTGTGCTCGAAGTTTGTTAAGGCAAAAATGTATCCAGTATTCGAGGCATGAAGTATGTGAATTATCTGAGTATTGACTTTATTCTAATCATATTTTACCGATTTTGTCTGTGTATGATTGGTTTCGAAGCCAGTTGAAACGGAGTTTTTATAATGAAACGATTCAGTGTCCTGTCTTATCATGATATTTTGTGAAGTATTCACTTTTTTGGAATCGGATCTCCAGTCTTCTTTCCAGCCTTTGGACTGTCTTCTTCGTCATCTTCATCCCCACTTCGTGAAAAAAGCTCGCTGGGCATTTTTTGATCGCGATACATCGCAACTACGAGAACTTTCTGAAAATCACGCTTTATACCGTACCAAATTTATGACAGCTGAAGTGCTCTTCTGATGTTCGTTGATATACATCCTCTCGGAACTTGCATATGAATTTTTCATGATCGCGCGACATACGCAACAGTGAAGCTGTGCAATACACGTACGGTCGCTGGTGGTCGACGCTGTCCGCATCAAACATGTTTCTCATCTTGTCGGTCTTATTAAATTGAAATTGGGACGTGCATGAGAAAAACTGTCTTCGATCACGCAGGGTGGACTATTCTAATTGTGTATTATGTGCGGTGAAAAACCTAGGGCGTCCTATCATGTCAGAGGGAATCAACTCGACAGTCATCCAACGACATTCATGAGGAGATTGTCGATTGCACACACGAATACAAAAACGTTCTTGGATGACGGATAATACGAGACAAGGCTCCGAATAAAGGGAAGTGCTGGGGCTGGCTCGATATGTGAAGTAAGGTCTCCTAAATAGACAAAGTATACTGAGATAGAAGAATTTTATTGCTTGCCAGAATAGAAGGGTTGTGAACCTGAGAGCGGCATCAGCAATTATCGTGTGCCGTCACGAATTGCAACAGCAGAGTTGGTTGCTATGCGACTTTTGGACGAAGCAGTTACATGCATCCAGATGGTCAGTGGAGAATAGGGCTCAATTTTTTGAGTCATTTTAGCACTTCCATGAACGCGCCATTGTACCATTCCAGTGCGTTAAGATGCTGTGTAAAACTTCTTCCACAAAAAATGGAGGATATAGCACATTAGTGAATAACCGTGTTGCACCATTATTAACTGAATTGGGCGTATTACAGCAATACAATATTGCAAAAACGCTTCAGAAGAGTGGATACGTATCCGATTGGTGATGAAGCATATTGAGAGTACAAAATGCTTTCAAACATCACTTTCATCTACTTGAAGAGTTTTTTGATGCTGTCAAGAAAGATTCCTGATACGAAGAATTACCTTCATACGCTGTACATCAAAACCAAAAAATTCTTCAACTCTACCAAGCTACCATCACTGAATATGGTTCGAAAAGCGTTGTCCGTCTTTGCATATAGCATTTTTTTTTTGAGTTGATGAGCTTGGAGTGGATTCACGAAAAGAATCTATGTTAACCATCTGGATACAACAAGGTCAAAACGCTAGCACCGCCTGTCGCCCCACGCGACGGCAAGCATTCCGTAGTGCCGAGTGGTTAGTGATGCGGGACACTGGAAAAAAAGTTGCTGGTCAGGTCCCCTACTACGAGGTTTCACAACGGACATTTTGGTGCTGATTACTATCGAAGTTCTTCTATATGCGTAATTATCATACTAAAAAATAAGCGCTCAGCTGCTAACAATTCATACTTTTTGATACCAAACAGATTGTTGAATAAATGGTTCAGTGAGTGAATCGCTTGTATTACTGTGCTACGATATGGGATGTGGTGCCAACTGAATTGAAAACAAAAAGTGAAACCACCAATTAATTTCCTTGAGGCGTCGTGGGAAATGATCGAACCAGCAACCTTTTTCCTGCTGGCCGGTATCACTAAAAACTCACCACAATGGACTGCTCGCCCTGCGCACAGCTGGCGCCATGACCCTGTCGTGCCCAAAGAATTAAGTGAGCTATAAGAAGAAAAACCTAAGACAATCAACTACACTGTTTTTAGTCATCTAGTAATATCGATCGTTTTATGACATTAACAAGACGCAGAAAACTATGGTCAGTTTCCATGGTATATGTGAGGAACAGCGAAACGTTTTTTTCAGATGCCCTGGTCATGCATTTTTAAGCGGGAAAGTTTACATAATGAAAACATAACATGCATCGGAATTTTTGAAAAATGCATGTTTCCTGTTTTTAAATAAATAGAGAAATCCTTATTCAGGTCAGAGGTCAATACTGGATTAGGAAGAAAGTTCCCCGGCTTTGAATAAAAGAACTTTTGATATGCTTCTTCAAATTCATCGAAAGATTCAAATCGGCGACCTTCCAAGAAGTGTTGCATTGATCGGAAAAGGCCGTAATCAGATGGAGCAGCGTCCGGACTATAGGGTGGATGCGGTAGAATCTCAACTCCGTCCAATTCCCCAAACTTTGCCTTGGTCTTTATGGCTGTGTGTGGTTTTGCGTTGTCCTGCTGGAACAAAGCGCGCTTTCGACGAACAAGTTCTGGGTACTTCTCGGCCAACTTGTTGTAAACTCGGTCCAGCTGCTCGCAGTAAAGATCGGCGTTGATGGTTTTGCCATTCGGAATAAGTTAAAAATCCTTGTTCGAAAAATCCAAGTTTTGTTGATTCGGCGAGCAGCATCAGCAGCATTTGAACCAAATTTATACTCGTAAAGCATCAACAAACGTTATTGTTCCCTAGACAGTTCCATACTGCAGTAGATATAGATAAATTGTATATGAATAGATGCGCAAGAAGTAGACCTTTCAAATGATATAAAAATCACACACGATTCATGTGAAAAAGCGACATTCCCATCCAAACGATGGAAATTTTCTTTGCAACCTAATAACATGAGTAGATGATTCGTGTGCAACTTTTAGGAATAATCTAAGTATTGGTTGGATATTAGGAGCTTTGTAGCTAGTATGATATTTTGAGGATTTTATGCTTGTCAACGTACTTTATACTTCTTTCAAACCTCTTCTCAAAGACGAGTTCTTAAAGATCAAAAATTAATATTCAACTAAAAACCGACTATTTGCTGAATATTAAAATCAGGGCGACAAATTCTTACTTAGCAAAATTACAGAGTATGGGAAAAGATTGTTTAAACAACACACATTGGATAGCTTGTGTTGGTTAGAATTGTGCCTCGACAACGATTCCAGTAATTTAGCTTGGGTGCAATAGTTGTCACTCTGTAGTGATTAACTGGTGAAATGACTCTGTGTAGAGGAATTAGCATAAGGTATAGGTAACTCAGGGCGTAAAGAGCTCAGACATAGTAATGCCGTTCTTAAATGCCTTCCCACACGATTCAAGCAAGGACAACCCAGGCACCCTCATCGACTGCTTTCTTCAATCTAAAGACACTGGTGACTGCCTATAGCGAAGACCTGAGAACCCTCTGGTACGTTTATCTCACAATTCCATAAGAAGTCGACCAAGTCAAAGTTCAATGGCAATTCTAAAGAACAGGGACAATTCTGAACCAGCATTCAAACTGACGAGCAAAAAAACGAAGACAATGATGGATGACGAATGTGAGCAAACAAATCGAGTTCAAAAAGTGCTGGAGCTTACGCAGTGTATGATGCAGGGTCGCAAAAAGGAATATGTTTGGGCTTTGTGATGGAATTCTATCAAATGAACACTTGCCAAATCTTTCAATCGGTTGGTTTTGCGTGGGTGAGACGAAAGGTTTCTTCAAATTTCTATAATGCGTCAAATTGTAGGAAAGTTATGAAAATTTTCCGACTCATAATACATCAAAGCAATGTGCTTATAAGCGAGCTCCAATCGTTCAAAGCCTTGAAGCAGAAAAGCACATTTACGCAGAAGCGAGCATAATCAAGAGCCTTATCAATACCAATGAACAGGAAATTACTGACACGGTGTCAGAGTGATATTCTGATCTGAATGCTTAGTTTCGCAATGAAATTTCCTTGCTAATTTTTAATGGTGAAAAATTACCTGTCATACGGCATACCTGCTTCGTCATTCTATTCGACCATCTGAGTGAAGAGTGCCTACCTTTCCATCTTTCTGGAAAACTTCCAACTCTTTTTTACGCAAACTGGGGTCTCCTGCAGATGGATCACTTCCGCCCGGTGTTTTAGCATAAACATTCGTTCCTTTGGATTCGCCGGCCGCATCTGCTTTAGGTTCAGCTTCATCAGCCTTGAAATATTTTCTTTTCAATAATCCGATTTTTTGAAATTGAGTGAAACCGACCTTCTCGGCTTGATGTGCAGCATCTCCTTCATCCTTTTTCTTGTCACCACCTTCATGTTCACCCTCACCCTTCAAAAGTATCAATTATCTGTTCTTCTTGGATATGTTACTATTTTGTATTTATGATTCCAAACCTTTTGCGCTCCAGCTTCGGGTTTAACACCTTTTTTCGCTGCGTGTTGTTGCTCTACATCGTCCTCTTTGTGCTTTTTCTGAGGTGAAAAATTTACACAGGGTTTTAAACCTGTATTTTTTGAAGGAACCTTAGAACTATTCGATTTTTTGCTACATCACCTCTATTAATTATAAACTGCTTTACTTGTCTTGACACATCGATTACGACCATTAAGCAGAAGCCAACCTTGTCTTTTTCAAGATGTTTAGTATCTTTCTTGAGCTCTGGTTTTCCTTTGGCAGCTGTTTCATCCAAAACTTTTTCGTCAAATTTTTTTTCATCCCTCGTGATCTAAATATAAGAAAGGTAGATGGTTGATTGATTTGCTTGTTGTTTGATTACTCATTGATGTTTTGAAAACAACTGATTTACCGACTGCAAATCAGCATTTTGCTTAATTTTGTCTCCAGCTGTTCACAATCGTGTATTTTTCAAGCTGTTCAACGTTTCACCTTGGCCTCTGCTTGTTCTTTAGCTCCAGCCGGTGCTTTTCCGTCACGCTTTTCTTTGTCCGGAACTTTCTCGCCTTCTGGTACTTGGGCTTTTTTCTTAATCGAAGAATAAGTTGAAAAATTACGAATTTAAATAATATAACAAATAGTTGAACTGAATAAGTTGTTCAAATGAATAAATGAACTGAGTGAATTGCAAAATCGACTAATTTAATGGTTGGAAGGTAAAATTTATTGCTTGAGTTTTGACTCATGTTTCGAGCAGAAACCATTTAAAGAGGAAACCCGTGGGAGAATCCTATGGCAGAGAAATTTGTGGACTTTACAGAGATAACTAAAGAGGTGACAAATCAGTTGAATGGGTAATATACTGAAGCACACAGATAGTGTATTTTGTGAACACGAGCTGATGAAATCAACTCATGCATTAATATATGTTTTACAAACACTATTTTATTACATTTATAAAGAAAACGAACTACTCAAGCAGCAGTTGAAACAACACACGAAATGATGGAAGATTTATGGGACGCTTAATGAGAGGTGAATCAAACAAAATGAAGAATTGCTGGGTTTCACAAGATAAAATGTGATGACGGGTAATGTGAAAAAAATATTAATTTCAACTTTTGAACTTTCGACGTAAAGTTCTCTGACGGACCTTGAAGCCACCAAGAACGCAAACTTTTAATGCTTTGTGATAATTCTTCAAGTTCTACAATCATATAAAAGAGTGATTTCAAAAGTTTCACGATGGCGACGACACCGTCAAAAATTGCTAATTTCGAGGATGTCACCTTGCCGACGACGAACGACAAACATTTAGAGACTTCGTAGTCGTAGCAGATTTGTGCTTAAGGATTAGAGAACTCAAGGCGAAATCAAGCGAAAGGAGCACAGCAATTACGGTAAATCAAATTCCGTACTCAATTAGATAAACGGAAGAGAGGTTTTATTCCGTTATAACCTATTAAGAATGTCCAAAGCCTTTTGAGGTTGATACATTACTTTCCGTTCATGTTCTACCCGTGTTTCGACCATATCGCCATCATCAGAGCCGATGCCAGCCGCAAGGCATCGACTATAGGGTACCTTAGTAGCCATTTGATCAACTTCTCATTTTCGTCATGAAAGGTGAGTGATACTGATGATGGCGATGGCGCCGAAACGCGCATAAGCCACGAATGGAATGTGGCGTATCAACCTCAAAAAGGCTTCAAATATTCTTACAAACTATGAATTAAATATGCCTGGTAATCATTTTTGAGCCATGCATGTGGTATGTTATAGACATCTATACAGTACAATGCACATTCAGCCTCGGCAGTTCCACGGTGCCTTTCGTCTGAGCCAATCCCTTTTAGTAGAGAACCCCCTTCACATACAGGAACACCAGGCGAAATATTCACACGTGCAGTCCATAGGATTAAAATCACCGAAGGGCACTTTGTACACTCGATTATCTTGGCTGGTAATTGTGAAATAAGGGCCCACAGCAGATCATATGCATGACTCAAAAATAGTTATCAGGCATATTAAAATTTGGCGTGGTCTCCAGAAACACTTGAAACAAACGATATGTATTGATCGTTTTGGAAGCCAAGTTACTCCTTCCGGTTGTTTAGTGCACGTGATTAAGAGAAAGTAACTAGAAATTTGATAACTCAGCGAAAACAGTGCATGGTCATTTTCAATTTAGCTCTGTACCTTCTTTTCGTCTTCTTCGCTTTCCGATTCTTCAACATCCTTATCGTTTACACCAACATACAAAATCTTGATTTTCCTTTTTTTGATTTCTGCATCAGGAAATGACTGGAACATTGACGTTATACGTAATGCATACTGGTAAAAAAATTGTAATTTTGGAAGTGTTTAAGCGTACGAAAACTTAGCTCTTTAGCTGGCACAAGGTTGGTAGACGCCTTTACGATCGGCTGTGTCACTCAGGAATTTGTAAAATCTGCCCCGACGGGAGAGAGGGGGATTGCGTGAGTTTCGGCACAATATTCAACAACTTGTAATGCATGCAGGGAGGAATGTGTTAGCGAAAATGGGAAACCACTTCATTTGCGCATAAAGGAACATCTAGATGGGAAAGCTAATACGATAGAAGCATATCTCCAGCTTTACACAGGGCGCAAAAGCAGAACAATAATGATTTTGATGTAACCATCACGACCCTGGCGCGGGAGCACAAAACAACAACGCGAAAAACCCTTGAAGCGTTTTGGATGAACGCTAAAAAATCCAAAAATGAACCGTAAAGACGAATGCGTCACTGTTACACAAGACTTGCCACCATATTATGCGCCTAATTTTCTGACTTGATGCAACGGACAGTGCTTACGCATCGATCCTATTACCGACTCATACAAATATCGTTAACAGTGTATGTCCAGGCTCCGAAGAAGGCGGTATTGCCAAAACGTCAGCCAGCTATCCGTACAACGATCTATTAACAACAATCAACAACGACAACACCAACGCCGTCTACTATCCTCCTTCCAAGCTAAAACGGCTAAGTTTCCATATTCGAATTAATAATTAACTTTGATGCCGAAGTTAATAGAAAGTCGATCTCTCGAATTTTAAGCATATTCTACACGAATTTCCTCCTACTTTTTAGCAGTGCTGCAATGCTTCAAATATTTAAGTGGTAGGAGTTCAACCGGCGCGTAGCCCATACCGCTAGAGTCTGTTATTACTACACCATCCAGTCCAAAGCTTCCTCCCTTTCCTGATCGATCGTTCTTTGGATGAAACGCTGATTCAACTCTCGGATGGGTTAAATGTTTTACATACTACTCAGCGGTGATAGATGTATAACAAAACATCATAACATTGCTAAAAAGCAGTAACTCAAGGAATTTGTATAGATTAAACGCCGATATGTGCTTGACAAAGCAAATCCTCTTAAAGACTGGTTGCTAACAATTTGGTAGTTTATATAAAAAAAAAGAGTGGTAACATGGAAATTTACAAATATTCTGTCTCATATTGCGGATTTTAAGTTCCATGCATTTCTTAATATCCCGTTGGGAGAGCTTATAGGCTTGTCAGCGATAAATCAATCAACAGATACCTGTTGCACAGCAGATGGTAGTGAATAGTACGATATAGTTGGAGACATTTAGCAAATTTAGTAGAACTTTAGCTGCCAAGGAGGTGGTTCCCCAAGACTCTCGACGCTAACGGAAGAGACCATATTGAGGGTACATATGCTGTTCTCGTAGCTCTCGTAGAGCACGATTACGCTAAATCACCAACCTAACACGATCACTGATACGAGTTTGATGCTAAACTTGTTTATATGGGAGAAACGACGAATTTTGAATGACTTTCTGTCAAATGTGTACGCGGAGAATACTTTGTATATATCTAGCAAGTATTTAATGACTTCGTAGAAGAAGCACAGATCTTACGGCCCTCATTAAAAAGACATCCCTTGCATAGGAAAAATCGCTTGTTTTATAGTGCTCACATGTGTTCCTCATGCTTTCTCTATAGTTTTCCAGAGTCACTATATCCATTTAGCATATTAAGGATTTGACTTTCAGTACATGTTTTCCTCGATCTCTCACATTTCGATTTCATGTCCTTTGCATTCTGTATTCTCTGCCTAGAATGGGAACGCGCCACACAAAACTACGTCTATACCTGTATCCGCATAAAGTTCACGCAGTTGTATACTTGCATTGGTGATCCTCATAGATGCATAGTTTAGCGAATGCTATTAGAGTCCTCCTATCAGCAAACTGTCTAAGGCCTGCCATTGACTATTGCACCTATACCAGCTTCGTGTTAGACCTTCGTACAATTATATTTTTCGTAACTAACGAGATGTACTATCATTCCTGATTATCGATCACGTTATTGCTTCAAAAGCCTAGTAAGTTAAATTTGGCTTTTAAACTATGCAGTAATAAGTAGACTTGTATGACAGGCCATAGTAAGAAGTTGCCACAAGAGCCAATTCGTACAAATATAAAGAGATTCATATGCGCTAAAATTCCTAATTTTTACGATTTTTCTGCATTTGTGATGGTTTCAGTATTCAACACGCTCAGTTCTTACCAATCCTGTTGATTTTCTAATAACTTCTTTCCATGCTAATTGTTGCGTAGATTCCGTAGATTCAGGTGTGATATTAAAAGCTGGTTTTTTGGCTAGAACAACGGTGAATCTAAAAATGATCAAGTCTTTTTGGTAAAATTATGCGAAATAAGCCGGCAGGCTGCACAAAATGCGGCGACCTGTCGTTCGTCGGAACTCTTTGTCCAACTTTGATTCCTGTATACACCAATCGAACAGAGTACTGAAAACATCTTAATGATGGCTCCGATCAAGAGTCTTTTTTTTATTAGGCATTCGAAAATTTGATAACAGGTCAAATTTCTTCCATAGATGACATATCACATATTTAACAAATACAACACTAGCTATGGTTGGACAGATTTGCGACCGTATGAGTCACAAATGCTCATACTCTTTTTGGAGCTCTTTCGTTCCCGCGCAGTAGCATCCTTCGTGATACCTTTTGCATTTGAAGGTTTTTTATGCTGGTATCGTTCGCAATACAATACGATGAAGTTTTTTTTTTTGCATATCATAGTCTATAAGAAAACGAATTGGAACAATTTTTCCCGCATCTGTAAGTCGCATGCACAGTAACTTATTGCTATTTGTGCCAAAATCGAAATTTGTTCGTGATAAAAGAAGGACGTTGTGTAAAGTAGGTGGCGATAGATGATGGATCACATGAATCATAAACACTTCATATTGCCTGTGTCAAAAAATTAAGTGTAGGTGAAGCGAAAAGAAAAAAGCAAGCCTGAACTTTTTACGAATCACCTTTTCTCGAGGTGCAATGACACCGTAAACTGGCTTGGTTTTGTAAAGACCGGGTCTGGTCGACTTCAATTTGAACAACACTGATTCAGTTGATCCGTTCCGAATGACTAAATAAGTCTGCTGACGTTTCTCATTAGGGACGAAAGTGACCTGAATATTACATTCATACCTATGTCCCATACAAAAAAGCGAAGAACAAAGAAATGAAAACAAAAGCTAGTGGAAACAACTCTGAACTTTGGTTTGTGTAGTTTAGAAACTGTATATATATCAACTGTAGATAAACGCAAGGAGTACATACACTTTTACTAGGTATAAGATCCACGAAAGCTAGAAAGTCTGGGAAATCTTCTCCTAAAATTGGAAGGATCATTCTTATCTTGCTGAAAAATTAATGATGGTAATGTGCAGTAAGACTAGTGCTCACCAGTTTCTGCAGTTATGTTCTTGAAAGCTTGCTTTTTCGCTTTCGCCATTGGAAAATTCAATTTTAAATGTTCTTAGGTGTTTTATGCGGCTACTTGATATTTTGATGCGAAGACTTCTTATTAAAAATTTTCATTATTTCTCTCCTTTCCACATGAACGTGTTTCAAATATAACGGTAGAGCATAGTGGCACGGTGACAAAAAATGTACAATCACACCATGTGAGAAATTGTGCAGCTTCTTTGAATATAACTATTTTTGGAAAAAAACTGCAATTTCTCATTCACCGTTCTGTCTCCATTTGTATTTATTTAGTTGTTCTGTTGTTGTGTTCTGAGCTTGTTCTATTGTTTTGTTGGGATCTTGTTCTGTTGTTTTGGTGAGAGTTTGTTCTGTTTTGTTGCGAGGATCTGAAATTTTCAACTACTGCGATGCGAATACTGTCTGGTCCTATTTTGTTACTTTTGACAATTATTTCTCATTTATCACCGTGTTTTCCACCACATGTTACTCTAGAAACACAGTTGGAATTGCTTCTATCTTAATCCTACCCGTATGAGAGGGCGAGCCCACAGTTAACCATCTTGATTTCAAAGAGTGTCGTGTTTTGCAGAAAAGCATTTCAAATTTCTTATCTTGTCATACCTGTTAGCCCCTTAATTCAACAAATCTAACCCCAACTATTTCAAATGCGACAACACACAACATCACAATGCCCGGTCGTCTTGAATATAACCTTCAACGTTGTTTTTAGTAGTATCGTCGCGAATTAATGCTGTTTCTGTTTGTTTGTGGTGTTGAACGATCGCGCCTAGATGCCAAACACGTGGAACTTTGAGGAGGTTGAGGCCTTTAACGAAGGTAGTGAGGTGATAAATAAGCATGACGACACTACTGAGAACAATGTGAAGCTTATTTTCTAGACGAATGAGCGCTGTAATGTTGCATACCGTTGCTTTAAAATAGTTGGGGTTGGGTTTGTGAAAGTGAAAGGCTTAACTCATTATAAACCGTCCATTGTAGCATAATATCTGTGTTGCGTTTCAGTCCACATTTTCTGTTGGACACAAAGAAGGTGGAGCTGAACAAGTTTATTCCAATCACCATACCATTGTTTAGTTCCAAGCTAATAAAAAAAAGAATCTTGAGTTAGATAAACAGGTCAGTTAATCGGCGCAGTGCTCAATCATGTAAAGACTAGTGTCCATGCGGTCCGGATTGTGTCTGATAACAAGAGGAATGAGGTTATGAAAGCATTTTGAGCCTTTTATAGAGTCTGTTATGGGCACTTATATAGTGCAAGGAACGTGCTAAAACTCAAAATACATTGCCAGATTATAATGTTCATGAACGAGGTCTCAAAATAGCTGACTGCACTGATTATTACATATGTTCTGAAAGATTAAGGATCTGGGCTTTATCTAGTTAGAAAACCCTTGTGATTCACTAAGGACTAATGCTGCAACTTTTGCTCAGTAGTAGACTTACCCTTCGGTGGTCCTTTAGATCCTTTCACTTTTGTTGATCCTTTTTGTGCTAAACATGAAACTGGTTTTTGAAAACATTTGATTCTGTCATCAATAATGATTTCTTATTTCTTAGCGCAAGTAAGTTTAGCACTCCAAAATTATGCCGAAATCGTAATTATCAAGATTGAAAATTGTTCTGGTGTTCATTTCATCCTCTATTTTTGTTCTGTAGTTTTAGTGGCTAGATAGTTAAATTTATCTTTAGAATATAATGACATATATATATAATATATATATATATAGTATACATATATATATGTATATATACATATATATAAGTAGAAACAGGGACTATTCTGAGAATAGTTATTATATGGAAGAAGACTGCTACGAGAAGGAGTAATGCGGAAATGTTCCATTTTTAATTCGATTCAATGCACAAAGTAGATCCGATCTTTATTCGTAAACGCTGATAGCGAGATACTGTAATCACATAACTTCTAACTCCAAATCTTTATATCTTGTTTTTTTTTAATGCTTGCGATATTATTCTCTTCCTATGCTTATAAATCTCTGATACCAAAAATTTTTTACAACTGGCATTTGACAGCCGTTCAGGCGGATTGAACTAGAATGGCGATTCGATTTTCGTCTCTTTTAGAGCGATTCCTTGAAGGCAATGGAGATGTGAACTGATTATCTTGAGGTGACGTGAATTTGTCACAAGCCTTCGACATGCAGCTCGATGCCTTCGGTCGGGTCTTCCATGATCGGCCCACCATGAATGGATAGGATTTCGTTCAGAATATTTTTATCACAAGTTCTTTTCCTTAGCCAACTACATTAATTTTTTCCTAAACTACGGGTAAATCGAATTTTTTTACGACGAAGGGAATGATTATATCAGTACGGAATGATTGAGCTATGGAAATCCGAGCACTGCTCTTCATTTGTAAGGATTTGACCGATCTATATGTGAGTCGCGTCATGAGGCAACCCCCATATCCTGTGGTCATTTTCTAGTTTTTCCTTTGTTGAAATAATTTTTATGATAACAGCGTGCAGAAGTGGGTCGATTGGAGATTTTATATTCTTGTTTCTTTCATTAACCAAATTTTTCAGTCCTATACTTTTTGACGCCAGTTTGGATGATATTGATTTGTCCCATAGTGTGAATGATTAAAGATTTTGCTTCTCGTAAGTCTTACATTAAACTTTTTGTGACGTACGCTTCAGGAAAACCATATAATGTTTCTTTCGAGAAGTTTTAGGGCAGGTTACCCTAAGCTTTCTTTCCACAAACGATCACTTTGATACAGTTCGGTTACCGTGATTCATTCTTCCAACCCCTTAGGAGTTACGTCTTTTCTGCTTTTCCGTAATCATTCGAGAACTTATAACCCGGAAGTTTGATACTGAATCTGATTTTCAAAAATGCTTATACAATACCTTCTACGGTGTATTACACTGTAAAAGCGCAAATAAAATGAAGTTTTACATCTGACGTGCATTATCGAGTATTTATGTTACTTATTTGAAAATTTTCCTCCATTTCGTTTTAGTTCGAGACTTTTTTTTTACTTATTTGGAATTTTGGCACAATTCGGTCAGACGGCGGCACATAATGAAGCCGATCTCATCCACTGGGCAGAATTTCTCATAGGAGTGTTAGTAATAGTTCGAAAGCTTGAAAATCTGGCTAGAGCACCACATGGTCGGTTTTTCAAAACGCCTCTGTATAGCGCTGTAAAATCTAAAATAAAATCATGTTTCACATGGCCACGTGTTTATTTTAATCTCGCTTATATTTCACTGGACAAAGCTTCTTCCCTAGATTGGTAGTACTCACTGTATAGCGCAAGCTTTGAAGAACTGATGTCTGCTTTTTGAAAAAGCTCGTTTGATCTTTAATCTCCTTTGGCCTTTTGATTTGTGCTTTAAATTTCGCCGAACAGAGCACTTTCTCTAAACTAATAATAATCATCCGATAGCGTCATTTTTTTCGATTCTAGCGATGTACCTATTTTCTGGAAATACGGGAAAAGCAAGGAAAATAAGATCGAGTTTTATATTTTCAGCAGGTTGTATAGTGGCTATTCGACAAGGCGACAGCCGTAACAGGGAACGTGGCAAGGGCGGAGCGATTGGGCGATCTATATATTGTTATGCAATTTAGAATTTTTCCTTAGCTCTGGGAGAAATTTCTGATAAAACGGTTTGATATAGATACGACGAAAGCTCCTCTACACATTGACATGCTTTTCGGCTTCCATCGAACGACAACGCGTCGTAAAAGTGAAAGCGTAAGGTGAGTGTGGAACAAAATTTTTTTATGGATGCTACAGCAACATAAAAGGGTGTTCTAGCAAGCGGCGACATAGGGTTGTAGCCAGAGATTTGAGCTTTTGAATAATTACCAAGACTCCCATGAAAAATTCCTATCCAGCGAATGAAATCGGCTTAAAGATTTGTCACCGTCTAACCTAAATGCACCGAAATTTTTCCTCCATTTCGTAGAAATTCTCAGACTTTTTCATCAGAAAAATAGAATTAACTCTGTTGTATTGTTCTGTGAGCTTAGATTTTCATTTTCTCCTCATATTGCCAAATAAATCCGCTATCACGTCTAAGTCTATGTAGCCTAAGTCTAAGTGTGTGAAACGTAGTTTTCTTTTTGCCATTCCAGCGCGCCGAGAAGACCTTTTCATAAATCAACCTTAGTTATGAAATCATCCAGATTAATGCTGCCAGACACCTGCTAAAAATCTGTCAAAAGACTATCCTTTCCCCATTCATACAGCTATTCACACACCCTATTCGAGAAAAAACTGCGTACCGAATGTAAAACTCAATTTTATCTTCGCTACTACAGCACATTAAAAAGGGTTTTGCTGGAAAATAAGCACAGTGCTGTAATCGCCGAGATAGAAGCTATCGAAGGATACACAAGATCTTGAGGAAGGCTCTCTGTCCGACAAAAACGGTCCGAGGGTAAAACTCAATTTGATTTTTGCGGCTATAGCGCAGGTAGAATGCCGTTCTAAAAACTAAGCATATCATTATAATTACCAACATTCATGCTATCAAATGGTCACTAAAATTCTAGTAAAGGCGGAGGTGGGCGCGTCCCCAAAGGACAGAAGAATGGATTACGATAACCGAATTTTACAATTCTTGCTGCTTTGGATCACAGGGAGATAATCTTTCTTAGGAGTAGATTGTTACCTAGATGGTGGCATCTTCTCAAGTTTGTTTGATGTTAAGTATGGCTGATAGAGGGCGGTGGCCGAGTGGTTAGCTATGCATGCTATCAGGAAACAAGATATTAATCCAACCACTTTCGATCACTTCCCTGCAACCAAGTAACGAATGATTTACGGAACGCCTTATTCGCGTTGCTCCAAGATTGCAAAGAGATTTGCACAGCCAGCACTTTGCGCCCTTCTTGAAGAAGACGAAATCGCCAAGCAGCAGCCGAAACACGCGCGAAGTTTTTGATGACCTTTCTGTGAGGGGAAACGAATCGAGGGCTAGAAGTGCTGGTATTCGCACAGTAACATATGATGACTAGTCGAGCATGACTAGGCTTGACTTAGAAAATGTACAACTTTTTAGCTTGGATGCTAGCACGCATCAATTTCCAATGTACATCGTGTTTAACAGACACGAACACGCTCCGTCCACGATGAGGTGATTCACTATTGAGTGGCCTAAGCACAAAACTTGAACTCATGTTCGATGTAACACTTGTATTTGCTTTTTTCCTTAGAATTTTTTTTTGACTTCCAATTATTTCCAATTCTTTATCATCTTTATCCGTGATACCAGGCTTGTCTGGTAAGATAGCAGCACTGACTTGATACGTCGGTTGCCCACGGTGAGTTTTGTAAAGACCAGATATGCACTCAGTCACTTCAAACAAAGTTAAAAATTGAAAACAACTGTTTGAGGCATCCATTAAAGATTTGATTAACACCGAGAGCTCTAGAGCTTTAGAGCTTTATCCTTATTAAGCTTTTTTAACCGGCATCTTCTCATCTTCAAGTGGTACCCAATTCTTATTTTTGTTCAGAAAAATGAACTTTTAGTAGGATCACCTGAAGATGAATGATAGATTACCTTTATTAATATATAATCGTGCATAAATTCATCCTTATTTTCTGAGCTGACTTCCATTTAACAACGATGGCTTATTTATAAGCTAATCTTTTTGATCAGCTCACATCATGCAGGAGAAAGCGTAGTTATTGTGGTTGACGTTTAGTGACGCCATTATAGTAAAAGGTGTTAAGATTCAAATCGATTGTAAACTGCAGTTAGACTTCTCTCCATTCAATTCAATATAATATTAGTAGCTCACTCGTAACAACCACAGTCTACTGTGGGAATTTTTTCTGATCTAATGAGTGCGTTTCATCGTTTAGCTCACGATTCGAGCAAGATGACATTGAATTACAATGATATTTTCCGAGTGTTTTTTTACCAAACATTTACATGCTCTAGTCACTTACTTTGATCGGCAAGCACGTCCTTCTTATCTTGTGGTTCCTTCGGAGGTTTTTCTTTATCTGGAACAAAGTGATATTTTAGTAAGATTTGTAGATAGTTCAAATAAGGTGGAATGTTATATGCCTTCATAGATCAAGTGCAGCCTTAATGAAGCGTGTCCGCTGAAATGATGATATGCCTTCCCGCTTTGGTTTCAATAGAAATTCAGTTACATCCAGTAATTAATAGCAACGAGATTTTAGCGAACAATGATCGAAAAAGAGTGAAGCTGAATGAATGGGCGAGAAACATCACTAACCGAGTAAGTGCTTCATTTATCAGAGCAACGAAAGAATGATCCCTACTTGATATCTCTTTCTTATCACCATATTGTTATTGTTCACAAGCCATTGTTAAATGATTTCCCCTATATCGAGCGGTATCATAAAAGCTATAGGTGTAGTATGGTGTGTTTCTGCTTGTCGAAATGGCGGCATGCGGCGGAACCTCATCTCGCAAAAGTGTCAGGTTGAGGAGTGCGGCAAAAGTAGTACTAGATAACTCAGCTAAAAGTAGAGCAATTTTAAAAAACAACGCTATTGTTTTAGCAACTTGGTAGTAGATACGCAAATCTCCGATTTGCAGTCGAGGACCCAAACTTTTTACGTCAGTAACTGAAGTGTTCGACACCGTATTAGGTTCATTTCTTAAGCGGTTTATAGTCTTTGATATGGTTCTGCTACATGCTTAGTTATGCAGAAAAGTTGGTTAACCAAAGATCGGTGTAAATAGCCCGTTTTTTCCTTCTGTGATCGCTTGAAGCAGGAATTAATTTCATCATGCGTGAATTCGGTCATTGCAGTCATACTCTGATGGTGCATTAGAGAACCGTGATACCACGGAGATACGAAAGGGATAACATGTCCTGCTCACTCAGAAGGTTGTTTTGTGTCTGTATGAATTTCGTAACTCATGGCCATTCTGTTGTACATGGGCGACATGTTTTTTTGTCAAAGGCCGAATTTTCAGAGAGTAGACGTTATCAAAGACAATTCGGCCAGACGATACCCATTATTATTATTATCACTGTTTAATCTTCCTCACTTTCGTATTTTGACGCTTTCTTCTACAATTCATTCACACAAGATACCCACAGCAGCCCATTAAAGTGAGATTGTGTTCAACGCGTTTGAGAACACGATAACGTTAGAATATGAACATTTACGAGTAACTGATCACAAATGAGCAAACATAGACTTGGAATTACTTGAGTGTTTGATATAAACTTCTATAGAATAGATCAAATCATGCATTTCACATACATCTTCGACGATTTAATAGAATGGTCGGTTCAGTAAAGCAATTCCGAGACATACTGCGACTGGACTTCTCGTAATCTCACGGCACAGATTTTTCAATAGTCGGCAACGTATACAATCAGCATCGGTAAACAGCATTTTACTTTCATTCGTGCGTTTCCATAATCACCTATTACTCTTGTTGTGTTGCACTTGTACTTCCAACAATCAATAGTAATTCCTGCTTTTTATTGACATGCCACCCTTGCGCAAGATCTGGAATATAGATGCTTCTGAAAATTTTTTCATTTTTGCTTTGCATTTAACATTCCAGAAAAGTTAAAAGTCGGTCTTCCGAGCTGTTACGAAACTGAACGCATTTAGAAGTGAATGGTTATGACTGTAGACACTACTCGGAGGTGTATTGTGCATATCAATGCCAAATTGTTACAAATTGCATGCAGGAAGGGCCACATCTTCGCAGACTTGCAAAGCTGCTAATCGTGGAAATTGAAAGATGTGTACCTCAAAAAATTCCAAATAAATGGCTGTGACATATATTCAATGAAGACTTTAACGATGAATAATATAACTGGGAATATGAAGAGATAATGGGTGAGTGCTGAAGGAAGGTACCGTCGCCCGGAATTCTACCAGTTGATGAGGAACGGGCCGATGTTCAAGGCACAATGCCCAAATCCAAAATCCAGTCAGGTTCCACGAAAGATAAGTAAATAGAGTAAGCAAATATTTATAGGAGCAAAGGAATAATGTGGAGGAAAATCTAGTGGAAAAAAATGATCAGCAGGAATCGTCAGTCAAGTGTATTCTGCCAACAATTCCAAGTTCGATAGATTAGAGTTGACAGAAACATTCGAGATAGTGATTGTATAGTATAAGTGGGGCTATCATTTGTATACTGTTGCAGGCAATGATGAAACACGAATTGATTTATTTCTCATCCGTGAACGGGTAATGAAGTGGTTAGTTATACAGTGTATCAGGAGGGAAGGTGATAGGCATGGCACTGGTTAAATCCCTTGCCCCGACCTCTTTTGCAATCAGTCAACTGAACCCCTAGGAAAGCCTTAGCTCGGCCAAATCCAATGTTGCACGGAGAATTGCCTTAACCAGCATTCAACAAAGTCAATAAAGAAGACGAGATCCTCAACTCAACAGGTGAAATTTTCGAATGCCTTCGTGAAGGATGAATGAGACGAAAACGAACAGAGTGCTGGACGTGTTTGTATGCGCCCTCCAAATTGTGACGACGCTAACAGAAGAAAAATTCCTCATCATAGAGCGAGTATAACGCAGTGGTTGAAGGTGCTCTATAATACTCACTGAATCAATCGCTGGTTTTATCCCGCGCTCCGATCTCGACTACCTTTCAATACCTTCAGGGTTGACAAATTGGTAACACTTACGTTCGAGCTTTGGGTACTGAGAACTGCAATTTTATAGCCTTATGAATTCTGCGCCCACCTAGTTGAGCTTTGTGACGATCTGTTGGTCAACTTCAGAGACGGGTCATGCTTAAAGGTGGGAAAAAAGAGTAAATAAGATTTAAACTTTTGGAAAATGATTGTTACCTTGTTTTTACAATATATTTGGTGAAGGAAATTGATTATCTTGTATATAATATGGATTACATGTTTAGCATCATTTTCTGTTTCCTACTACCATCAACAATAGGCGGTCGGTCAGTCATCGTTCCTTGTTGAAAAATTTTTTTTGTGCTGAACGAAAATATTGCGGCGCAGTGGTTAGAGGTGCCCTGCGTCGCACAAGAGGTCAATGGTTCGATCTCGCGCTCATGGCTCACCAAGCCATCTATCCCTCCGGGGTCGGTAAATTGGTACCAGACAGGTCTCAGACTTGTCTGGGAGGATAAGCAGCACTGACTCGGTTCAGCGGGAGGCCTCCGGGAGTCATTGTAAAGGCCAGATATGCATTCAATCACCTCAAACGAAGTTAAGAATGGAAGTCGAATGCATGGCGCATCCCTCAGGAATTTATCAACGCCGAGAGCTTTATCCTTTATCCTTTATCCTATATATATATATATATATATATATATATATATATATATATATATATATATACATAACACACCCGCACACGCTAACAATACATACTTTAGGACCGATTTAGCTATTCTCTCTGGTATCCAATATCGTAATTAGTGCCGACCACTGTTGTAGGAGCATTAGTGATTTTGTCATTTCATAGATAGGAAAATGAGCTTCATAGCGGTATTACGCTGTAGTTTCCATTTAACTCTCAAATTTTTCCTGTATAAAAAACCAACTTGCAGTTGCAATAGAAGTCATTTTTCATCATCATAAAAGGGCTGAATTCATTATATTTCCATTAAAATACTGTTTTTAGCATTATGCTGACTACTTGCGTAACTGTTTCGGTGATTTTTGTTATGTTGTTATATGAAATCTCCTATTCACTGAAGGAATCTCTAGAGGAAACGATTGATTTGGTACTCACGGATCAACAGATATCTGGCATGTCATTGGTATGTGATCTTAGTGACATCAAGTTTAGTCAGTTTAGTCAGTAATAAACACAATGAGCAAGTTGTCTTACGGAACAAGAAGGAAAAACTCCTAATTACAGGAATAGAGTTCTAATATATCTGAATGATTTATATATGGTCTCTGAGAAAGCTTTTAACCGTCTTTTCAAGATTCTGTTACATTATATTTTATCAGGAGCAACAGTTTGGAGTATGCACTTTTGAGGGCTTCGCCATCATGAATGCCGTTTTCTTGGCCATGTGCCCCTTATCACAGCGAACGAGTACCGAAAAATGATTAGCTGCCGTCAACTTAAATAATTACTGACTGCCAACCTACCTACAGTCGATGCCTAGTGGCTGCTATGAACAATATAATACCTATTTGATCTGTAATGTCATCATTAGATCGTTCCATGAGTTTGAGCACTAGGGTAATAAACAGCAAGTTTATCAAACATTAATAATTAAAATTGCATGATACTGGTGTCACTCAATTGTGGACTTTCTTACAAACATTTTGGTGTACAACTTGCTGTACTTGCTTTAAGATGAAACTGTTTTGAAAAAAATTTGCTGGCTATCATGCACGAATGGCGCGTAAGAAATGCTAGTGACGTTTCGCGTAAGATTGATGGAGCTTGGAGCGATGATACGATGCAGAAAGAACAACTAGGAAGGGCTTCACGAAGTTCAAAGCTGAAGTAACAGTCTAACGGATTGGTCGCGCTCAAACCATCCACAGGAAGTTCCATTGATCTTGCGCGCCGCTTCACTAGCATCTTCCTGTACACACTACTCGTGCATGAGTCGCAAGAACTTTGTTTCCAAACAGCTCCATCTTGAAGCAAGTATAAGCAAGTTGTAAACTTAAATCTTTGCAGGAAAGTACGCAAGTGGAAGGTGGCAAAATCACGCAATTTCAAAAACTTCTGCCTAATGTATTTAGGGTTTATTGCTTTAGTGCTTGAACTTATGGAACGCCTGAATAGAAACATTCGGTTCTTTTCTCTTCACCTGTATCACCTGTCGTCCCGTTGATCGTCGAGTGACTCGAGCGGGTACCAGCAACTCTTCCATTTTTCCCTATCGCGTGCAAGAGTAGCCCAGTGGGACCTCCTTGCTCTAGGAAATCACTGAGCATCATATCTTTCTTCCATCGCTTTCGTGAAGAAATCGGACCAACGGGTCAGTGGTCTTCCTTTAGAGCGCTTGACGTCCCGAGGAATCCAGTCGGTAACGGCTCTCGTCCATCGGTTGTCGTTGAAGCGCATCACGTGTCCGGCCCACCTTATTTTCGATATCCTGGCGTGTAGAACGGCGTCTCTGATTTTCGATCGTTGACGTAGGTCGGAAGTTCGGATCCTTTGTCTCATTTGCGAAATACGAGTTACTCCTAGCATCGACCTTTCGACTGCGCGTTCGATAACGGCAAGTGATCTTTCATCCTGCTTACGTAGCGACCAGGTTTCTGCTGCATACGTTAGGGCAGGGATAATTGTCGAGTCGAAAAGGTGGGCACAGAGTCGGATGTTCTTTGTCCTCTTCACTACATCTTCGATGCTCTTAAACGTTCCCCAAGCCGCTCGTTTCCTCCTGCTCAACTCTGGGGCTAGGTCGTTCATCATGTTGATTTCACGACCTAGATAGATGTAACTGGAGCATTCGGAAATTGTCGTTCCGTTGAGCGTGAATGGGGCATTAGAAACCCATCCGTTCCTCATGAACATTGTTTTCGTTAGATTCAGTTGAAGATCGATCTTTCCACAGGCGTTATCGAAATCAGTCAACATTCGTTCCGCTTGGCTGATGTTTGGTGTTATGAGAACGATATCGTCAGCAAAGCGAAGATGGTTTAATTGTCGACCGTCAATTTTCACTCCCATTTCGTCCCATTCTAATGTTCGCATGACGTTTTGTAGGGTGGCAGTGAATAGTTTTGGCGATATTGTATCGCCTTGTCGAACCCCTCTTCTTACGTCAATGGTGATGTTGTTGTAGAATGGAGATATTCTGGTCGTGAAATCTTTATAAAGCTCACGAAGGATCATTATGTACCGAGTAGGGACGCCCTGGTTATCCAGAGCCTCTATAACCGCTTCTGTTTCCACTGAATCAAAGGCTTTTTTCAGATCGATAAGTGAGACAGAGTGGTTGTTTGTACTCTCGCGAAACTTCAATGAGTCTTGTGATCGTGTGGATGTGGTCCATGGTACTAAATCCTTCTCTGAACCCTGCTTGTTCGCATGGCTGTCCTTCGTCCAGTGTTCTGTCAATCCTGTTCAGGATGACTCGAGTAAAGAGTTTATAGACAACGGACAGCAAGCAGATTGGGCGATAATTGCCTATGTCGTGAAGGTCTCCCTTTTTGAACAACAATACGGTCTTGCTGGTTTTCCATTGAATAGGGACCTTGCATTTTGACAGGTAGCGAGTGAAGAGCCGAGCCAGGGTGTTGATGAGAACTGGCGGCAGGTTCTTCAGGTGTTCTGGTCTAATCCTGTCTGGACCGGGTGTTGTTCTGTTTTTCACCGACGATATAGCATGTCGGATTTCGGAAGGAAGGACCGGTGGAACGACATATTCGTCCTCTTTCAATTTATATGACGGTAAGAGAACATGGCTAGCGAAGAGATCCGAGTAGTACTGGTGGATGATTTTCTCCATAGCCCTTCTGGAAGCTGTAAGAGTCCCGTCAGGGTATCGGAGTGCAATCATCTTGGTCTTATAGCTGGCGAAGCCTCGCTGGGCTTTGCGAATGCTCTTCCCAGCTTCTGCAGCTTCTGCCATAACTGCTGCTCTTCTCTCTTTGAGGTCTTCTTTTATCGCTTCTCTGCAGCGTTTCGCAAGTTCGGACGTAAGCTTTCGGTTGCCTGCGGCTCGTGCGATTCCACGTTGACGTATCAGCTCGAGTGTCTGCGGAGACAAGCGTCTCTTCGTGGCCTTAGGACTTTCGGCTTTTATAGCGCCAACGTGAAGATATTCAACGAGTCGATCGTATTCTTCGTCGATGTTGTCGACAACGGTATCTTCCCAAGAGCCGAATAATGATTTGAATACATCCCAGTTTATGGTAGTTCTGGGACTTCGTTGTTTGAATTTAGCGGCTTTCTCTCCTCTCCTCGAAAATCGGAACGTTGCGCGAAGGAGGCGATGGTCTGATCCCGTGTAGAACTTGGGAACAACAGCGACGTCGGTCAGGCAAAACCTTCGATTTACTATGATGTGATCTATTTCGTTATGGTACTCTCCATTGGGAGACTCCCACGTCCATCGCTGATAGAGAGGCTTTTGGAATTGCGAGTTACCATGGATGGTTTGGGTCGTCATGATAAACTCGGATAACCTCTCACCCTGTTCATTCCATTCTAGTCCGTGGGTCCCTATGTGACGTTCTTCAGACGTTCTTCTAGGTCCAATTTTTGCGTTAAAATCTCCGACAATGACCTTGAAGAATGTATGATCTTCTCTGAAGAATTTTTCGAGGTCCATATAGAACGCTTCGACTTCGTCTTCGTCATAGCTTGATGTTGGTGCGTAAGCAACGAAGATGGTCAAAGCCGGCATAGAACCACATCGTTTCAACCGTAATCGTCCGATGCGGGTTGTTAGTTGTTCGAACGAATCAATGTTCACGGTCAAATTCGATTTGACGAGGACACCAACGCCACCGACACCTCTGCGATCGCATGTTCCAAGGAACAGTTCTTCTCCGGTGTCATAGACAGCGTGAAAAGGATGGCGCCTTCTCGTCTCAGCCAGGCCAATGACGTCGTACCTTATTCTTCTTGCTTGAATCAACAGATCTTCTACAGCGGATTGTTGAGCAAGGGTTCTCGCATTGTAGGTACAGATCGTCATTTTAGTCCGTTTCGATCTTGGCAGCCTAGTTCGGCCCTGAGATTTTAGCAGCCTCTTCGTACTCGTCCTACCTGGCGCTGCCGTACCAGGGGCTCTTTCGGGGTCAGGGGAATGAGGCCCATATTTGTTACTGTTTTTGGCATTTTTGATACCCAACGTGTAGCTTGCCAGGCTCTAAACGTGGGGGCTGGGTACTCACGAGTAGCTTGCCAGTCTCTCTCGGAGGAGCGGGAGGAGCTTATTTGTTGGAGGCGACTCCTAACCGCCTCCCATGTACTTCCCAGCCGCTTGATTGCAGGCTTTTGGCCGACTTGACTCGTAGAAATAGAGTTTTGTCAAGTCGGCACTGCAGAAGCAGGGAGCTCGTCCCCTGAATCCACCTGCGTCTCTGGGAAGCACACGGTCGCTTTTCGTTCGCGTTTTACTCCCCTATCCACCACCTGGGGACGCGCCACGTGCCCTCGCGACTAACCGGGCGGGATCCCTCAAAGAGGGAGGTCCGTGGTATTTTCTCTTACCTGGTGACAAATGAAGAAGCTACCCTTTTTGCTGGGCGAGACTTTTAAAAAAATATAAGTAATCAGGAAGGCTTAATCTTTGTGCACTACATGGTTCTTTTGGTAAGTTCGTTTGATAGCCCCGTAATATTCAAAATAAAATTATGTTAAACAGCGGCTACGCGTTCTCACTATCATTTCGTTGGAAACACGCAAGGCATATAATCGTGTAGAGTAGATCTTTTAGTATCAGAGTCATACGTTTTGTCTGGAGTTTCTTCCAAAGTAAAAAAATCCCAAATGAATAACAAAAATCGCACTCCACATGTGAGTCGCGCCAACGCGAGCGATCGATCGTCGTATGGAATCTATGGCCAGCCCTCCCCATTTCAGCACACTTTAGCTAATAAAGAGATGTTCCGTGTATGTCAGACTCAATCTTATTTTTCCTACAACACTGCAATTGAAAAGTATTTCGAGAAAATAAGCACAGCTTGATCACCGAAAATCAAGCTATCGAATGGGCACATATAGACTGAGGAAAGAGCTCTGTCCTGGATAAATGTGCGTTTTTGGAACGCAGACACCTTCGTCTCGAGTGTTTTTTTCAAAACCATGCTCAAATGTCAACACATAAATATTATTTGAGCCAACATGTTGAGTGGTCTGTGGTATAAGTCAGTCCTATAACAGAACACATGACATGTTGACTTGCATAATACTTATGAGATATGCTAAAATTTGAGCGCGGTCTCAAGAAAACACTCAAAACGGAATGTATGATACATTGACGATACCAGCCAAGAGCAATCGAGTGTACAACATTGTCCATTCAGTGATAATTTCACTTGATGGGCGGTGTAGAATGTTCGTCGTCGCCTACTCTTAGTATAGGGGACTGAGTGCTCTGAGAGGATTGGCTAAAGACGAACGGTACCGCCCGACTGATGAGACGTCAAGGTCGAAACACGTGTATCGGGCTCTATGAGTCAGCCCTATAACAGACTATATGACATGATGGCTCAAATAACACTTATGAGATATGGAACACAAATGTTTTTCGCTACAACGCTATGGAAAGACTTTTTAAAAAACGGCCATGTAGCGCAGTAGCCCAGTACCCAGAGATTTGAGCTTTTGAATGATCATTAAAATTAATGGAGAGCTTTGCCCAACGTAAGGGATCGTTTCTTCATGTATTGCCAGATATCAGAAAACCTGCCATGCTCACATTAGACCACCGTCAAGGACGACTGTCGCGCTGCAGAAAGACGAATGGAATATGTGCTGGGGTCCTCACAATTAGTGAAGACTAACCGTTCAAGTATCAAATATCAAGTATCAGATAAGATCCAGACATCTATATTTTTTTATTATCTTTGATTATGCTGAAACGCGCATATGCCGAAATGTTGTCACGAATGAGATATAATGTAACAAATTCTCGAAAAAAGGGCTAGAAGCATTCTCATAGAGTATGTATGAATATTTTAACGAGGTCTTTAAGAAACAGCCGCTTAGAGAACGTATTCTGAATGACTGTTTCAAGCGCTTTTGAGGTTTCGGTATGTCAGTGACTTACATACGCTCTTTGGAATCTCTCAGAATATATCGAAGTACCAAAACGAGGTTCTCAAAAACAGTCGAATTACAGGATTTTTTACTTACTTGTACGGGAGTTTATTCACGAAACAATCCACAGTATCTAATCAATAATTTCGTTGTCAATAAAGAAGAGGTGTGCAGTGCAAATCGATGCCCATAGTGTTATTTTCATCAGAAAGCACATTTTTCGCACTATGTACGTAATTTTGAGTAGTGTTTTCTGAATCAATATGAGATCTATTGCGACTACACGCAAGATTCATTTTCCTTCGGATGAAATGGTAAAATTATCAGCTGATTCTCTGAGGCAATTGCAGCAGTAAAACGGACATGCAGATGATGAGATTACCAATGATTACATTGACTTTATAGGGATCTGAGAACTGAAGACGGTGTCAAATGTGAGACGGATACAGATCGAATTCATTTGCTTTATAGCAATGAATAAACAGTTTTATCGAAACATCTAGCATTATTCAACATTCACAGAGTGACAAAATCTAATCTGCTGAGAGGAGAGCCAGTGCAACGCCAAATAGTTTTAGGAGAAAGAACATATCAAATCTAATCTCAGTTCCTTCTGAATGACATCAAATGTCATTAGTTAAGTATGAATTTAAACTATTACGAAGAATATTGCAAGGCTAACCATGAAAAAAAGGTACTAGGTAAAGGATTTAAAGACATGTTTTTACATAAAAAAATCACCTACCTAACGAGTGACAATTGCAATCATATATCTAATAATGTCAAGTGATACGACAAACTGGGGGCTGCGGCTGAGCGGTTGTGATGCTCGTCGCAGCGCGCACACTCAAACCCGCTCCCCAGAACTGCGGCAGTCAACAACAATACCTATGAAACGCGACAATCAGGCTATCTTTGAGATTGCTAGGAGATTTGCTCAAGCACTATCCTACGGTGTTTAAGAAGAAGGGGAAAAACCAATTGAATGCTAGAAGCACTAGGAAAAAATTGTGGACGGATCAATTAGAATAATAATGTGAAAGATATCGAAAACTTACTGAACTTATTTGCTGGGGTGTTGAGTTGAATGCTGAAGTGTGCTTACCAGGCCAAACCGTTGACGGTTGGTTGCTAACTTATCGATACCTTGTATCGCAGGAAGAGTAATGACAGAACAAGAGCTTCGGTAGTGCGGTTGATCAGCACGCGACACCAAAAAGGTGAAATATGGGTCTGATCTCCGATTGAGGTTCAAGATTTTGCACTTCACTCTCTCTCATTTCATTTGACACATACCACAGCTTTTTTTCTTTTCTCACTCTGTGGATCTCAGTGCTTCCAGCATTCAATACGTCTTCTCTCGTTCATTGCTTGATTGAGGATTTTGCCTTTCTCACGAACGTCATGGAATACGTTCAGGCACGTCTCCTTGCGATCTTAAAGATAGTTAGGTTGGAACGTTCCGTAAAGGTTCGTTATCAATGCCCGCTGGGTGTTGGGAGTGGGCAACCTCGCGTCTAGTCGCACCGAGCATCAAAAGCCACTTCGCCACCGTTCCTCAAAATTATTGGATGTATTATTATATTATCATAGCACCTTCAAAAGAGCGATCAAACAACAAATTTTAAATGGTAGTCGTTCTCACATCACTCTAATTGATTGTCATTGAAACATTTATCACGAAACAATGCAGCAACTATATGTCGACATGAGTGATTAGTTTCTATTATATAAAAGGAAATTCTAAGGCACGTCATGGAGGACAAAATGTCGGCATAGTTGTCATATGCCATCTATTCATATAAAATGGTTGCACCGTAGACATGGTTGAATGTAAAGGCCTATATGTTGAGGGGCTACCGATAGATTGAATCAGCTTTTTGCATTGAACTATGTTAGTAATTTGGCTAAGCTTCTCAGGTGGCAAGATCGAACTGAAACCATGTGTATTACAGCTCACTGAAGCAGTATTCTAAACACGAGCTCAATTGCATGTATAAACAAAGAAAATCTAGATTTATAAGCAAAAGTTAGGCCTCAGATGCGAGCTGAACCAGCATCCCGTCTCTGCCGGGTTCCTGTGGCACCACTACAACACATGGGCCATCGACTCGCCACCACTCATTCTTCAATATTTCTCTATCATAGCTACTGAATACCTCTCTATCATAGCTACTGAAGAATGAGTGGTGGTGAAGATGGCCTCGATGGTGAAGTGGTAGCACGCGGCCCCGATATTTCGACTAGCATCTGAGGCCGGATTTTTGCTTACTACTTGTTCACTTCTCGTAGTTGTATTTGAAACATTATAACACATCGAAAAAGCAGTAAATTCACAAGAAATTTTGCAAGTGCACATTTTCTGAGACTTTTTTGCTTTTATACTAGTAACATGTCCGCAATGGGTGAACGCTAATTTCAATATAAGATCAACTGATTAGGTATGATTTTTCATTACTATTTGAGCCAACATGTCATGTGGTCTGGTAATGGCTCTTGTACAGCCCGAGACACACAAGAGCCTTTACCAGACCACATGACATGTTGGCTCAAATATTAATGAAAGGTTCTATTGAAATTTGAGCGTGGTCTTAATAAAGCACTCGAAGGAAAGGTATAATATGATAAAATACCAGCCAGCTAGCAATCGAGTGCGCAACACTCTGTGATGGGTAAAGGTTTCACTTGACATGGAGTGTAAAACGTTCGTCTTTGATGACTCTCTATAAGGAATGTAAGGCTCCCGAGAGAACTGACTATGGAAAGATCGAAAGACGACGGGTTCTGCCCGGCTGATGAGTCTGTAAGGACGAAACACGTGTCTCGGGCTGTACAAGAGCCTTTACCAGACCACATGACATGTTGGCTCAAATAATATTGAAAGGATCTATTGAAATTTGATCGTGGTCTTAATAAAGCACTCGAAGGAAAGGTATAATAGGTATGATTTCTTTGAATCTAGAAATTTTCAGCCCCTTGAGAACAAAGCCTTTCCCACACTTTTAGACTTCTAAACGTCCTTCGTTAGCTTAGATTCTGGCGACTTTAACACCTTGCTTGGTTTCTTAAAAGGTTTTAGTGCGCCGTAGTAGCTAAAATAAACTTTAGGTTTTGCCCTCGGCACATATTATCGCGCTGCACACAACAATCTCGAAAGTGTGCGATATTCGTTCTTTATTAAAAAATTTCTTCTTCGTTTTGTGAATTATTCTACTTAGAACTGTAGAATAAACAACGCTCTATTGTTCTATCGGCTTAAGATTCAATTTCCATTTAACATTGCCAAATAAATCCGCTATGAAACCCAAGCTTATAAGCTTGAAAGTGCAAAACAATCTTCCTTCCGCTCTTTCGACGCTTCATGAAAAATTCTCAGAAACCAAGCTTAGCTTGAAAATTATCAAAAATCATTATGATATCGATTGATTGATGGTCTGTTAACAGCCATTCACGAACTCTAGCTGAGCAAAAAATCCGTGCCAAGTGTGAAACGTGATCCTATTTTCGCCATGTCGAGCTTTATAATCATGTGGATTATGAGGCATCCCAACGTGTTTCACTTGCGGCCATTGCTCTAAGCAGCGCTCTCGTTGATCTCCGATGTCGTAGTGAGTAAATGACTTGATAATACTTCCTGAAGAAGTGATTCTAAGATTGCTGACTGAGGACTGAAAGTTTTCATGAATAGTTTTTCTTTGCATTTTTTCCTTGCTAACATTGTGACGTGATTTCTGATCGTAACAAATATCTAGAAGATCGACGAGCGATATAAGGTCGTAGAAAGGCAGCGTCCGTAGGAGAGTCATTTCGACACAGTGTTGATAGTGTTAGTAGTGGTTTGCACATAGTTGAGTTGAGTCGGCTCACGCATCATTCTGTAATAAGTACTTTCGACTCAATCACTAGCATGTTATTGTTGCAAAAAATGCTAAAACGACTCTACAAAACAACAATAATAACAAAAACGGCTAAACTAGCAAAAGAGCAGTAGCGAAATAAAGGATACATCATTCATTAACATCCTTTGCGCTACAAATCATTATACGATGAATTACATCAGGCAAATGCTATCACCCATTTTTCATCGTGTTTGATTTTCTTTTCCACTGTTTTTTGCTGCTGGGTAACGAATCAGCGACGGATATATGGGACAGTGCAGAAAGTTTTGGTTTTTTTCGAGTTTTTGAAAGTTTCGCTTTTATGCGCATCAACAACAAAAACAACACTGACTATTTTTTAAAGTATAGGCACAAGTGTCTACTATTTTCTGCCGTCTTCTGCAGGATTCCGGATCTGCTCGAAATACTATTCCTGCTTCTTTGACTCGAAAAAACTCTTGACATCCTTCTTCAACTTTATATAATGATCAAATCGAAGGTCATTCAAATAGTGTTGCATTGATCGAAAGAGGCCTCAACTGAATAACGCTCATGCGGGCCCTAGCGAAGCTTCATATGGACAAAGTCAGATTAGTGCAACATGTTGACAACGGTCCGCTACGAAAACAGCAAACACTTCACGCAAATCGCGAGTGCTTTGAAGGTTTGGCATTCAAAGCGAATTGCAGAGCCCTTTTATCCGAAACAGATGGCCGGCCAGAAAGAGGCATTTTTTGAGATCAAAGCTATCTTCTTTGAATCGTTTAATTTATCTGCTCACAGTGGATTTTGCCACCGTACAAGCACTTTCACCTACATTGATATCATCGACGGCTTTGAAAATTGTTAAACCTTGTCTGCGATAATGGTGGACCAACAACGTAAATCATAATGTTCAATAATCATTTTGAAGCTGAATTCAGTGAACTGGATGAATATATAAAACTTTTATTGAAAAACGACACGAAGATGTCAAAAAATGAAACTCTTAAGAATTTCTTAAAACTTCTAACTCAGCCTAATATGTGTCTTGACAACCGTGCTTAGGCAATAGTCGTTTGAGGAATCGTACAAAAAGAAAGTTGATACATGCAATAACGCACGGATATACGTCGAATTGTCGAATTCTAAAGTTTCCTACGACCTTCCTGACTTCCAGCGATTTCATTTAGTTTTCTGCTTGTTCAACAATGAACGCAAAATATGAAAGCTCTCTAGATTTGTCATTACTGTACTATATAACTTCATGACTTTATGCTATATGACGTACGGCACGAAAATACGAACATTTCTAAGGCGCACATCTATAGAATCATTGCCTTTTTCAAATTTTTTTGTTATTTCATGTGTACTTTTTCACATGCTTCGTGCAAAACGGTAATCGACATGCTCGATTAAAGTATTATATGAGCAAATTTGCCACCTACTGAATTTGTTTTCTAGAAATCAATACGTCTAACGTTATAAAAAGCAAAACGAGTCTCACAAAGGATATCAGCCCTCGATTTACAGTTCCTATTCAACACTAGAGCCTGTTATTCACCAATATATCACATGTTTTATCAGTGTAGGCATAGTGGTAAGAGGTGGCCAGCCTAGGTCGTTGGTTGAATACCGTGACCTCGGCAAGCCAGGTTCGATTTTGATACCGATTGATTGCCGGATTTGCCTAAAAAAGCAGAATCACCGCCGTCTTATTTTGCTGTACTACAAAAGCATAGAGCTTATGTGGCGCAGCGGTTAGTGCTGCTCTGATACACAGTCGTGGTCGATCGTTCGATCGTGCGTTCAAGGGTCACCAAGCTTTCTGTCTTTCCGCACTAACAAATTTGTACCACTCTTGTCTGAGAGAGGATAACACCGCTGACTTGATATACCGATGCTCGTAGAGAGTTGTGGTCCTATCAATCTTTCAACACTAAGCGTATTATTTGAAGAAATCACTTTGAAAAATGCTTTAAAAATAATGGGACTATAGGTCTCCACAAAGGCGGATATATCGACAGGACTGCAAATTTATTCTTAAGGCCATCGAATGTATGGCCGATACCTCAGGGACTGATCAACGACAAGATCTGTATTTTCGTCCTCTTTACGCGAGCTAAAAAATGTTATTTATCATCTTGGTTAAGGTGTAAGACTTCATTACTTTCTTCAAAACGACACTGATTGGAGTCGGTTTTTACTTATTTCGTAGAGTGAAGAATCTCTCAAACGAAGTGATCTTACACGGTGATGCAATTTTACAAGGGTCGTTTCTTGACTGGTCGTCAAATGGTGAGTATTTGATTTTGTGCAGATATTCTATTTGCAACTATCCATGTCTATCCTACGTGATACGTAATCTACGTATAAGTGATAAGTATCCTACGTGATAAGTAACACCGCAAAAAATTTCAAAACCGACTTTTCAGGGATCGAAGTCTCTAGCTACACGAAGATTGCATAAAACTTTGACTAGGATATTACTCATGGCTTAAAAATATTACATTAATTCATGGTATTTATTGTTCATGAGTATAACGGAAAAATATCGATTTTCTAAAGCACTAACTATCTCTAAGCAATTATCACTTCCACAACGGTATGAATCGAGGAAAATGCATAATACGCACAGCCATTGATCAATTTAAAATGCATTCCTTCAATCGTTATTTCTGAATTTAATCAAAGCTAGGGTTAATGGATAGCCGCACTTGAGAACTGCTGCTAAACTCTTAGGGCAATACTAAACTGCAAAATCGCAACGGACTAAAACGACGATATGTACCTATAACACACGAACACATGCATAGGAATCCACTGTAAAAGATTTGTTACTAGAAGAAGAATTAGATGAGACGTTATTGGCTAGCTGAGACGAGAAGACGCCACCTATCACTTGTTGTTTATGACACCGGAGAAAAGCTGCTTTTTGGAACATGCGGTCGCAGAGGTTTCGGCGGCGATGTCGCTAACAACCCAGATCGGACGATTGCCGTTGAAACGATGTGGATTATTGCCGGCTTTAACCAACTTCGTTTCTTCCACACTAACATCAAGCAATGGCAAAGACGAAGTCGAAGCGTTCTATATGGACCTCGAAAATTCTTCAGAGAAGATCATACATTCCTCAAGGCCATTGTCGGAGATTTCAATGCAAAAATTGGACCTAGAAGAACGTTTGAAGAACGTCACATTGGTACCCACGGACTAGAATGAAATGAAAAGGATGAGAGGCTATCTGAGTTTATCATGACGACCAAAACCATCCATTGTGTCTTATAATTTCAAAAGCCTCACTCTCAATGATGAAAAGGAGAGTCCCCTAATAGAGAGTACAATAACGATATGAACCACATCTTAGTAAATCAAAGGTTCTGCCTAACCGATGTCGCTGTTGTTTCTAAGTTCTAAACAGGATTAAACTATTGTCTCCTTCGCGCAATGTTCTATTTTTGCTGAGAAGAGGAAGAAATGCCAAATTCAACGATGAGGTCTCAAAACTACCATAAACTGGAATGTATTCAAATCAATAGTCTATTGGCAAGATACCGCCGTTGATTACATCGATGAAGAATAGGGCTGGCTTATCGGACATCTTAACGTACGCGTTATGAAAGCCGATAAGCGTTCTATGAAATCTATTGAATATTCGGTTAGCTGACAATATATTTTGAGCTTTTTATAAGGCCTGTTAGGGCACTTATACAGTGAAAGGCCTGTGTTTCGACAATGCAGCCTCGTGCAGCTGAAAGGCTCAGAAATGTTATTAGATTACAATGTGTCAAGCGAGGTCTCAAAAACACTCAGAATGAAAGATAGCCTTAAGTTGTTGACTAGATGTACTTTTACACCGACACAAGATTGCCTACCCGTTTCGCCGATGTATTAACTGTCGCACTTTCTACAAGATATTAGGTAAACTGTATCCAAACTAATTCAATCACTCTATTCACTGTTTAGGCATATTATGCGCTCTTGTGTTTTGCACGATGTTCAATATGTTCAATAATGTAGAGTGCTCTACAAAAGCGTCGGTAGTGCAACGGTTAGCATACGCTCCCGGAAAGAGTGAGATCTGGGTTAGAATCCCGGCTGACGCAAACGTTTTTGCACAGTACTCCACATATTGGGTATACTATAAGATCATACCACTGCAAGTGGCAGTCAAAATAAAAAGAATTTAGACTGATTATCTCATTTGTGCAAAATATTTTTCAAATTGAAGATTGAGAAGTTACACTCTTTTAGGAGAGCCATGAGCTGCCAAATAGATAAGCCGTATATGCTTATTGTTTTTTGGTGTTCTATAAGCAGCTCACGGATGATTGCAATGAAGTCATTCGATGCGTTAGTGTAAATGGCAACTACGTCGAAGAGCTCAATCACGGAAACACCATAAGGAGACACGTTACGTAAAGAATTTGAGTACGGTCCCTGATCCAAACTGTTCCGCTATTCTAGCCTTTCGTGGAGTACGTCGATAATTACTCAATGCAAAGAATCTCTTAATAAAATGCACAGCGCTGAGAAGGCTCAGCAGAAAAGAGTTCTCCTCCAATATGCCTAAACTATACTTTCTAAATATCGCTGCTCAATAGAACACGCTTTGAACAGAGCTTCATCAGTGTTTTGTATATGTAGCTATTCACTTAGCACAAGACGAAGACTTCCAGGCAAATGTTGAGCTTATGATCCCATGCACTTGTCCTTCCTTAATTAAATGTTTCGTCTTGTTGTATGGGAGATGTCGACTACTCAACTTGGAGAACGACGGTCCCTACCACGGCGTTCGCCAAATTTTACTCAATAGCAAACATTATTCAACGCTCATCAAACTACATTTTGGTGTTTTATGGTTTGTGTCCGACAACGATCAGTGCGGATTCCCTTGAGTTTTATTGCTGTTCTGCGTCGAAATAGCGAAGAATTAAGCCGATCAGCACAACTTAACTATTTTCGTCTTAGTTGATTGGTACTTTCCGAAGAGCTGTGCAGGATAATAGCGAAGATTACCTAAGATTACAAATGGTTTCTAAAATGTCACTTATAAACTAAAGACTCTTCTAATAATGATTTTTTTGGACAAAAAGACTTCTGTTGTAAGAGCACTGAAGACTTACAATTAGCTTTTTTAAGTTCTTTTTTTTTATTTTACTACCACCAGCAGAATAATTATTTCAAGCACTTATCGACGATTTGCTGAATTATAATATGACCTAGGAGGGAGAAGATCAAGCACAATGGTGAGTAGTGCACTGCCATTGGACTCAGTTCTGCTTTCTAGGATCATACATCTACTACTTTCTTCTAGGCTGAGTAAAATAGTGCCAAAGCATTCTGAAAAGATAGCAACGGTGACTTTACTTCAATTAGTTTCCTGCGGGCCAGTATACAGCTGAATATGCATTCAGCTACCTTCACGACGTCATGAATTAGGTGGAATGTAAGGAGCATCCTCACGTATTAAACACAAGGCGTCCAGTCCTCCATAGAAAATACATTAATAGATTTTACTCACTTAATGTTTGAATAATATAGAAAGAATTACTAGACTGGTCAGCGCTCTAGACGATCCGCGTAAGAAAACAGCTTCTATGTCATGATGACATGGCCATAATTAAAACGCTTCTGCATGCACAGTTCAAATAAAGCTGTTCCCTTCTATTTTTCTATGTTTACAATGGATATCTTTAGAAATGTGTAATATAGTGAGTGATTTGATTTTGGTGGTTAATTGTGCTCAATTGTAAATGCTTCATGTCTCATTTGCAAACTATTAATGACGTCGATGACTATAGGGACTGTTGTACGGAGCTCTGATGGCTCTCAAAAGATGGAAGTTATTTCATCATCAATCAATAGAAAAAAGTTCGTTATAAATGAATTAATGAAGTTTGACATGTGTTATCGAGATGTTCGTGTTTAAGAATGGCTGATTAGATTAAAGTGAGTTTCTATGGTCATCAAATGTTGTGCAATGAAACTTATAGATCAATCGATGGTAATAATGTCATTAGCTAACTATCACCGCACAGCTGGAGACTTGACGTCGTCGGCAGCATTCAGAATATATCGTTTGCATCCACAACGCTACGTGGCTGTTTTTGAAAAGGCCCTTTCATGATGTACGTTTTACATCGGCCGCGCACGTGCTTTTTATTACATTGGTGGAAGTACGAAAAGCTGAAAGTGTAGAAAATACCTTGTAGTATGCGAGTCACACCTTCCATCTGTAGATTCTTTTGAATAGGGGAAAAAAGTCTCAGGTTAGATATAAACGTTGCATTCCACATTTGAATCACTCCAATGCGCTTGATCGATCGCCGTAAGGAATCCACTGACAGCCGCTCCGCGTATTATATTACTCAGTCTTACTTTCCTCACAACACTGGAGTGAAACGGTCTTTTCAGATATAAACAGACGTTGGAATCCCAAAAAACTTACGCCTTCGAATGGCTACTCATAATTCCATAAACAGCTCTGTCTCACAAAAAATGTGCTTTTGTGAAACACAACTATTTTCTTTCTCCTGTAGCGCTACAAAAAGCTTCTTCAAAGCAAGCCCAGTAACTAAAGATTCAAGCTTTCGAATGATTGCCAAAATACAATGAATAATCTTTGTCCAGCGGAGGGGCCGTTTCTTCATTTGTCCTTGGATAATATACTGAACCCAACATGATTAAATGGAAAGAGCTCACGATCAGAGATCTATTTGAAACTTTTTAACTACTGCGAAATATGTCTTATAAATGGAAGCAGGAAAGAATTTTATCTGCAATAAAGGCATTTCCTATTGCAGCCTTTACAATGCGAATTACACAACGATAATTTTTTTCTGCCAAGGACGTCCCTCTTTGAGGGATCCCGTCCGGTTAGTCGCGAGGGCACGTGGCGCGTCCCCAGGTGATGGATAGGGGAATAAACGCGAACCAAAAGCGACCGTGTGCTTCCCAGAGACGCAGGTGGATTCAGGGGACGAGCTCCCTGCTTCTGCAGCGCCGACTTGACAAAAACTCTATTTCTACGAGTCAAGTCGGCCAAAAGCCTGCAATCAAGCGGCTGGGAAGTACATGGGAGGCGGTTAGGAGTCGCCTCCAACAAATAAGCTCTTCCCGCTCCTCCGAGAGAGACTGGCAAGCTACTCCTGAGTACCCAGCCCCCACGTTTAGAGCCTGGCAAGCTATACGTTGGGTATCGAAATGCCAAAAAAAAACAGCAAATTTTTTTCTGATGATCGATTAATCTAATACTGCGTGATTTCAAAACTTTATTCTCAGAATATTTCGACGTCTTCGTCCTCTTCGGAGCCGATGATTCGGAATCGAATCAGTTATTCATTGACGGTTACCCTCATTGCGAGTCTCTGCCTTTTTGTAATTCGGCTTTGATCCTTTTCGGCGGAGCACCACTCATATGAAGAAGTGACTCCTCTACGACAACATTTGAAATTGGCAATTTAAAACGACTCTCGACTTTAGTTATTTGACTGAGGCTTTTTTCTCCTTCTAAAAAACTATGGTGAGTAGAAACGGTGAATGGATTATCAAGATTGACACAGTTCACTCTATGAGATTTCATTTCATGAAAACAGATGATTTTTTGAATCAGTGTATCATACTGATCAAACTCATAAAAATTGTAGCAGGGAATCTTTACACGATAAAAAAAAACCACAAATAGGCCTAGGTATCCTAACTGATACACTTGGTCTTGAAAGGGTTTGTTGGCGGTGCCCTAATATATAAAATAGCTGCTATGCTAATTACTAGTTGATCTGTTAGCGGAAAATCTATTGTGCAATAGCCGGTGCCATTTCAGTAAAACCAGGACTTATGAATATTTTTGAGAACTTACTTTTAATCTCAATATTATCATCCAATAACATTTTCTTTGATAATTGAGCTAGTTGATATCTTCGTCTCTCTTGGAATCAATCAAGCAACGTCTTAACTCGGTTATCTCCAAAATTGCAATGGTTTGCTTCGACTAGCCATTACGATATTCCTAAGGAGGCGAAATGCAGAAGCAACAGCCGAAGCAACATGTAAAATTCTAAAAGACTTTTCGTTTCAAGTGTTTTCTCAAGATCACCCTCAGATTTCAACATATCTCGTAATAATTATTTGAGCCAACATTTCATGTAGTCTGTTATAGGACTGACAAAATTTATAAACCAATCTGAACACAGTTTGAGTAAAATAAGTCAAAGTAGGAGGTCCGTAATGTTCAGTGGAGGGAGTCGATCGTGACAAACTAATAAACACATGCGCTCTGCTACTTTGAGCCAATGAAGCCCTCCAGCCTTGAAAAGCAGGCAAATTACGATGAGCATTCTTTGCACAAAGCTTGCTTTTGTTCTGGTAAACTAGTACTTGTGAATGCGACTGATAAAACAGATAAGAAAAAGAGGGGTAAAAACTTAACAAATACGGTCGATTTTCTGTGCGATAGCTCGAATTCATTGTTGATCCCTGGCATATCATTTGTTTGTAGTGTTTTCGCCGACCACCTGTCCTTAGAGATTGTGACATTCTTCAAGTGACATAACATCAAAGACGCCGACAGTAGCGGAAGCCACGTGTAATTGAGTAACTCAGCAAAATTGAAGTACTGTAAGAAAGGCGGCCACACACACACACACTCACGCATTTACAAGGTCGTCATCGTTTTTGTTTGAATTATTGATTGATTGGCAAGTATGCTCTTGACTTATAAACATACTTGTTACATGTGGAAAATCCGTGTCTCCTATCTGTTTGCTTTTTTTTCAGATAATGAAATCAGGATCAAGAACACAGTATGAATTGAGTAGCGTATGATTCACAGTGATTAGAGATGCTTTGAGCGGAAAAGGTTGTTGGTTCGAGAATGTACGCGAATCTGCCATATCCGACATCGAGAAATTGGTACTAGTTCTGAGAGGAGAGAAAACATTTATTTCGATAAGCCATTTTGAATTATTCTTTAAGACGAACTATGCATTGATTAACCTTCAAATGATGCATGACAAAGTCGAATGATGGTTTGATTGAACAGCGTCAAAACTTCAGCTTTCATCTTTTATGGTTGAGAATAACGAGGGCTTTGATTTCACCTTTCTATGATCAAGGATCGAATGGCGATGTAGAGAATAGTCGACTTCCATCCTTTCCAGTTGATGTTGGGATGGTTGACAAATCCCAGGAATAGTGCTGGTTTTCAAACGAATGTTGGTCGGCCAACAATGAAACTTCAATCTCTTTCACAGTTGCGACTGGTACTCACTTCTAGTATCCACCTGGATAGTCCCTTCCGCATCTCAGAATTACTCACAGTCGACCAAGTCTTATCATATAGTTGAGAAGATGGGCAGATGCTTAAAGAGCAAATGAGGAAGCATATGAACACGAATTTCAAAGCTTTTATGGATAGTGATTACAGCAACAAGCCCGCTAAGCCAATGGAAGAAGTGTTGTAACTGGCGCTGTATGTGAGGACGATCTGTGTGTGAGTATCTGAAAAAATTAAACCCACACGTTTCGTTTTGGAGCAATTAATATGTGGTAGTTAACAGTATTTCACATTGACGTGTTTGCTGCAATTTCACGGAAAATAGTAACAATTCGGGTACATGGACATTTCTCAAACATGTCCGCCCAAATTCTGATTCATTATGATATAAATATATATATATATATATATATATATATATATAATAAAGTCGTTTGATAACAAACTGGCCAAATAATAGGAAACTGTTGGGCAAAATAATGGGAATACTATCAACTTTCAAACGGATAAGACAAGAAATATGGCAGAAGCATAACAAAAAATACTTGGCACTGTTCTATTATGGCGGCGCCACTAGAGTTCGGTAAAAACGTGTTTTTTGCTTTGAAAAACGTTTCTGTAGTTTCTCGATAGCTCAAATCAAGTGAATTTCAATGGCATGTTTATTAGCTCAAATAGCTTATTTCTGGCGCCGTATCACTTAAAATAACATTTTGTTTTCAATCGAAATTTTCTCATTAGATAAAAGTTTTGTTGTAATAAACTTTTGATCGTTAGATAGAGGAAATTTTTCCAATTACAATGGTATGCTTGGCTTTCGGGAAGAACTTTTTCTAGCTTTGTAACGATCGAAAGAATATTGGGTTTCATTCTCAGTAAGCACTTCTAGTCGCCTAGGGTGTGTGTACAGCTGTGATACCAATCCGCTGCACAAAGCGCATGTGGATTTTTTGATAAAAATCAGAGGTCTCTCCGATGCTCCAGAATTTTTCCTACATATCTATGTGCTTTTAAAAAAAAGATTTGTTGAAAATAATTTATCGTTTTTTCAAAGTTTGGCAAACTCACAATAAAATATAAACATTAGAGGAAACGACTCAAGTGTAAAACATAATTTTCTCGGCTGTTACACCGAACTGAAAAGTTTCCTTTAGACCCTGAGTATATCGCTGGAACTGTCTAGATTTAAACTTGATCAAGCTGAGAAGCAACTCGAAAAAATTGAGAAACACCCTTGTTTGTGAAGGGGTGCTGGAAATACTTATATTTCAAATGTGTGAAACCCACTCTTCTTGTGCGAATTGCAGAGCTCTAAAAAGCTTTTTCTAGATATCAAACATATTTTCTTAATCAGAAAGGTTTTCACTATCTAATGATTAAAATTTTATTATAAAAAGTTTTATAAGGTGAGAATTCTTCAAATGTGAGACAAAATCTCATTTTGACTGGTACGGCGCTGGAAACAAGCAATATGAGAAATGAAATATATTTCTAAAATTCACTTAATTTGAGTTATTAGATAATTGTACATTCGCCAGATAACATCGAAGAATACGTTTTTACTGATGTTCTCAAGTGGCGCCTCTATAACAGGGCAGTTCCAAATACTTTGTAAGAAAACCCAGCGAGAATAGTTTTTAGGTTCTTTTGATGCATAGAATCAATTACTGATCTCAAACATTATCAATTCGCTCATATTTTCGACTTAGCCAACACAGTCAAACGGTTTTCGTCCCAAAAGTAGCTGCTTATCGTAATTGATAAACAGATTAAGACAATAGCTGTTGAGACCCATGTTATCTGTCTATCAGTATGCAAGAGTGGATCTCCGTAGTACTTGTCGCAGAATTGACGCTGTGTGCTTTTGGTTGTCTGATTAAAAATCGTTCTTTACTCAAACGAAACTGTCGAAAGGCAGACGTGAAGCAGTGCCTACGAGGTGCAATCGACAGGTGTCTTCAACATTTGAATAAGGTAAGGTATTCCCCAGTGAACGCGATTTTTGTGTTCTGTTCATGTGCTACATCTACAGGTACCAAATCCATCTACATGGATCCGAGCTCATGTATAGCAACAGGCAACAACCCATCTACCTAGCTATTAAGGACTGATTATATTACTACCTGATTATTGATTGCCATTGCCAGTATTAAAATGCCCTTTGACATTTTGTATTTATTTTATGCAAACATGAATTCGCCCAGTTTATTACGCTGTTTCAAAATCATATGCCTGTAGTGTTTCTGATATCGTTTTTCACCATCTACCCCTATACTCCCACTCTCCCGATCAGTAAATCGCTTTTACTCGTTTATTGCTCTTTTGTCGACAAATATCTCGATCTGTGGCCAATCTGCAATCGGGTCTTGTTTGATGTGTATTGAATTATTGACTGCAATGGAATGTATGTGTGATCGCTGGATGATAAATTTGATTTTCGTCGCCTCTCACTTGTACATTTTTTGTCCTTCCCGTTCTCTCTCTTTCCATATCACTGTCCGTTTATACATCGTCAAGGTTACAACAGTCATCTCCAATGAAAAACACTTGTTTCCGTTACCAAATGATGATAGGTCTATTATTAGTCGCGATGTCGTTGTAACGAAACATTGCTGACAGAATACTTCTGTACCGGATCAAATTTATAGCATAGAAAGTCGTTTGAGATACTGTGCAATACAGGATATGGTCGTTATCTCGAATGTGCACATTTCAACGAGTCTTCCAATCTTTCACGTAAACAGAGCCTTAACATGCTTGTTGAAGAAAAACCTCTTCAAATCCTCAAAGCTTGGCAGCGATATTGCCAAGAACTTTTCCTGATGCTTTACAACTTTCTTCAACCCTTAGGCAACGGCTGTTAATCGCCTGCACAGCGATTCGCAAGGAGGCACGCATTTTCGTTAATCAATTTGAGGTTCCTCCCGTTTCAAAATAATCTCAAGGGCTTTTTTGTTAATCTGGAACTCTAGGAGTTTTTATTACAAGCTTATATGCTTTTTGTGCATATATAATTCTCATGTGCGAAGAAAACGCCAAGTGTAAAACGTAATGCTCTTTTCGGTTTTATAAAGCTCTATGAAGACTTTATCAAAAACAGTTTTAGCTTTATAATCGTCGAGTTTCGCTTTTGATTGATCAGTGAAGAATTCAGAAATCAACACATTTCTAGAATTTTCGTGATTTAAGCTTCCGAATTTGAAAAAAGCTTCTCTTCCAGTGAGAAGTCTCCAAAAAGTTCTACATCTTTTTGGATAGACGCCTTCCCGTAAGGTTGAATAAGAAGATTTATTAACCACATCACTATACTAGAATTTCATTCTTCAAACAAGTTTGGTGCCAGTCTCCAGATCTCGGGAGCTTAGAAGACTCATTTAATCCCAGAGGAACCGATATGGCGATCGATCTAATGTTTTCTGTGGAGTACTTCTAATCATCACGTTACGCCCGCTTTAGGATATGAACAAAAACTGACTTTTTTTCCTTTTTTATTTTTTTTCCAATTTTCCTTTTTTTCCTTTTTTCCTAAATCTAATTTTTTGAATTCCTTTTTTTCCTATTCTTTCACTTCATTCAAGTTTCGATTTTTTTTTTCCAATTTTTTTCAATTTTTTCATTTCAATTTCAACAGCTAATCTCAGTTCCTGAGTATTGATAGATTTTGCTAGCGTTTTCCTTTATGAAGGGGATCGATATTAAATGTAGCCATATTGTGAATTCAGATACAGTTTCTATGGATAAAAGATTAATCACTGTTTTATTAAAATTTTAAGCTACATAATGCCAATATATAGGGGATGACCTTCGGTGACAATAGATTCGGATAACCTCGATGAGATCATATCGATATATAAAAAGACCTTGTTGACACAGATAACGCTCAGATCATCTACGTGAGCATATTAAAAGCGATTTTTTCAGACGACATAAATTTTGAGATTTCATGTTTAACTAAAGAGACTCCAGTGCAAAAAAAAAAAACATAGCAGGGTAGTAAAATCATGAATATAAGCAAAAGATAAGCCCTTATAGCTCAGCCATCGAAATAATCACGAAACAAAATCTCGGAATAGTTTCCCATCTTATCCCACGTATCTTTTGTAAAGAGTGCGTATGGCGTAGTGGTTACGGGTATCCTTCGTCACGCATATGGTCGATGGCTCAACTTCGTGGCTCAGCGCTCAAGCCTTTCATTCTTCATGGGTCTGCATATCAGTAGTAGGCTTGTCTGAAGGGATAGCAGAATTGAATCGATTTATGAATAGGGCCACCTCGAGTCATTTTAAAGGCCAGATTTACATTCAGGTTCTAACGATGTTTGATAAAGTCGAATGCTTGGCGAATCAATCAAGTATTGATCAACGCTAAAAACTTTACCTTTTAATCTCTGTGTGCCAGCAGAGCTCAACGCATTTAGCTCCATACATTACTTTTTATGTGTCAATGATCTTTTTACTCAAACTGTTACAATAATTCAAACAAGAATGCTAAAACACCAGCAACACGTGGAAGCACAGATGCGTTTCGAAGCTGCGCATAGCACACAAAGGACTTACGTGCTGTCAAACCCCAATAATCGAGGCACTTGCTTTGCCATTCTTCGGGTCATGTTTTAACTCTTGATAGCTAAAACAATGAAGAATTTCGGAAGTTTTTTCTAATGCTTCAGATCAGTTTCTTGGACAAAAAAAGCCCACTGATCACCAAGTTGGTTCAAAATTTTGACATTGATATCATTTTAAAAGTAAGATAACAGAAAGATCAAATGATATATGAAAATGGAGAAAACTTATCTTGATTAGCTGACGCGAGGTTGATAAAACAGTTGTAGAAATTCGGCTGACGTTTCGGCGACCCGCCTTCTTCAGAGCCTGGACGTATATAGTATTAGTCTATTTTTTAGAAAGATCAAAGACTTTCTGGGGAAGATGCTATGCTTCAAGAGCAAACTTCTCTCAGCATTGAGTTCTTCTTCGACTAGTAATCCGGAACACAAACCGACTGCCTCTAGCTCGAACAACATCTGAAGTTCACCATAGTTCTTCGATGATAGCTTTTCTCAGAACACGAAGAGCATCATGTTAAGAGCTTGATGCTTCGGTTCTTCCATTTATGACGAGGTAGTAGTCATAGTTTGATTGGACCAATGGATAACATAAGTAGTTCTATTGGAGCTTCAAATGAAAGTGGAAAACTTTGCCTTCCGTAGATCATTAAGTAAAAGTAGTGTGGTGAATTTTTTTTTCAATGTATATCATGATAACGCACCCAGAAAACACTTCATCTCCGCCATGAAAATGCTATCCACTTTGATTAATATGCAAAAGAATTGATTTCGTAAAAACTACCCCAAAAAAAGTTCTAAATTTGTGGAATGACCTACTTTAGTGCCATTCAACCACATTCAAGCTCTATCAAAAAATCTACTTACAGATTGTTCATATGGAAAAAGCTCCTCGAAGTAACTTCTGATTCTTGTGAAAAATGCGCTTTCACTTTATTCTTCCTTTTCTTTCTTTCTATCCTTTTTGAACTTCATTTCATACCCTATTACATAGAAAAGCAAGTCAGAAAGCGAAAGCGAACATTGATTACCTTTGTCTCTTCAAATTAAAATTCTGCTTAAGCCGCAAAGCATTGTTTTAGGGATTCAGATAGTTATAATGCAAACTATGGTGATCAGATACAAAGCAACGCTACCAAAGATATGGAAAAGTTACACAATTTTATCAATAAATCTAACAGCAAAAAACTTTTTGCAATGACATCACTTGAAGCAAGTCACTTTTACAACAGTAGCTCGTCTGATTGTAAGCAAATCTGTCTCACAACCACGACCTGGATACTCTGCCTTACATGACATCCGTTAGGAAATACCATATGAGCTAGCATTGCTTTGCATTAGATCGAGCGTTTCATACAGAGAGCTCATACCACCATATCTAGGATGATCCAATTTTTTTCTTTCTTGGCAAAATGCGAAGCCGCTAGGGCAGAATTTCCTTCCAATGGTGCTTGTTATAACTGCTCAATCGTCATTCGCAAACACTGGTCCTCACATTCGTCATAAAAACGGCTTTTGGGAAAAATATCATATTGTATGATCTACAATGAAGATCTTATTACTATGTTTCATTAATCCCCTTTTACATGTGTCATCGCTTCAACTTATCTGCGCTCCACTCATATAGCTCAGCCATCCTCCTTTTTAACTCAGACCCAACTAATCATTGGCGTGCATCAAAACCACTACTGATCTAGTGATCAAAAATCAGGAGATGTTCCATGATCTGGTTTCACTGAACCATCGTTCTCTTGTTCGATTCGTAACCTGGAAGAAGTTTTCAAAAAGAGCTCAAAGAGCTCTCAAATGGCTTTAGAGGGACTTAACTACAGCACACACGACTTGCATTTTGATCGTGTAGGGCTGAATAGGTTAATCTTTAAGAACTAACCCATAGCCAAGAGTCTTTCGACATGTGAACTCAAAGCAGTGGTAGCTGCGATATTTTCCATCGAAAAAAGACTGGTAACAGGAAGGTGACGTCGGTGGTGTAAGTGATAGCACGCGACCCGGTATGAGTAAAACGTGGGTTTAACTCCCGTTGGTGTTGAATGCTTTGCATACCACTGAATCCTTTTAGATACTTCATAAAACATTTTTCCTGGAAAGAAAGAAAATAGTTTCTTTACACGGATTTCTTGACGGAGTACCTCACATGAGATGGAATTTTATTAAAGGAACTCTGTTGAAATGAACCACTCGGAATGATTTCGTTTGCGTACGTCGGAGCTAAATAGAAATTGCTTTTTATTCATAAACTGGAATACTTAGATGACGCATATTCAGTGGCACTGCGAACCTCAGCCTCATTTCCATTCATTTCTCTGCCACGCAGTTGTTGTCTACGGTGATGGTCTCCTTTGAACATGGCGATGTTCGCGAGAGCAATTCTAAGCTGGTCGCCATCTGTCAATGCCGATGGTTGCCGTTAACCATAAGCACATCCGCCAAACGTTCAAATAGTTGCCAAAAGAGCACTCGCATTTCTTAAATTCTTTCTATCTCTCATCTATTTCCTCACTATGCGACCGATTCATCTGTATTTCAGATAAACACACTATAAAAAATGTGCCATCATAGTCGGCTTGAACTTCTTGAAAAGGTATCAACCGATTGATTTTTTGGATCAGTGATCATAAAGTGCCGGAACTGGCTGTCGGATCAGTTACTTCCTTTGAAAGCGACTGAGACGCTGGAAAAGACACCTTTCACATGCTCACCCGTCATATGTTGGAGGTCAGGTAACACACTGGTTCAACATTCCAGACTGTCACAGAAAGCATACCCCAACGGGTCGCTGAAATTCGTTGAGCAAGAATTGGATAGGTTTTCTTATTTAGCATCTCAACAGCGATCCATCTATGTCATCAGATTTAAGACTGCATGTTTTCGACAGCAAAATCCGATAAAGAATACATCATACACTCACTTGTTTGTCTGCCAAATTGCCCCACCTTACGTATATCACATCATGTGGATCCCAGACTTTTTGCTTCAATTTGCTCTTCATGTACACCAACTACGGAAGTTTCTAAAATTTTTGGGCATGCCATGGTTGCTCGAGTATTTTTTCCATAAAAGTAATTTGATTCTGATCCATCATGGTCTCTTTGGAATACTGGAATGATAGCCTTTGATGATTTTCGGAGACGGGCCCTATTAAATAAATGAATAAAATGAAATTTTCAAAAATTAAATAAAGTTGTAGGACGAGTTACAACTATATCCTAAATATACAAGGGAAATCAGTAATTGTACATACCATATTGTCTGTACGTTGCTCCACTATCTTTTTTCTCCTTTCTCCCTTTACGAGATAAAGTGACGATCATTTTATTTAATGTACAAAACTTTCTCTTTTTCCGTTTCGGCTAGATGAAACATTCAACCTTTTTTCGTTGTCCGTTCAATGAAAGTTTCAAAAATTTTCCTTAAAAAGGCAAGAAAAAAGCCCGAACGATGTGAAAACTTTTTCGCGTTTTTCCGTCTCTTCGATTCTCAAGAGATTTATGAGCTTCCACTAGGTTGAGGAAAAACTTCCTTAACACGCGTTAAATTTGAAGTCTATACATAAATTCAACTGAAAATAGCACCGATCGTTCCTCAAAATGAAGACACCATTATTCACGATTTCCTTCTAACGATCTGCAAGCCTCCGGATCCTCTCGAAATACATCCTTGGGCCATTCCAACTGTCGACAAACTTCGGCGCGATTCACTTGAGCTTCAGTCACTTCGTGCGGATTTTGGCGAGCCTTCTTGTGGACAAAGTCAAATTTTTGGAGATGATTCTAGACCGTCTTTTGGCCGACAGTGGTTGTGAATCTCCATCGTCCATCGTTGAATGGCCGGCCGGACGGGGTTAGTCTTCGAGACTGAGATCACTACTTTCAAATCGTTTGTACCACTTTCAGCAAAAAATTCCATTCCTTCACTATCGGTACCACACATCTCTTTCACAGCATCTCTTGTCGATATGCAGTCGCTATCATCAATAACGCATCAATTTGACATCTGAAGAGTAATTAGAAAATTTGATGCACTATAACGAGCGTTGCTGTAGGAGTTTCTTATGGAGAAAATCCTGAGATATTTCCATTACTTCAAAATAACCGATATTGTTTGAATTGGATGTGAAAATTGGTTTTTCTGCGGGTATTGAGAAGCTTTTTTCTCAACCTAGTGTTAGAAATAGAGAAAATTTTACTGCGCGACGCTAACGTCGCCTAGTGGGTCATAATGCGGTCGTGGTAGACACACCGACAACTCCGACACCTCGCTCGCAAAAAAAAAAAACAACGGTCTTTCTGAGACGTACGTTGAAAGACAAAGCGAGAACCAACAACAAAAAAAGACAACAAGCACGTTCCGCTCATCTCCACAAAAAAGCTCTGGGTCGACTACTTGCTGAAACTCTTTAAATGAAGAGACCTCACCTGCCGCACACCACCTCAAACATATTTGCTGTATATTTTATGATTGAACACTTTATTGGAATTTATCCGGCTTCAACAAAAGCTTTTCTATTCTATGAAAATCTCTCTTCAAAATTCATTCAATCAGACCTTTTACTACCTTTTCAATTCGATTCCTCTAAATTACAAACTTTCAATCCTTTTTTTCATATTTTTTTCTGCGTTCTATTGAATGGATGCTACACTAGCAGAAATATTCATGGTATGTGATTTAATTAGTTTTTTTTTCATTTTCTTCGTTAAAATAGATTGAATCGTGTATTATTGATGACGTTTGTGCTGTTTTGTCGTTTTTTGCGACTTGATATTGAACAAAAGACTCGCTGTTTCTCAAAACGTGACAAACGCAACAATCATTGTCTCATTTTGTTGTAAACATCTGTCGAATTAAGGACAGCTATCCACAGTAGTTTTAATTAGAGATTTCGCGATCTAGACTGCTTTATAAGAATATCGTGAAACTGGCTCGATGAGCAAAGATATAATAATATAGTCTGACAATGTATTTTTGAGCCTTCCATGAGGTCGTTTGTAGGCACTTACACAGTGCAATACACGTTTTTCAGCCTTGCAGCCTCGTCAGTTGTACGGTGCCTTTCATTTGAGCCAATCCCTTTCGAGAGAGAACCCCCTTACAAAAATTTTAAAAAAATGGAGTTGGTGGACGAACATGCATTTCATACACAGCAGAGATAGCATATCACTGCATGTTCAGTGGCAAGATCACCGAACATTGTGATGACATTGCGGTGATTAATAGTCGATTGTTGGAGCTCGTATTTATGATAATACCCTCGTATTCAACGGTTTTTTAAGACTTCGCTCAAAACAATGTAATCTAACCACTTTTTTGAGACTTTCATGACGTATTTTATAGGCACTTATACACTGACAAAAAACAGTCGAATATGAGGGTATTATCAAAAATACCAGCTTTCAACTTCTTTTATTGATAACTTAACACGAGGTTTTCATAAATCTTTATCATAGCTAACTTTCCGGAGTTTCGTCCTTATCAGAGCCACGACAATTCGCCTCGGGTGTCCACAGCAGTTGTTCTTTTTCCGGTATTAACTTTTGTAGCCGCCTCATCGAGACCAGTCGAGTAGTGTGGATGTGTAGTGTGGTTGTGGTTGTGTGACTCCTCGGGTATAAATACGTCCCGCAGAAGTCGAATGCATTAGCTAAAATAATAAGAAAGAAAGCCTGGAAATCCGACATTCTTGGTGAACGCGAATCTACCGAAACGTTAGCTGTAATGAAAATATAGAAAGCTTCGTGTTACCTTGTCAACAAAGGACGATTTGATCATTTCATCATAAATTCGGATTCGCTGGGCATTACTAAATCATGGTGCAGTTGTTGGGAATAGAAGGAAAAACAGAACTTCTGTGTCGAAATAGGAGCCAATTGATTAGTGCATGGATTTATAGTGTCGTTTTGAGTGACATGGGTGAAAAAAAAATTTCGGTATTTTCAATAGCATCGACTGTTGTGCTAATATTGAGCTGCAAGAAAAGTTCAACAATTACCAGTGTTGAGTTGTTGTTGAAAAAAGTCACCTCTACAAGTAGAATACAGTGAATTGGTATATTCATGTGTTAATCAGTTATTGATTCTTTTTGATTTTTCAAAAAGTCCCTCAAAATGCCAAACGGTTGTTTAGTTCATCAACATGTTCACACGATACTGCTCTCGAATTACTTACGTTGTTTTCACGCTGACATAAACGGACGTGTTCCAACAGAATATAAACAAGTCATTTAATCATTGAACAACCCTAAAAAACCAAGCACATTATTGATTTATCCGTTGAATCAATCGATAACCATGAAACGTTTTGAATAAAAACCTTTTGAACATAGTGAAGTGAATAGGTAAACACATTGAATTATAGAGTAAGAAATCAATGATGATGAGACTCTATCTGAACAAAGTTGTTTTTGAACTTCGATTCAACTGTTAAGGAACCACTCTTCACTCTTGATCACATTTGTGACGTGAGTGAGAAATATGCAGAAGACCGTGTAGTCTTTATTTCTTTTATATAGATACATTATGTTTTCGATCTCGTTCGCGGTATCGTGACGTGACTGAGTGCATACTAAATGTTTAAGCAACTTAATAACTCATAGCAATTTTTTATTGCACTAACTTTTAGAGGTGTTACGTTGTATTATACGTGCATGCATGCTAAGAGTTTTTGCAGATATCATTCCTCATAGGAAGTTGAATCCTCGTTTCACCCATATCGGGAACGAGTGCTACAACTAGTGGTGGCTCCTCTTTCCGCTAATCAGTACGTATAGCCACTGTTTTTATTCTCTGAGGGAAATCTTCTAGCAAATTTTGGACTCCGGAAAGACCAAAAAAAGGTAGGCGTTATTTAGTTAGTCTGGGAAACACATCCTAGCGATCCATATGCATACTAGTTCTAACATTTCGATGCACCAGGTTGAATCAAGACATCATTTGTTCATCCGTTAATCACCGAATGATTCAATAGAAAGTGCTGCCAAGTTCTTAAATTTTCTTTTAATTGAAGCCTCATTTTTCCGAGTCAAAAAATTGCTGTTCTTCACGCTTTTACGAAAGAGCTTGATTGTTGAACGGTGACTTATTGATTAGCACATGCCTGTAATCTCTTACGGATTTAATGAACGAATGAATACCTCCTAATCATCTGCTTTCAAACCTCGCTATAATAATTCAAAGTAGACTTTGAAAATGTTTTCAGCCTTCTCAAGGTTGTGCTTGTAAATTGTAAATTGTCAGTGCATGTAAATTAGGATTCAGTGTGAGGTTTGTGGCTCTGATGAAGCAGGCAATACCGCAGAAACGTGCGAATCCTCTGGCGTACTAATCTAAAAAAAACCTCTAAATATTCTTACAATAATGAATATTCCGACATCCATGCAGTCGATTGTTTTTCAACCTCGCTATAAACATTCAGTCTAGTCTGCTGAAACCTGATAGAATGTTTTCATGAGGTCTGGTATGGCACCTCTGGTGATAAACGTACGTTTCGGCTTTCTCGCAGGCCACATCAGTGGCACACCATTCGGCTGATCGTCCCTACTATTATCAGAAATCGTCGCCGAAGATGTACCACCGAAGATACCGAGGATGTACGTCACGTGAAAAAAATCGGTATTACTATGTGCCGTTTTTAAGTACTGCTGTATGCAGTTCTAATCAGCCATGAGCCACGCAGTCGACGGTCGATCACTGAAAGAACGCCATGAAATAATCTTTTGACCACTTGATATTGATTCTTCATTGACACTCAATAATAATAGTAGGAAAGACCAACCGATTTGCATGTGCTACTGATGAGGTTGGCAAAATAGCTGGAACACACGTCTAGCACTAGAAGTGCCATACCACACCGCATGAAAGCCTCAAAACAATCTTTCAGGCTATGTTTGATTTTTGAGCGAGGTCTCAAAATAGTTCATTGGAGGTATTGCTAAATGTTCAAAGTCTATTCGAGTTGGTATGTAAATAGCTCATGTTTCAACGGTATCTCCCGCTTCATGAGAGCCACGCGCTCCACACTAAGCGCTATCTTATAGCAGATGTGTGGAGGCAATATGCTGATATCACGCAATAATGTGTTAACACCATTTTTTCAGTCGATGGATCACGTCTGGTAGTAACTATTGGCTGGGACGAAGCAACATCAAAAAGGCTTTGAACATCCACAGACATTCTCACAGTCTATATTGAATGATACTTTAAATTTTAAAAATTTGTCTCTCGTTTATCTTTTATAGATGTGCTAAGCATTCAGCTGCATTGTTACGATGACTGCACGCATTTATCTTACGAAATGACTTTTAAGAGCGTTTTGAAGTAATTTTGTTCCTCCGGAAAAGTCCGCTACCAATTTACATACCGTGATTGTTTCATTAGTTTGTGGCATCTGACTATTTACGAGTAAACTTCTAAGCACTTCATCTCCGATCACTGTGCTAAATGCGCTTTTTTCATAGATGGCTCTAAAAGTGGTCCCTTGCGTTTGCTCTCGTTTTTCTGCTGCGATCAGCAAGCAGTTGCTGACCATTATAGTTGCTGATTGAGAGCGATCATATCCGAATGACGTGACTTGTCATATCGTCGCAATTGTAATGACAAATCGTGCACTGTTACGCCATTTATCGTTGCTGCCAACGGACAACTGTTCCTCGTTTCGCGATTAAAATACTCCTCTAATCACTTAAATATCTTACAAAAAATGTGTCAAATATTCTATCGAGATGGACCTCACGCGAAACATTGATGGTTGGTGACTTCACAAGCACTATTCAATGCAGGTTATGTCATTTTTGTTAATGAAATGCTCAAAGCAGGAGACAACAGGTGGGTCATAGTACCAGAGCTAAAATAATGATATATTATGGGAATACTCAATATGAGCATCCTACGAAATAATGAAGTCAAAAAGTGAATTACTTACGAATCAGCAAAATAAATTCCATTAAATTTGTGACATCAATAGGTTCTGATATTCAAACCTTTTTTGTTTGCATAATACATTCCTATTGAGAATAACAAGTGACGGTAGCCATGAAATTTTTGAGATTTCCAACTTCTTTATCTCTACGATTTTTTTTCATTTAACTTGCTTTTCTGAAGATAATTGAGTGTTCAACATCTCATCCTTAAAAGTCTTGCCTGATCCAGTATTTTACATACTCGTTCCATAGTCACGCCCTTGTTCCTTTATAAAGGTGATCAAGTCCTTTATACGTCGGAGCTTGGTCTTCTCTCTCTGATAGCATTTTAATTCACGGTAGTACAAATTGAGTGTTTCCTGAGATCCAAAATACTCGTATTCTCGCTTTCACTTTCATAAAGCAACTAACAGATAGCCTTTTTGTAACGTTCACAAAAATTTGATGCGTTGTTTCTGAGAATCTTCTAGTAGGACACCAACTCTGAAATGATAATTGCTTCTACAACTGGCCGACATCACCCAGTTGAGGAAGGAGTTGGAAAAAGATGAATCAAAATGAAAACTGTCGAGGAAACGAAGAAATCTATGTTTTTTACACATCTGATTATCTACACGCTTAACTTCTTCATTATGGCAATAAAGCTGGAAAGCAAATATAGGTGATTTTTGTTGGCTTCTGTCGATTAACAAGTCGCTGGCTAGCCCTGAGTGGAAAACAACTAGTAACATGGACATCGCGCAGCCTCGGCACTGGAAACGACATTGTTCTCAGCGTCATAAACGCCACCGCTTGACTAGAGATCTATGTAGATGTCGCGATCGACATCTACTACCCTAATCATAGATGACCATTGCGATAGTACATATAAATATTTACGACTAACACAAAGATTTACGTTTATAACTATTAGGAAAGAAAACGAGTTAATCACCATGTGTTTCCTGACTTTATTACTTGTTACTTTTCTACCTAAAAAGTTTTCGACCGCGGACTGCGCACTCGGTTGACGCGGCTCTGAGGAAGACGAAGACGTCGAGGCGTAGGCGAAAAAAAAGCCTTTGTATCAACCTCGTGGCAGCCAAATCATAGGAAAGAGTAGTTTTAAGACTATTTTCTGCTCTATTTTATATATCAGGTGGAAGTGCATGTGGCTCAGTAGGAGAGGTGCTTTGGATCGCACTCAAAGTCGATGGTTTGATCCTGGCTCGTGACTCATCAAGTCATCCATCCATCTGGGTCGGTAAGTTGGTACCAGACTGATTCTAGACTTGTCTGTAAGAGTATGTAGCACTGACTCGGTACTGTGGCAGGCTACCGCGAGTCATTTTAAAGGCCAGAATATGCACTTATCACTTCAAGCGACTTAAAAATTGAAGATGAATGCATGGCGCATCCCTTAGGAATTGATCAGCGCTGAGAGCTTTAGTATTTCATTCTTTATTCATAATTCACTGGTGTAGATGAATTCGTCGACGTCCATAGAATCAACTAGCGATACATATTTTATTCGAATTACTCATCCCTTTTTCACTGTGACTACATTCATCCGTTGGCAAACGACCGGTGTGTGTGTGTGGTCACGGCGTCTAATGTGTCTAAGTGGTCATCTGGCACTCGAAGATCGCCTTCTGACTGTTTGTACAGAGGGTGCCAAATGAACAAGAGCAGAGAGAGAGTCATTGATCCAGCTGTAAACACTAGCAGATGCTTAATTAATTATGGTAGTCGTTATCATTACCCAGCCGGTTCGAAGACCAACCAGCAGTCCCCGACAATGGCATATTTGTTATGCAAAATTCAATTACCTGGTGATACGGAGTTTGTCTTCGTAAGACAAAATAAAACATTGACTATTTTCACTTAATGTTGATCCGATAAGCTGAGAAATGTTGTGAATTATTAATGTAATGTTTTACTCTATCCTTTCGGCTGCGGATACTTTGGATTTTCGTCGCTTTGAATGAGAGGAAAGCATGCCTTGTATTAATCGCGTTCACGTTGCAGTGGAAAACAAAAATTCATTCAACCCAAACAACTGCCATGCTCTGTCATTTTTTGTGTAATCTAAATTCATAGAACTCTTTGTGATTTTCTGTGATAATCGCTAGCACAGTGTGTAAACGCACTTTCTTTCACTTATGATTTATTGATCATGGGTTGTACTAGATAAGAAGACTTCTCTTGCGGACCATTTCATCTCCTTGGGACCATTCGCGTCTGAGCTACTCCGTGGCTCCTTCGGGAGTGTTGCACCATCTAAGAGTGAAACGATCATTATTGGTGCCTTAAAGGGAAAATTATAGCAACACCTGTTAACTGGCAATCATAATTAGTGAGCCGAGGTGAGTGGAGAGGCGCATCGGTCAGTGATGCGATGTATTAAGAAGTTATGTGATAAGCATGTCGGTGTTTCAGTCCTCTCCACCAACAGTCTCTTACAAACAGTTAACAAACGCCTTAGGGAGCTATGTGACTCGACTTTTCTTAAGGTTGCCAGAGAATCGCTTCAACCGGCATTTTACGACTTTAACACTGAAAGCAAAATCTTCAAACCAGGCGAAGCGATGCGTGAAATACTTAAGGGCGCTTATGAAGGAAGAATGCGACGAGACGAATCGACTACAAGTGCTTGGATAGGCAAAGTATTTTTGATGAAGAATGGTGGGTTCCTTTCGGTTATAAGAGGACAGATAGAAACCGACCCTAACCGGTTTCAGAGCACCGTTTTATAACGTTGTAAAATCCAAAACGAAACTAGCCTCAGACGTATGTATATCTCGCCAAACAGAGCTCTTTCTTTGGGTTATCGTAATGATTTGATAGCTCAATGTTAGCTAATTTCAGCACTGTGCTTATATCCTAAAAAATACCGTTTCTCTGCGACGCAACAGGTGGAGTAAGTTGAACTGCATGTGCGAGCAAGGTTGTATACGCGGCCAATTCACGTGCCGCGGAATTAGGCGGCACATGTGCTGACGCGATGATCGATTGAATTTCTGAGTCTTTTCTGATCTCCTGGATTCCACCAAAGTGATAATAATGATGAACGATTTCTCCGAATTCATGCTAAAATAAAAGTATTGAAGTCTTTTTGTAGCAGCAACATACGTTTTATCTGGAGTGTTTCTTTCAAAAGTAGAAACAGTTTTTATTTGCGTAATAAAAATCGCACTTTTGTAGGACCGGTCGGTGAACGATTTTTCATCGCGTCAGCGCATGTGCCTCCTAACCCAGCTGCACGTGAATTGGCCATAGACCACTACTCGCATATGCAAATTCAACTTATTCTACCTGCTGCGTTGCAGAGAAACGGTCTTTTCAGGATATAAGCACAGCGTGAGAATCAGCAAACTTTACGCTATCGCTGATTACCAGTAGTCTAAAAGAACTTTATCCGGCGAGAAATATGCGCGTCTGCAATGCAAGGAATTTTCTTTGTAACATCGGCAAGAAAAAAGCTCTTTTGAAAATCGGCCACTTGGGGTTGTAGCCAGAATTCTAAGCTTTCGAATGATTATTAACACACCTATAAAAAATCCTGTCCAGCGAATGAGGCCAGTTTTCATTTGTCCTTGTAAAACCGGAAAGAAATGAACAGTCTGAAATAAAGTAATAAATGATCAGTGGACCAGAAAATGAAAATACACACCTCACAACCATATTTGATGGTATCGCACGATACAGTCTCTACTATACAGCGTAACTTCCTTCGGGTCAAGCAAATCACAGGCTGGATCGACGCATAGACGTTTCACGTTCGTCGTCCTGGTGGTCCATCCGATGCGACATCGTGAGTCATTGTAAAGATCAAACACGTATACATTTAATCATCTTTATGATGCTATACGATTAGAGTCAGCGCAAAATCTATTCTTGAGAAAAAAAGGACGTCTCATTTAGTCCTCGATTCCTTAGGACTGGAACAGTGTACCAGTGATGTCGATAGTCCATAGTCGCTTCAGCCAATTGACTCGTTCACGGCCGCCGCCATTCGAATATCATGCTTATGCGCCCTAGAGCCACTGGAGAGGAATATGAGTGCGTATTGAAACTTACCAATATAGTCTTTGAGGCTGCGTATTATGCATGACGCACTGATTTAATAAGGTTATGTTTCACTACTCCGTTCTCACACATATTTCCCGTGCCTCTTTAACTTTCCCGTAATCTCTATGTTCATATCCTCTACGCTTCCATGTTCCTTGACACATATCGTGCGGTTTAGCTCATTCGTGCATGTGATGGAAGAAATCGTTCGTTATTCAGCCACGGTATACTTAGCCTCCCGTTTGTTTTGTACAATGGTTGAAGTGCATTTCAGCGTGTTTGTCTTTACATCCGAATTATTCCACCGTTCAGAAAATGTAGGTTCAGCGCGTTAAGAAGACCTATTTATGGGCCACCCGAATATAAAATTTGTGCTCGACATACTATCGTTCGGCTATAAGTCTAACAAAAGAGCTCCATGCGGCATAATTGTCCAGAAAAAGTGGTCATGGAAGTCAAGATGTGTTGTCCGAAATGTTCAGCAGAATACTGATTGAAGTCAATGTTCATGGTAGCGGAAGTGCTAGGGCGATACAACTTTTCGAAAAGGAATCTTGGCAATGAGCTATATTATCTTTTGACCGGTCCTAAACTTCCAATAGAGACGATTGATGATGACGGATTGTCGTTTATTTCTGTTTTCCCTCACATTACTCGTTGTCGATCGTAAAGAACCGCATTTACGTAAGCCGCGCAAAACGTTGACGCAACACACTAGGCCAAGAGAAACGAACCATTACTACAAACTGATTCAACGAGGAACACTCCAGAGAACATTTACAACAGTCAACTGACAAAAATACTTTGAAGAAGCATTCAAACGGACGAAACTAAAAAGTAGTAGCAGTTAAGAGAGGTGAGGGAAAAGTGTCTGTTATCAAATCCTAAATATTGCGCCATGGATTTGACTACAATACTAGAGTCGTGAATGTGATCGATTACCTATTTGGCCTTTGCAGTGATTTGCGTGATTATATCAGTTCATGAAGCTGACGTTTTTATTTACCTTCTCAGACAAATTTGGACCTCATTTGCCGACCTAGAAGCGATTGATGACTAGATTTTTTCTTGGCACAGAATCGAATCAAACCAATAAGCATTTACGCACTGAAAAGTACTTCTAGGCTGTGTGTCATTTACATTCCTAATCGATGGTATAATTATGGAATTTATTTATATGCTATTTTGCATGACGCGTCATCGCATCTAATGTGCGGATCAAAGCACTTCTTGCATCAGATTTTTTCCCTTATTCATCGTTCATAGACGTCTCCAAAGTTCAACTTGGTGTTGCAGCTGCCATTCTAGGATTTTGTTTTTTTTTTCGTAAATGTCGTAGAATGCAGGTCGAGTGGATTCTCCTTGCAATATTAGAGAAATCCGCGATAAGTCGTTTCCACGTAGATTGCAAACGATCATTGAGAGAAGGGGCTATCTTGAAAAGTTTTGTTTTGTTCATTATTATTACTGATTGTTTTACTTTGTTCTCCGTGATTTGTCATTTAATTTCGATTTGAAAACTTACATCACATTTTTTACGATTGAATATGGAACCAAATTCATCTTATTCCAGATTTGCTTAGAAAAAACTCGTTAATAAGAGTTTTTCAGTAGTTCACAACAAGTTCAAGGAAATTTCAGTGTTACCTCAAAAGAAACACAATAGAGCCATTTTGATAGTATTCTGTTTGAGCTGATTCTTACTTTTTTCTGCGACATATAAAGCACAAAATTCGCACATGCAAAGTGGCGTCTCTCAGTGCGAGTGCACTGCCGAAAGTGCATGCCATATCCATCTATTCACGTGTCGTGTCACCATATCTACTGTTCAGATGCTTGCAACTGCATTTGACTCGTTTTCTCACCATTCTTCACAACTTCTGAAGACTTCGTGTGTTATATGCTTCTTGCTGATTGAGCTAATGCACGCAGATGATAACAAAATTATTCCTTCGGTTGACGTTTCAACGAGTTTCGGACATCGCCTAGTGAAATTCTTCACTTGAGCAGTGCGCACTAAGGAAGATTCAACTCGAATAAAGCGAACACGAGCAACACAAGAAGGACGAGCGACTGTAGACATCGATTGAAATCAATGCTTTGAACAAGACAAACCGCGTCGAAACATTAGCCAAATAAATAAGTTTTTTTTTTTTTATCAGCTATGCGCTATTGGCTTAATCACCAAAAAATATGCTTGATTGTAATGCCGAGATCAAAGGAAACCCGTTTTTATTTCGTGTGTTATCTTAAGCTATTTGAGAGTTTTTCTTCCTCATGAAAGTCGTTGGATAGTGTTCAAGTTGATTTTCCTTGCAATCTTGGAAATAGCAGAGCTATGGTGCTTCCTCATGGGAACCAAGAAATTGCAGGCTGTGAGGTCGAGACAGTACCATACTTCCCGATAGAAAACGTCACTATCCATTATGCTATCTTCCGCACCCAACAAGCAAACATGAGATAACTATTTCAATAGGAGGCGCCGCGGCCGAGTGGTTGTGATGCGCTTCAAGGCGCGCGGGGTGCCGAACCCCCACCCTAACGCGCTCTGGCGGCCGACAATGAACGCCCTATAAAACGCCACAGCCAGGATATCCCCAAGATTGCAAGACGTGCTCAACTAGTATTCCACGCCATTCAAGATGAAGATGAGAGTGCGATTGAATGTTAAAAGCACCGGAATCCACATAGTGAAAAACACACCATAAAGTTGAATCAAAGAATTGTCAGATTATTTTAATAGCGAACAGCGAGTTGTCTCAGATTTTACCAAAATAATGTTAAATGTGAAGGCGGTTGGACAATTACTTATTGAAACAAGGTAAAAAGACTTTTTAAAGGCGTGATGAAGTCAATGCGAGTTGCTGGTTCGAACCGTTCTCAGCCGGATCCCCCTTTACACAACTTTGGTACTCCAACTTTCATTTGATTTCCGTATGAGTGACTGTTTTTTCACTCAAAATTCAACAGAGGTAATTATAAAAATATATTCGTCTGATGTATTGCTTAGCTTTGTGCTGTAGTCGATTCTCAACTACTGGGATAAGCAAAAGGGTTTCGACATTGATCAATCCTAGAGAGGTGTGCCATTCTTTCGACATCATAAAACACCACAGAAGTGACTGAACAGATATGTGGCCCATATGATGACTCAGAGAGGATTAGCGTTGCTCCACGTTAGTGTTATCAATCCATCCTGATAACTAATATTAATCCAATGCCGAAGGATGGAGCGCTTGATGGGATAAAGTCGCGGGATTGAGCCAGTGACCGACTAAATGTGCATTGTAGGGCGTCTCAAGCCGTTGCGCTACATGCGCCCCTAGTGTCGACTGCCAATGAGTGGATTGTCTCCAAGAAGCGATTTATCATCAATGAACAGACAATCAAGAAACGTTCTGCGTCAAAAAGTGTTATCAAATAAGATTTTTTCATTTGGGCGGTACTGTGTTTGTATTCGATATGCGACTACGAATACTTTAAACAACAAGAGAACTGAGGACAATCGACTCCAATCACTCCAGCTCCGAAAAAGGCAATGGTATAAAACTATCACCAAGTAAAATTTGTTGAATTCCATGCTAGCGCATCGGCCAAATAAGGCATTTAAATTTTCCGTCATACTCGTTCATCACAATAGCAGTAAACTTACCTGAAGAAGTTTCTCTATTTCCACAAATTTGAGCGGCACCTGGTAGTGAGGAATTGAGAGCACTTTAACAAGGCTATTGCGGAAATCTATGAAATATCAAGTTAATCAATGACATATAAGAGAAAGGCAAGGTCTTCAAATCTCTCTCACACCTGATACAAATCATAAGATCTGCGCTAATGATGAGAGTGAGAGCTACGAACCAAGTAAGAAAAGTGGTGGATTTACGTTAATCGAACGAATTCAATATAACAGTGTTTCGATAAACAAAGTAATATTTTTGACTTGATATGTTGATCATGCATTTAAAAAATGAGAAAACATAATATGACAAAGCAGCTTTATAATAACTGGACAAAATAGTGAACATAGAGGACAACACAAAGAAGAGTCAGTAGACGCAATAGTTTATGATGCAGTTATGCGAGACATCAATTCAAGCTTTCAAATCTTCGTTTCTTTCCTTAAAAGTGTGAACTTAATCGAAACATTAGTAATTTTGAGATAAGACTTATACATTACTAGAAATTTTTCTTGTCTCAAAATGAGAAATCTTAATATTATATAAAATTTGGAATATTTATCAAGAGAATTTTGATTTTTTCCATAAAAAAAGAGTGTTTTAGTCGTCAACCATTACCATTTTTCTCACAGCATATAGTATTTGAAAGTACGCAGATTACTCGGAAAGTACGTGGTTTCGTAAAATTCCTCAGAGTTAAATATGAAAAACATTCAATACAACCACTATTCATAAAGCCATATGGATTTACGAATTTGTAATAGACGTGTGAAATTTTACCGTAATCCGACGACGTGCATTCATTAGAAGCTCGTCGTCTATGAACTGCATGGATGACATATGTGACTTGATAAGTGAATAGCTCCAATAAGGATAACATTCGCAGAAATTCCGAATTTCGTCGAACATTCATTCAGTAAACATTATCGCAGGTGGCTGAACGCGAAATACTGTAATGCATGAGGTAACCTGGAAGTGAAGTATAAAGTAGGAGGACAAGGAAGTAATGTATAAAATAGGAGGAAAAGGCAAAAAAGATATTGTTAAATGACTGTGAGAATATGACTTGACACGGTGGTTCCGTTTGTTATAAAGTACAATATGAAAACCAACGATCTCATCTGAGACACTAGACATTTTAATATATTATTTGTTTACCAGAACATCGCTTTCTCCTCGGTTAACAAAAATAAATTCTTTTGTCACAGAGATGAAACGCAGCAAGCTACGCAGAATACGGTTCAGTACTATTAGCATTTGATAGATAATGCAAAGCTTATTCGTCCTCTCGTTCTTTCTCATTTCTTCGAGAAGCACTGTGATCGCTGGTTCAAACGATCCTCATCCAATGATTTCCGGAAAAAACGAATCATCAGCTAACAATTGAACACCGATGTGGATGGTAAATGCAAGACAGCAAAATAAATAAGGGAAATTTCTACGGTCAGCACTATGTGTGAAGTCAGGTTCTATAACAAATATGTGAAGTAATATTGTTCAAACGTTTGTTTAGAAATTGTTGAACGTATTTTTTTTTCCTCAAAATCCACGCAACTACTTTGAGGAAAATATACTCATTGATGTAGAGGCATATATAGTCGATAAGTGTTGTGCGACAGTCGTCGTCTTCGTGATCTGATCAAAAACAAAACTAAATCTGAGTGATATACTTAGAAGGTCGTTTCAACTTATACTCAGAGAACGATTTTAGATTGATAAATTTTTACCAACGGTTGAATCACCATGGCCAGCTTTCATCTAGGACAAAATCAATGTCAAGAATCGCTGTCATCGTAGAATATATCCTTCTACAGAGTTTCCCAATAATCCACGAGAGCTAACAACTGCTCGTGATAGCCTATTAACGTACGGACTAAAGAATTTGCCACCCTAGAAACACGGAACCAGTAACATGCCAGATCAAAGCGAGAACAAAGTCTTTGCTTAATCAAATATAAAGGCGATTAATAAATTTCTGAATCAAGAATGCGGACACCTTCCTTTTATGAAGCTATACTGCAACTTCTGCTAGCTTTAGACGATCATGCTCAGCATGATAGCTTACATAAACAGAAAGCTTGAGAAAAAGTTGATGAACAAAAAATTGAGCATCACGTCACCTTGATGATATGTATAAAAATTAGCTGTTCAATCTTCTGAAAATTTCTTCAAGACACGAAAATGCGAGTTTAGCTGAAAATAGTGCAAAAAACTAGATGTAAAAAAAACAAAGGAAGGAGTTTTGAGAGATTTTGCTTTGTGAGGCGGTGATGTTCTCACATCCCACAGAAAAGCGTTTTAGTCAAATTTCGAAAAGTTGCACTTCTTCCTTCTCATGTTTTGCGAATGCACATACTCCGATTATTTTTCTCCCAACATTCTTTTTGTATTCGTTTTTTGCGCTGGTTTTGTTTTCTAAAATTTCTGGTATTTTTCAGAACTAATTCAGTTGAATGACGACCGTCTTGACCGTTTTTTTTTTTCGCAAAGAAGGTAAAAAGGCCCTCATCATGCTTGTTCCATAAAGTTCTTGTCATCGACGCCGCCATCATCGGCCAAAAAAAAAAAAAACTGCTGATTGACACCGATTTGCGTGTCGTCCTTGTTTCAATCTCTCCGATTTATCACTGATAAAACAAGGTTATCAATACACAAACAAAATAAATTTCTCTCATAAGTATACTTGTAGAACGAGACGATTTAGTTATTGGAATTGTTGGAGTTTGATGGATGATTGAAGTGCAACTATTTCATGTCATATACATGTATTGCAAAATTACAAATCATATCGAATCGATCATCCACTTATTATCTTCAACCTATGAAGCTACTGATCGTGGTAGATCAAGCTAGTTGCAATAGTCGCAATATGCTTTGATATTGAATGAAAATTACACGAAATAATTTAAACAGAACTTTATCGACACGTCCTAATCCAGTAACTCTGCGTGCATTTCTCTGTATGTATACGTGTGCGAGTGTATGATTGGGTTTTATACATGCATATATATATATACATATATATGCTCATATATATACATACACACATATACATATATATAATCTTATACATGCTGTATCAATATGTGTGTACTTGTATTTCAGTGTAAAATGCTTATTTATATTATGCATTATATATACATTATATTATATAGATTATATATATTATATATATATGTATAATCTTATACATGTATTCAATACCTGTGGATGTGCGTATTTCAATGTAAAATGCTTGCGTGTATATGCATGTGTGCATGTGTATATATGAGCACATGTGTATATATATATATGCATGCTTATATACATATATATATGTGCGTATATATATAGTGTGTGTGTGTCTAGTGTGCGTGTAGTAAGTATTTTTTCATTCACTCTTTGAACAAACATAAATCAGAGGAAAAACTCGGTCGTCGTTTCGCAACGATTGGTGGTCGCCCGCACATATGCACGCACACAAGCGGGACTAGCGACAACGGCGAATCGGACTGTATTGGCGGTGTCGCGCGCCGTCGCGACACGCCGCGTCATCGTAGCGTTGACAAAATTAATCAAGTGTCTTAAAAACGACGGTTTCAGTTTACGACGGACGTCTGCTTTCTCTGATCACATCGGTTTTTCGCTTCAATTCAGGTACGTGAGTTGACAGTTTGTACAAAAATCGATCGATTGATGTAGTCGGTGAAGTATTGATTTGTTTCCCTTCGTCTCAGTAATACGCTAACCAAAGTATTTGTCATATGTCTTCAACAACTGTTCAGCTGCTTATCTGTAATATATGACAGGTCTAGCTGTATAACATTTTCCAGCACTATTTTTGGCACAAGAAGGGTGTGGTCAACTGGCTGCAGTTTCTTTGACACATCCAAGTCAATGGTTACGGTATCTGCCAGTTTAGAAAATGATCAAGGATTTACTTCTTTCAATGCTGTTCGTCCGAATACTGATACATTATTGGTTTTATTGATTGTTGACGGCCAATATGGAAAGATGATCACATATCGCGAGAAGAATAAATAGTGTTTCGTGTTTTCTCCTATGCGTCATGGGTTAGATCAAGTCATAAAAAAAATGGAATATGCAAGACGAAATACGTACGAAATCACGAAATAAAACATAGAAAGAGTGAAGAGACTTTAGGAAATATCAAGGTAAGACAACAAAGGAAGCACATAAGACCACGATGCGTTAAACTAGAGAAGATCTGAGAAATCTTATTTCTACTTGAAGAAGTAAAGAAAGGAAGTCAACTGGGATATTTGCATAAGTATGCAACAGTAATTTACCCTACTCTATCTAACAAAAGCCATATTAGGCAAAATAAGACGCATCAAATACAAATAAGAAATGATAACCATCTCAAATTTTTAAATATTACGTGCGTGTGTACGCATACAGTGAAAATCGATATATTGATTTAACAGCTCAGAATTCAGAATTGCGTGGCGGTCATGACGTGCACCACATGTACTGTACAGTGCTATAAATGGCGTTCAAATACTGTAAGAGATCATCGGCTGTCGCTAAACCCGTGAACGGATTGCGCATGATTGTTGATGGCGACGAGAGGCGTGCTAGTAGCCGTCAATGTCGATGCAATAGTTCCAGCAACGCTGGATGTTGAGGATGTGGTGGAGGTGGTATTGACAGTGGCATTGGCGGTACAGCTCAAAGTCGTCGAAAGAGTACTGGTAATCGCCACTGGAGGTGTAGAAGGAGGTGTGTGTGAAGCGGCAATTGGACTCCTGGCAGCACTTGTCGAATCGGCCGGTGAGTGACTTGAAGAGGGGCTCAGTGAATGCGCATCCGAAGAGAACGATCCTAAAAGATGATGCTGAGCTAATTGTTCAGTTATTGACTAGAATAGCGTTGGAATGTGCTGCTTTAACGAGATAACAACAAACAATCACAGCGCTGCCGACACAATGGCAAGGTCATTTAGCAGATAAGGGCATTTAAAGATTGTGCGTTCAAATTGTTGAGAACGATATCGTTCGATGTTGACGGATATGTGCACACATAGAATATCAATTAGCAAAATTTGGATTCAAATCAAATTATGGAAGTGAAGATGTAGCCATGGTTTTTCAGAACTATGAAAGCTTTTTTTTTGGCATCATCGATTGTCTACATCCGCTAATAAATTGTTACAAGCACGAAGAAGTCACTCATCATTGGCTCCTTGCGATTTTGTGATTTAGACAAATAAAGTTGTTCAATGCCGTCATTAATCATAGCGGTTCTCGACGAAAAAATTGCGCTGATATTAGTGCAACGACAGTTTTACGGTCGCTCACACAGCCAGCTTATGTGCAGTCATAAATCAGTCGAAAACGTTGAGCGAACGATTTGATAGTTTGAAGGAAATGTCACAATCAAACATGGACGAGTCAATACCATGAAATAGATTTGATCTCGCGATAATCGCCGATTAGTGCCATATCTAGGTGAAAAAAGCCTACGGGAAAGCGTCGATAGCGGCTGCATGTGGAGAGTGACGCGCGGATGCTGCACGGGTAGATCATAATGTCAAGCGAGCGACGACAAGTGAATTGTTGTGATTCAAGCGCAATGGTTACTTATGCTTTCCTATTATGAGTTGTTTAGTGATATCGTGGGAACTTGTAATCAAATCACTGCGCCTATATTGTCTGTTATCATAAACAACACTACAACCCATGTATTACATGCAAAGATTAAGATAGCACGACACCAAAGTGCAACGAATGACACGAGAAATGGTCACAATGCACTTTGCACAGTGAAAAAATCAATCACTGCTCACTATTCTTTACTACTGCAAGATATTCGAACACTGTAAATTTGTTTCAAGAGTGGGATAATGTCTCATTGTGAGTCTTCTTTAGCTCCTTAATGCATGACATCAGCATAAAAGTCCAAAAAGCCAAAAAGGAAATGCATACTGACCGCTCATTGATTGATGTGGCTGTTGTTTTTGCTGTTTCTGCTGTTGTGGCTGTTGTTGCTGTTGATGTGCAGCTGCAAAACCCATCAAAGTCAACGGGCTGAGAAACGGCATCGGTGGAATAGTTCCAGATCGTGCCATAGCGGCCAGCATTTGTGGTGGGAATTGGAAATTTGATAAAGCGATCATTCGTTGTAATTGTGCCATTGCTGCCGGATCATCTTCAACTGTCGGGGAATCCTAAAACTAGTTTCTATGAGCTCATCTTGCTTTTAACTGAAAATTATAGGATATGGTTGGAAATTATCATGATTGCGGGAAGATATGTTTCTTGACCGTCGTTTGTCATTGTTATCATTTACGAGATATTTTTTACACGATCCGTCATAACACGCACTGTGAAAATCCCAATACTTTCATTAGAGCCATTTCCTAGCATTCATCCTCCACACTGTTTTTGAACATATCGCATGTAGTTTTGGCTACTACATAAGGATATCGTCTTCTTCATTGATGCCGTAAAATAATCGACGGGACAATTCTTCTTGAAATCCCGAGGATATCTAAGCTGAGGAGTCCTCTGTGAAGAAACTCGAGCTTTGTATTCTGATAGCGTACTTCACTATTTAAACCGCTATTCCTCCTCGACTTCTTCATCCGATGTATGAGATACTATACACATCAAATAATTATTGTTATGTATCTCATGAAAAGTTAGTTGATCATGAATTTAGGTAAGCCTGTTCCCATTTGGGAGTTATCTTGAAAAGGAATGAGTCACTACTATTCTTGCAATACCTCTTGAACTTCGCACCGCATATAATTAGTACAATATGAGTAGATGGGCGTGCTTACATGTTTATTGTTGTCTTCGGCACAATGTAAACAATCACTTGCAATAAAATGACTACAAGAACACGGAAGGTGATTCGTGATGGCCTCCACCAACTACCAATCCAAAGTATCACCTTAAGCTGATTACTATAAGCTCTCTATAGCTCTGGCGACATGTCATAGTGGAGCTCGATGCGTAATCAGTAGGCATCCTCTGACCAAAAAGAAAGCACTAATAATACATCGTAGTCCTGGAGCAGGCGATGCTCAGTGGATAGCTTTAGAGCGCCACAGGAACGGATAGGGTCATCAATAGCAGTTTCTTCAGTCACACGACGATTAACTGGATTTCAAACGATGCAGATGATGTCAAACATATCAAACTATTATAAACAACCTTCTTCGAACTTCCAGCCTCGTTCTCCGCCTTCGTAGACTCGGATCGTTCACCAAGCGTATCAGCAATAGACCAAATTTTTCCACTTGTTTTTTTCGGTGTGCTGACATCCGATGCCGAATCTTTGTGGTTGTTATTCGCTGTTGGTGTTACTGGTACTTCTGCAGGAGTGAGAAAATCAAAACAGATAGCAAATTTTTCGAGTTTTAACAACTTGTGCAAACCTTCTTTCTTCTCTGACATATCGGACATGGAACTGGACGGACGATCACAACCATCAAGACCATCAATTCCGTCGATATCAGCCAAGTCGTCGTCAATGGGATCATCACCACGACGATTTTGTGGGGACCATGTCATCTTATTCTCCTTCTTCAATCGTCGACGAGCGTTTGCAAACCAAGTCGATACCTTTAATAGATGATAAATATTTGAAAAAAATCATAATGGACAAGACAACGGTGTTATCAAATTCATTTCTCTTGGCAGTGCTCTACAAACAAAAAGGAAAAATAGTGTAATGACGTAATGGACGCGTGTGTTTGGTACATTTCGTCATCAACATCAAATGAACCGAATGAATGTGTTTTTTGAGTGGCAGCCTGCAAAAGTTCCTAACTAGTGAATTGTTTTCAAAAGCCCATTTTTAAACGTCCTTTCCTGTGTGGAGGAAATTAAACAGATCATCATAAATCGTGCTTTACAACTGCCAAAATTTTTCTTTCACTATTGCAGCCTTTCCTTAAATTGTGCAACAAAGGAAGAGACAAAGAAAAAACGACCTCTTGTTTTTCAAGGCATTTACGTTCTTAGTTGTAATCAGGATATTATTGTGTGTGTATGTGCGTGTGTGGCATTTTCTGATCGGCAATCATTCGAAACCATCCGCGGAACCTTTGAAGAAGCGAGAGTTCTTGTCATGGCGATAAAATCTAACAAAGTAAATCACTATAGACAAGGACACGACATTTGACTTCATTAGATTCCTGCTAAGAGCACCGCATCGACGACCTCACAAGTGGCGAGGTGGTGGGCGTCAAGCCCAATGAGCCGCAGAATCGCCGCGAATCATAATTAGCGATTTTTTGATTGAAAGATCAAAGCAGTCGAGAATGACGTAATCTTCGTGAGCATTGAGCGATAATTGTCTATATATCTGTGTATGTGTGTGTGTGTGTGTGTGTGTGTGTGTGTGTGTGCCTGTGCTTTGTCTGTCCATTCGTCCATCGGTTCGTTCGACTATCCGTCGGTCCGGTCCGACCGTTTGTGGCAATGACGGATAACAACAACGTATCAAAGTCGCTGCGACACGCCAACGGCATTGCCAGTGGGTTGCCTAGCGGACGACTCGTGTCAATTTTAATTGCACTTATGATGGCGGCTAGTTCCTAAACACTCAGAGTGCGACAATCGGCTTACAAATTGGTGATTAGCGGCTGACTCTATAAGGTTTCCAATGCAATACGCTAACTATGACCTGAATTCATGCTATAGAAAAATAATCATTGTGAATAAATAAAACGCTTTTGTAGAGTGGTCAACAAAAACATTCTAAACCCAGCATATGCTGATTTTGTGTGCAACTACAGATTATTGAGATGGAGATTTTGCTTCCTAGGTTTACACAAAGTTGTCTTTCTAAAGTAGAATAGAGAGTTCTGATATATCAATTACCACAGAAAGATTACTAGTTTTAGGCATTGCCCCCTCCCCTCCATCAAAACAACGACTGGCTGCCGACGGTGTTGCTATATCTCTTTGAAAGTAATCATTTGGTAAGCAGAACAACGATTTGTCAAATCCTTCCTTTGTTTTGCTCACCTACCAAGAGGAACAATTAGTTACTTATTAGACGTCAAGAACAAAATTCACCTAATGTATGGTGCACTGACAAACCTGCGTTAGTGTCATCTTCGTCATCACAGCCAACATGACCTTCTCGCCCTTGGTAGGATAAGGATTCTTGCGATGATCGGTGAGCCATGCCTTAAGCGGAGCCGTCGTTTCTCTGGTTGCGTTTTTCCGTCGTGCGCCGTCAAGACCATTCGCATATGGATGATACGGGTTCATCACGTCGAAGACAAAACTTGGTATCGGACCACCGCCTACCGGCATCATTTCCGGTTTGATGTCCTATAAAAACATGGAGCTTAGTTTTTGCATGTTATAGAATAACCTCTACATTTAAAAAGTTTTGCGCAATTTTGTCGATAAGAACTATAATGTAAAAACTGTCTGAGTTGTTGAGAGTGTTTCAATCAAAATAAGCTTCTTATAAATGTTGAGAAGACGAGGATATTCGTAGCTTTACAGACTAGATGTAGTTTCGTGCTCAATCTTGCTCAAGCTCAAGCTATTTGAACGGTTAGTGAACTCTAAATCTTTAATAGTTAGTTATAAACGAGTCTTTGCTAAGGCGAGTAGTGTGTTTGTTTTTATAAGTAATAAGGGGGTTGGTTAGTGTCTTCATCTTCTTTGTGAACATAGATAATGACCGTACACGGCCTTGGACGCTGCATGCCCCTATAAAGGAGCAGAGAGGAAAGAAGAGTGCGGATGAAAGAAGCTGCAGCAATAAAAGCAGCAAATAGTATAGATAGATCGGAAGATGAAACTTGGTGACGTGACACTTATAACAGTTTACCAAAAAAAAGAAGTTTCCTCAGCATTTTTAAAGGTTATAGAAATTACAATTGTAAAAAAAATCGTGTGTGTCTAGTGCGATGGGCGGTACGTAGGTGCGTACCCGTTGTTTCACTTATTTCAGTTTGTTGAATTTTCTTTTCAGATGGAAAAGCGCTGACGCACCCACCTACACACATACAGTTCTAGTCAGGACTAGTGTATCTATGCGAAGAGGTCTACTGTAGCAATACGAAAGTTTTTTTTTAGAACAAGAAACATCGACAAAGCATTAATGTTATTTGATGAGCGGTGCTGTTATAGAGTGCCCACGTAAACGATGAAAAACACGAGTACATTGGGGCAGACAACAGCAGCTAAGCCAAATTGAAATTGCATTTCATCGTATTGACAGGAATGGATACGGTATGTATACATATGGTAGTTCATGATATTTAATAACAACGCGAACACATCTCATTGCAGCGAGTCACGTCGTAGCGAGTTTCTTAGCATGAGTTGTAGAGATTGGTCAGTTGACAGGCCTTTTGAATAAGCTTCTTAAAAAAATCCACTAGTTCAGTTTAATTGCTGCCTTTTCTTTTCAAATCCCATTAATTTTTGAGATTTCCACCAAAGACTGCTAGAACAAGATGTGCCTTTATGTGGATTCTTCTCGACTTCTAATAAAGATTCCATAATTTCACAGAATGCGCTTAAATCTAAGGACTCTAGGAATGAAAGTTGCAGTGGTGAGGCGAGGGTGAGAGGCTGACGAATGAATCAAAGGAAGATCGACGCGATAAGATTGTCGCTAAAATTGGGGGTCGTCTCTACATTCGCACAATGGTCCATCACAACATTGATAAAGTTATAAACACTCCAAGGTTCGAACGGCAATAATCATAGAGCGATGCAGGAAAAAGAATTTGGGGAAAAGAATAAAGAAAGTGAGAGAGTAGGAATGATCAGATTGACACAGGAAAAGATGGAAAAGAAGTGGGTAATTTACATGATCACTTTCCAAATAGAAAACAATTTCTGCATGACGAAAAACCAATTACCTGAATAAAACAATAAAACATGAAGTCTTTAGCGTGTATTCTGTTTTTATATCCTCTTTCATTAATGATCAATTACATAAAGTCTCATGAACGAAGTATTTCTCTCTGACTGAATGTTTTTCACATATAAGAAACAGATCAAAGATGTTGATCATTTGACGAATCAAGAATATCAATGAGTAAAGAATTTACAGTGAGAAAGAACCAACTGTAAGTCAAAAAAGGAAATGTAATAGAAGGGAGAGTAAAATTCAACATCGACTCACTGGTTGAAGACCCGGGTACATGATAGGAAATGGTAGACCGCCTTGGGTAGCCATGGCTCGAAATGCATCGGCAGGCATGGCGCCCGGGATGCCGCTAGCGAACGGGAACTGACCACTAGCGAACAGAGGATTACCGCCGGCTAGAAATCGTAACGTGTCCGCGTTTAATTCCATAGCACCTCCACCGTCCGGTTTCAACGGTGTTCCGACTTGTGTCAGCAACTAAAATGGAAAGTTTTCTCGGGTCTTAATTTAATCTCATTGAAAAATCTGCACTTTAATAAAGAATTGTATTCATTGACTTTTCGAACGTTTTAACCTCATTACAATGATGTTTTTTATCAACATTTTATTACACAAAATCATGAAGCGTCTGTTTGTTTGTTGGAAATCCGTATACGTCGGGAAAGCATTAAACATCGAACAAAAGAACAATGATTCTCTCTGTGGTGACGGATTTTCCACAATAAAAAGAAAAAACCACAAACAACGCACGGAATCAATCATATCACTTTTAAAGAGAAGTGATTAGAAATGATTTCATCTGGAAAGTGATAAGAAAAGGAATTTTTGCAAGTGTCATTCGGGACAAAATACCAACTTATGATGGTCATTGTCGTTGTATTTGACAAAGTGAACAAAAACAGCTCGACTACAAAATAGAATAAGAGATCGTCACTCTCTTATCATGTTTTGCTTCCATTTTCTTTTTTTCGCTCTCTGAATTGTTTCGTCTTTCAATTTCATTTCCTGTAATTTATTACCGCTCCAAGTGACATAAATATTTGCACGGAAACGACATTCAACAAGAACGACGCCTCTTTCTTCTTCCCTACGATGATAACCCAAAATATTCCACAGTCCCTTTGATGCACTGAAGTAAGTTCAAAACCTACATCAACAATTGTGCATACCTGTGACGGATTAAAAGTTGAATTAAATGCCATCATTAAGATTTTGGTTTAGACGAAATCAGATCGTAATATAAGAATAAGCAATATACACACCGGCGAAGAAATGATGATTAGTTGATGTTCTAAAACGTAAATATATACATCACCACAATTTTTGCATCGACACAGCAAGAATCAAAACGACAAGACTACGGGTGACGAAAACAACAGGTTTAACAAAAAAAAAAAACGACTAGCCAAAATAAATTTATAACGAAAGAGAGTATTTCTCCACGTGCAAATTTGTCGCGAAAAAATATAGAGAAAAGCAATTATGCAAGAAGTCTTTCTACTGGAAAAACGACAACACTCTGTGTGGTCTGAGCTGACGCTTCTACATATTCTAAGAATTTGGAGTCCTCAAAAGTACTTCTGCAAGCGCAAGTTTCTGAATAAAAATAACTGTCTTGCAGAAAATAAAACGAAATGTGACAATTTATCAACTAGGGAAAAAGCAGAATTTTATGAATTTCCCTCTGCAACATCTGCGAAACATTCTAATTCTTTTGAAATAGATCTTCTAAGCAGACACGATTCGTTCGGGTACGAAGGAATCAAAGGTGAATTGATAAAAATGTGATAAGATATCCTTTGCGCCACCTTGTTCTACTAAGATCACATCCATCATCATTTTCAATAGCTCATTGATGTTCGGATTTTAGGCGTTAATTGAGTAGCGGCAAAGTAGTTGCCGACATTGTCGAACAAAATGTAAACAATATGAAAGTGATATGATGAAAGAGAACGATGAGTGATGAACTAGATGTGCGATGACCGGCCATGCAGCGACGATGGTGGTAGTGATGGTTGGAAATTGTCGACTTGGCGGCGAGAAACATGAATCGGATGGTTGGCGTTCTCGGTTGGTTGGCCACTGATAAACGGTACGATGATGATATGGGGACAATAGCGGTGAAGAGAAGATCGTTAGTGAAAACGGATAGCGACAAGGTTTCGCACCTACACACATCACACGCATATACACACGCATACACACAGATGCACACTGATACTCACCTTACACGCGCACACACACACAAACACACACACACACACATCCGCGAAAACAGACACTGCACGGTTTCTCCCGACACGTCATAGTACAGAACTGTATTTTAGTGAACTAGAACATAATTTGAATAACTGGGTAGTAAAAAAAAGCTGGCCCGATACAAGATTCAAAATTGATCCCAGGTAATTCAAAACGAGAGCAATGATTAAGAAGTAGGATCTTGTGCAGAAAAAAAACGATAGGCCATTCCGCAAATTGCCCTTGAAGACCATTCACTAATGATCATTGTTAGGATGATACTTCAGTGGTGATAATCAGTGTGGCCGCTTTGAGATATGGGTGTTGTGTCGCGCAGTCCCCTAAGTGGTGCCACGAGGCGACAAGCGCGCGCCCACCACCGAGACGATTCGTTGCCGAGAATTATGTTGTTACAAAATGAACATGCTGTTCACAAGCTCCGCCCATCGTCACCGTGATTGGTATGTCGAGGCGGGTGGGCGGTGCTCAGCTCCGAGACGTGCCCCGCCCACTCGACGTTGATTGGAACACGACTATGGCGGCCGCAGGGGCGGCGGCGCTTGCGACGGCTCGTTGAGGTCGGTCGCCTCGAATTACGGTAGTCGTCGGGAGACCGACAGAGAAATGGAGATGATGATGAACAAGGAAATGATGTCCGGCCGTATTCAGTGTCGTTGCGATGAAACAAGTTGTACACGCATCAAAACATTGTAATGATTGTTGTTATTGTAATCATCAATGATCGGTAATACAATGTCAGAATTGTGTAATAGGGCGCGTAAGTCCTGGACTAAAAAATAGACACTAAGCGTTTAATGTCGCGCTAATTCATTTATGTAATGAATGCAATCATATCAATAAGACTGTGTCAGGTGTGTACTATCGATAGAGTAAGTAATTTGGGCCGAAATTTTACAAAACCGTCCTCATTGGAGGAACTTTGAAGAAAAAATTACTTGTTCGTTTTGTAAGACAAAACACAGGGACTTCATGACAAGATTTTAGGGGAAGAGTTCAACAATTAAACGATTTCACGATAAGAATAAAATGAAAGAAAATTTGTCATCGACTCGGGTGCGAAATAAAAAACGGCTTCTGTGATGGCAAGTTGTTTTATACACGTGCCCGAGTCGAGGAAACCCTCATCGCCCATTGTACGCTTTTATATGAACGACGCCACGGTCACGACAATTTTTTCAGCACAATGCTTACGATGATGATAGACAATGCGATAATGATGCTGATGATGGTGATGATGATATAAATTACACAAGAAAGCAAAAACGATTAGTGTGTCACTGTGTAATGAACAAAATACACAAGAAGTTTTTTCTCTAGGTTGATGACAGAAAATTTCACATGCAGAAATGCCGATGAAATCATTCGACACGCTTAACTTTGATCAGTGAAAATGTCTAAATGTATCAGTGAGATCAAAGAATCCCCACTGTGAAGGAAAATTTGCGGAATAGAAAATCGTATAGAAATTATTGCAAGAGGTATATGACGGAAAATTATGTGACAGTTGTCCTTGAGTCGATTTGAGGTAAAGATGCACACTTGCTAAGTCAATAATGGTAATAAGTAAAACCGAGAAAGAAAATTTGGAAAATACCCACAAGGCTGCTGACAAATCGAGAATGTGTCGATAGTTTATGAGATTACCAAAAATATTTTCAACATATTTATTATGAGGTGAAATTTCAAACCATTGAAAAAATCGTCACGCTTTTTTTTTTACAGTTGTTTGCAGAAAGAGGTGTTGTTCTCTAAAGATGAAACCAACTAGGAAATTTTGCAAATTATAAATTTCACTCGTATGCAAATTAGATTTTATAGAGATTTGCGATAGTCGTCGTTTAACCATCGCCCCCTGTTGACGAAAACATTTAGCAGTACAAATTCGTAACGCGTAAAACACTCTGAAAGATTATCCGAACGAGTCTATGAAGCACGAAGAAAAAAAACACTTGGATTGATTACGGTGGCTGCTGAGGCTTGCAGCCTAGCTCACTGACAAGTACAAGTTTATCCTATCGCTCATTGAGAATGTGAAAGCAGCCGACGTCATGTTTAACACAACGAGAAAAAAGTAAAAAAGGCCATTAAAAAGGTGAGAAAAGAAAGAAGAGAGGAGATGGGAACAAGAGATGGATAAGAGAATCATAGGGTTTTAAGACCGAATTCGACTACTAAATTGGCTAATCACAATCCAGCTTGTCCTCGCCGTCGCCGACGTGGGGCGTACGCCAATGGGCGTGGTCGACCTGTGAGACGAGTTGAGGGAGAGTGTCGACATCATCCTCAAACATCATCCAACGACCACCGACTGCCCGCCCATCAATATGGGATTAGAGAAGCTAGTTGGTGGTTTTGAATTTGATTAAGGGAACCCTTACATGAAGGTGCAATCTGGCTAAAGTAGCCGCTGGACTACTGCAGAGCGTCATAAACATGGGAGCAATGTTTTCTCGCAGACAGAGAATTACACAGTTATGATCGATGAGTACAAAAGTCACGAAAGATTCTTCAGCTATACTGTTGACTAATAAAGGTCTCCGACTAGGTCCGTGATGTCTTTCGTTTGAATGGTAGTCAGTCTACACAAATATCACATCGCTTCCGCTACTGAACTTTCACCAAAACAAAAAATTTCTCGTAACCGCAAAGGAGCAAAGTTCCTAGCAATTCACAAAAGCGACAGTCAACTGTCAGTGGTGGAGATGTGAGAGCGACTAGCACTGCTGTATCAGGTTTCTGGATAATCCACTTCCTAGGAAACTGTCAGCCATATTTTCAAAAATAAAAGGTGCCCAAATCTTTATTTGCGCCCGAATCTTCTTCGAATATGAAAACTCTATGATTGGACGTTGCAAGGTAACGAAGCAAATAAAAAAAAATCTTAGGTTTGGCATAACTTGTAAAGCGGAAGATAAAATCGAGCATCTAAAGCATCACATATTACATATTTCCGTTGAGGTAATACAAAATGAATATGAAAAAGAGATGTAGGAGAGTCCAGTAGTGCCGAGAAGAAATTATTGTAGGTTTAATTCAAGAATATTCTGTAAAATACATGGCTTAATTGATCTATCTTGGGTGCAAATCAAAGAACACTCGGTCCTGTTACGATATTGTTACGACAAATTCGAAAAACATTTCTCATTTGATCGAATACGCGTAAGAGTACTAATTCCTCGAACCAATATTGGAAACTTGGGAGCGACAGCTGAAAATTGAAGTGAAGTCGTGTTATTGTTAATCGCTTATGCTTTCTCTATCCTCTAAGCTACCTCACTTATTAGAATTCTTTCCCGTATAATCTTTTCGTCAGATGTGTAGAACAAAAAATTATTGAAATACTTCAGGAAATTCCTCTACTGAATGAGTGATAGTTATAACACTGACTTCCGATTGTATAGTGCTCACTGTTATCATTGTACTTAAGAACGATATTTAGGAACACTATTCAAATGAAAAACTACCGTGGAGAAAAATTCTACATGTGCAGTTTTCCATATCGGTTAAATTTCATCACTTGAAAATCAGCAAGCATTAACATAACGCCACAGTACTCATTAAACAGTTCAACCTCACAATGAACAGATGACGACACAACGAAGGCGGTTTTTGTTTGTACCTTAAATATCCAATTATTCAAACCCTCCATCAATTAGGTCGGAGTTCATTTTCTGCCAACTGGCCCACCCAGATCATCATTGCCGCCAAATCCATCACATCCATTGGTTCACCAACTTCATCATTGTCTCAAGGAGATAAATAATTCTACCTCAACCAATGGTGACGAGACTGATCGCCGTCACTCACTTCATTCGCTCGTGATTGTTTCACAAAAAGGAAAATCTGTTCTTTCAATGTTTTTGGAAAGCTGAGCACGAATTTTTTGATGGCAGCATGAACCACATCATTTAACTTCATTAGCTGATTATTATCGAAAGGTCATTTCTCAATAAGCGATTAAGAAATGTAATGTCCTAAAACAACAGTCACCACGTAATTCCTATAAATATTACGCCAATATCAATCAAAGCTTAACTCAAACTCGAAGCTGATGATGACGACGATACCACTTGAAGTATATTAACGATTTAAGATTGGTGTAATATTACGCATAGTAATACGTTAATCCGTTAGATGTGCTCTCAATAGAGCTCGAATTGAATAGGCGTGCGATCGCAAGCTACAATGCAAACAAAACTCCGCATCTCTGTAATGCGCTCCTCGTTCTTCACAATATTTTCCACATGTGATCTATTTGGCGCGAATTATAGGACCCAATTTTGCGTCTACACGCAGTCGCACAGATTTATTGTTTGAATTGTGATATAATCGGATTGTTTACAGCTGTAAAACTTGTACGATTCACGTAAAAATAGAAGACGGTTTCCGCTAAGTCTATCAACAAAAATCACGTCAAGTTCTTTGGATATCTACTACTAGCTTAGAGTCGATGCGATCAACGTGATTCGTAACGCTTTGCGCCTATGGAAATTTGTATGAAACCCAGTCAACAGATAGAGGTGCGAGTTGAAAAACGAAAGGAACCTGGGTAATCTATGAATAATGGAAATGTACTTGTCAAAGCAGTAAATTTGTAAATATTAGCGCATTTTGCGCAAGAAGAGCGCCATTAACGAAGGCGCACACAGTTGGCGCAAGAACGGAAATTTCCGGAAGCACGCGGCTGATAACCGTGCGCGGTTTCAATTTCCGGTACATCCCCTTTAGCTTGTCATAGCCGATGCGTTTAGTTGATTGTTATGGCACATACTGCAGACGGAGAACTAACGAATTAATCATCATGAGTGGCCAATTCGTTACGATAAAAATATGTAGGACATGGACTGAAATGGACTACAACATGTACACGAAAACAGTATAGACGTGCCATTATGCAGAGTAGTCGTACGCTTTTGTCGTAGAATATTGTCCGCTTTTATACTTATAAAATTACGCAAATTACGTGATCTACAATTAATGCAAAATTGTTTCAGTGATTGACGATTAACGACTTAATACAGTTTAAGATATTGCGATTTAGTGATGATTCCTTATAATACCTAGTCTACCGTAATCACAGCCGAGACGAATCCATGAACATCCATCGTTCTCATTACGACGCATTTAAAATGGGATGAAATCTAGCTATAGAAATGAGGTGCTCTATGCAAATCACCTCATCGAATCCGTGATATTCGGGTGAGAAGAATTAGATTCCATTCTCAGTTATGCCGAAATCGCTACACATGTCCAATGAATCAGAGATGTCATTACGGATCGTCGACGGCTGATCGTCATCATTGTCTTTTATGATAATGAGAAACACGATGATTTCAAATTTTATCCTACAAGTGAGAATAAGATGATGTAAAAGATGCCATAAATGGCACATTTGACGAAATTTAGACAAATTTACGTCATGTAAATATCTCAGATTATCAGATTACGGTCTAGTTACGAACATCAAATTGGGATTGAACCATTCGCAATTCGAATATTCAAATGAAAATTGGGATATAAATTTCTAGGGTTTGTACCTAGCTATTATTACGACTATAGCCATGTTTATCTGTGGATGTATTATTGATATCTATGTTTAGCGCAAAAAAGGTCAGCACAGCTGAGAGAAAAGAAACCGACACTGCGATAATTACAGGCAATGGCAGTGGCCATAGACTGAACAAACCCGTGATTAGGTGGGTTCCGATAGTGCTCAAGAAACGAATCCCCTTAAGCGCAATCCAGATAATCCGCTTCATCACATGGGTCAAATTTCGAATGAGCGCCCATTCGAGAGTCTTAAAACGGACAAAGCGTTCAGCTGTCTGCTTAATTACATAGAGAATAGCGATTGGTGGTGGTGGTCTATTGCATGAATTTCATTTAGAATTAGCTTGAAAATTACGCCATCCTTATAGTTTGTAGCTCAGTAGAATCTTCTCAAAGCAATTAAGATTAATTAGGATCAACTAGCTCACCACTTTTTTACTTGTATGAGTCTTGAAAATTCTGTTCTAACTACAAAAACGTTTCTGAATCTCATCGAAAAGTATAATCGGTAGGTCACAATCCATTTAATTCTTTTCCTTACGGTGATCCTATTGATGCATGAATCATAAAGGAGCAGATGCATTATTCAGCACCTTATCGGTTCAAACAACACATGAAGAGACACGTCGGTCAATGTTATTGTATGGAAATGAGTCGAATCAAAAACACTGCTCGTATTAGTGGGCATTAGAAGACAAGCAAAAAGTTATGGTATGAGGGATTATTATTGCTTCGTATCGTTCTCGTGCTCAGTAGAGCCAACTAGGCACGAATTCCCTTTCACTCCTAGTGCGATATTCATGTAACTATGCTTCCGTTTTTAAGTTAGTTTATACTACTACGAATTAGTCAGTTCGTACGCATTAACCTGCTCGGGACGACAGTTGATCGATCGCGCAGCGCGAGTCGGGAATGGCGCGCAATTTTCGCTACTAAATTAGAGTTTTTTTTCTGTTTTAGTGGAAAAAATTTCTCGCTTTTTGGAGTTGCTCTAATAATCCATTGTTTTCATCACGCTTTCATATATGACTCTTTTATGCGAAGAAATTTGGGGAGTTAAGTGTCCTCTTCTTTACGCTATTACAACACTGTTAGAAGACATTTGAATAAATCAAACGCGGTTTGCGAATCACCACCATTTGCGCTATCAAACGCTCCCATAGTTTTGATAAAAAGCCATCTACAGATCCTAGCTGAGTACAAAACGCACATCGAGTGTGAAACGTGATCTTATTTTTGCTGCTACAGCGCGCTAAGAAGGTTTTTTTCAAAAAAAAAGCACGATGCTAGATTCGCCGTGATTTAGGCTTTCGATAAATAATTAAAAGTTCACGAAGAAATATCGCTTTTTTCAGCGAAAAAGGCCTTTAAGTAATCGTGTACTTAGGGAGGTATACGTCATTCCAAAGTCTCGTAGATTACGCTTATCAGAAGCATCTGATAGGCTATGAAATGCGGACACAATCACTCATCACTGATGTCTTCCAGAAATCGATTCAGAATCGATCAGAATACACGATTGACCGCGTTCGATCTCGATTAGTCACGTCTTGGTCGCTTTATGATTCAACTAAGTGAGCAAGACTATGACCGTGCACTGAGCCATCATCGATGGCCCGCCGTCAAATCTAGCGCATGGTGCATCATTTCACACAACTTTCCAAAAATGACGTCTCTTAGTTCTTTTTTTTTTGCATTTTATTCGGCTTTCTTTGATATTAAGATAGATTTGCTTCTTTTCTATCGGTTCACTTTTTGGATATTGATTATAATTGCTATACTTCGTCATCAACTAACGTTATTAGCTGGTGTTGACGTCGTTTTAATGGATTCTTGGGTTGGCGAGAAATTTTCACGACTTTTTCGTTTTTGTTAATTATTTCCTGTGCATTTGAGTTTTTCTTTTTACTATCGTATAGAGCAGCTTATTTCGGTTATTTTGATGTAAAATACTTGTGCATTTATCCTAACATGGAACTGTCGCGAGGGCAGGAAACGATTATTGATGCTGCACGAGTATCGTCTGAGTTCAAGTGCTGCTGAGACTTTCGTTCGGATTTGGGGAGGCGTGGGGTGACAAAACGTTGGCCTTCACCTCCAGGAAATCATTAAATTGCCAGAAAAGTGGAAGGAAGTAATTGAAGTTGAAGGGGAATATTTTGTCCAATTATTTGATGATTTTATTTGTTGAAAAAAACGGGATAAACTTGCGCAAAAGCGACAAAATCCGAAAAATTTCTTGCCAACCCAATACTACGCCTCAATGACGGTTCATGGGGTGCTATATATGTGCCTGAGAACTAATCTTTATGTTAAGCTTTTACGAGGTTGATTTTTTCCCCAGACCCTCAACTAGATGACTAGGCTTTGAAGAAGGTGTACTTGCCGAAACGTCAGCCATAAAACAATTGAGAGTATCCATAGATCGCCAAGAAGGACAATCGATTGAAAGAAAAAGATGCCAGACTTGTGGAAGCTTGATATAGAAAACTGGTTCTCAACCTTGTTTCTTCATTCTCATAATTTAATAATACTGACATGCCGAGGTTCAACAAAAGATGGTCTTTCGAACCATATATATGTTTATCACGTGGTATTAGTGGAATCATTTGAGTTCGAAAAAGTTTTCTCCTTCAAGAACGTGAAGTATTTGGTTTAGGTTGCTGATGCATATTGATCACTAGGGTCTATCAAGATTGATTCAACTACAATACGCCCAGTTTTCGCTTCGCGTCTTTCCGTTCCTAAGGCAGCGCTTCTTGGTGGGTTCTTGTAATTGATGTCCTAATTCTTGTTCAAAAATTCATTCGTTCTCTTCGCAATCTACCGAATTTCGTATCGGTGAGCGCTTATCGTTACTATTTATGATTCCGTTGTATTTCCTGGCTTAAATCGATTAGTTTGGCCGTATTCTTGACACTAGCGATGCGCCAATCGTCAAACTTTTCGCTGTACTAACAGATTTTCTTCTCCGCCCTTTTCTTTGATCAAAACTTGCACGAGGTTGGCACTCCTTTTTTGTGAAATTTGATGGCTCGTATGCACCGAGAATCAATACAAAACAGTTGAGCAGTCCAGTTATTTTTGGGAAACTTCTTATTGGCACTCATGGGAGAGAGGTTACCGATGTTAGGTGATACGCTGTGAGAAATGAAACTTACTCAGACTAGAAAATGAATCTGAGATAATGCCTTATATTATTTGTTATGCTCAAGCAGTGTCCTCTTCTTCTCATTTTTGGAATTTTGCAGTTTGCCCAAGAAGCTTCAGGGTTTTTCGCGCTGACATTCGGATTCTTGCCTCAAGATCCTTCCATTTACATCGAAGTCCTCATCGCTGTGCTTTTCTATCATATACGGACATGAAGACCTACTTATTTGTTTTTTCATCTCAACTAATTCACGTCTAAAATCAAAGTGATTGAAGGCTTTTGTAGTCAAATGGATTGTAGGTAATGTCATTTATTGTTAGACTCGGATAGTAATGACTAATTAGACCGTTGAGTGTGAAATATTGTCGAATAAGGCGTTGTGTTTCCAAACACGCGCGGTGATATCAATTGGGATTTGAGTAAATTAGTAGTTGGCTTTGAAGCTCTACCGCAGTATCAGATAGTAACATTTGTACTTGTCAGCTGAGTATTCTATAATGTGATGTAAGTAAAGCGATAATTATCCACCTACAAGAGTTCTTCAACGCTTCTCTAGTACCCCTACCGAAGGCATGTCGCCTTAACATCAAACAAGTCTGATATCTCGCTTATGGTCACACATGGCATAGGTAGGCTCTGATGTGGTCATCGGTATACTAAAGTTCATCATACGTACGTCATATGTTATTGTTTGAGTTGATTGACAATCTAGAACCATGGCCAACACGAAATTGTCACATATTGTTCGTTGTAAACTGCGAACATGTAATTTTATGAATCGGCACGATGTATAAACGAATGAATGATCTGTTTTGAATATCCTTAAGGACGAGCTAGGATGGCCATATCACTTCCTAAACTTGCATTGGTGTTTGTTAATTTTATAGATTTGCTATTTCATAAAGAGCAGCTTGACAGCAACTTATTTGAAAAACTTCCTACGTAGATATTCTTAAAAGCGGCAGTATTTTGAAATTATCATTCGCAGGCACTAAATGGATTTTTCTATTTTTTGAAGGGTAGTCTATTAGGTCAGCAACCTACACAAGTAGTAATTGATAGCAGCATTTTTTGTAATTTCATTACTTTTCTTATCTATACATCATTCACACTTGAACCCTAACAGCTGTATTTTCTTTGTGGACTGAGCCAGTTTCAGGGTGTTGTTCTTGCTCTTGCAAGTCAATTGAAAACAAATATTCTAAGGGAAGAATGAGAATCATCAGCAATCATCCTGAATACAAGAAGCACTGCTGGGTCAAGTTTTCTTTGAAGTACTGTTCTTCCGAAAAAGATCGCATTAAAATGAGAATGAAGGTGAAGAACCGACTTAAACGAGAACAAAGGTGAAGACCGTAACGGCGACGAAAGAATGTGGAACATCACTTTGCCAAGCGGCTTCAATAAAGACGAAGAGTGTTGAAACATTAGTTGAATAGATTTGTATCGAATCAACTTCGTGGAACTGGCTCAGTTATCATAGACGTTATGATTGAATAGTAAGCCCGATCCTAAAAGAAAGTAGCTTTTCAACTCACTAACAGCTATTTTTTGTGGCGTTAAATTTTGCCATCGTCTTATCATAGTCAATTGCGAAAAATCGTGATAAATGTGAGAAGCTAATCTGACCATCAAGTCATCCTCAACCGCTCATACTGAATGTAATAGTTGAGCCCTGTTGTTAGAATTTATGGTTAATATTTCTTTGGTCAAGTACAAATACTATTCTGACTACTCCAAAACATGTTATGGTTATTTAGTGCAGTTTGATCAGTTTCCTGCTATTGTTCTAGCGAAGGAATGTCCTAGATAGATTCTGATTTTGCAGCTTTTTCATATGCCTACTTTGTGGCTTTTGCCTTTGCGCCACAATGTCAGTCGCCGACATTCTGTTTTATGCTTTTGTCACCCACGCCACAAACGTTAACGGACCACCGTGATTGGACTCTTGTAAATGTGAAGTCTGAGTTCGTTCGCCTACGGCCGGGCAATGGAAGCATCTGTGCGGCAATAATATAAACTTGCTGGCCTCTTTAACACCATATGAGCCCGCATATAGCTGTTTTTATACGCCATACCTAAATGCTTATCGTAAAAACAGCGCAGACGTTCTGGCGACAAGTCGACGCAGGTGTTACTTACTACATTGACGTATAAGTGAATTGAACAAGTACACGTCAAGCATAAGTAAAACAAATATATTCTGATCAAAGCATAATGGTATGCTCGTGGTTTGTTAGATCAGTATGGTATGGTGGGCCTAGCGTGCTATAGTGATGCTCAACTCACTTGAAACTAATTCACAAAGAATGCGTTGGGTAAACTTACTAGTTCGTTTCAAAGATCCTCCTTTTTCTATCTCTTTATATCAAAGCAGTTTATTAGTAACTTTTGGAGTAAGTTATGGGCTTTTCCCATTCATAATTTAATCGATGTCGATTTGGTAATGTGTCTTTGAGAACCACTAGCACTTGTTACGTTAGCCAAGCGTGCTGTGGGTTAAAACTCTTTATGCTTTCAAAATGAGCTCAAATCTTTGTGCTATAATTGATTAACGCGATTAGAGCCCAGAACTGCTGTTATCGATGAAAAATTGCCGCTCGATGGACATTTGTTGGTGGTGCGAGTGAATAACGGTGTGAAACGGCTGTTTTTGATTGGCGCGACATGACTGCTGTGCAGCTCGACTCTGCCCGAGATACCACTAGACGCACCTGCTCGAGTTACCGTATCTGAACGACAAAGCAAAACAGGTAGCAATTCACTAGAGTACTAACGTGAAGTTTACTGCAAATCTGTAGTGGAGATCAGCTCTACGCACATCTGATTCGTTTGAAAATTGCGGGACTCTAGAGGCGACAGTGCTCCTGCCCACAGAGACTTATTGATAAATGAGATTTCTTGTAATGTGGTTAAAACTTGAAGCAAAACTGGAGAGAAAGTTGGTTCTTGTTTTCACCTGCCTCTCTATTCTGAGAAAATGATCTAGGCAAATCGGCTTAACAGAGTGATTTTTCTACATATGTGAGCTGTAAAAATACTTTGTAATTGCATCCTGTTCGCTTTAGGAAATAAGGTAACTCTTCAGCAATTGATGCTACTTATGCAGGCGTCTTTCTAACCTCTGCACACTTACAACCTTCCTGGTTTTTCGACAGTTGCAAATAATTTCTTGGCAACTAGAGCATTTGTGGAACTGGATACTTGGTAAATTCGCAGTGGCTAGTTGGCTTTATCGTTCTAAAGATGTCAATGAATAAAATTTTGTTCTGGTATCAAAATTCCTTACAATTCAAATGTCCAATAGTTTCGAAGCGAAATCTTGGTCTACGAAATTTTTAACGTTATAGCAGCAACCGCAAACCCAGCGTGCGAATCGACATCGCATGTCTTCTGATGGAATCCCAATTGTTTGATCGCTTCGCCTTCCAAAATTCAACTTTTGATGGAGGAAGTGAAGAACGTATATAGGCTTTAGAGAAATAGAATTTTATGTCTAGAGTCGATGAAATATTTTCTTATCAACAAAGATTCATAAACTCTGCTGACTTTTAATTACTTCAATATTATTGGAAATGAGCTAAGATGTATTTCTTAAAAGTTAGATAGACGTAATTTTATTCTTACAGCGAATGTGTTAATGAATTCCTGACATTCTCAAGTAAACAATATAGTTACGCTAATTTTTTTGAAACTTAATCAGCTTATAAAAAAAAGTTTTGTTAGATCAAAGTTGCCAAGTTCATTACACATTTTTCTAAAATTATTCTTTCATAATTTGTTATACGTTAAATCATCATTTCGACTATGGCTTCTTGTTCCAAGCAGTTTGTTCATATGAGAAATATCTAGGAAATATGAAACCTACACTGTAGTATACCTAAAGAAGTATCGTTCATTGAATATGAGCGGTATTTTGGTATCTTCTATATATAATTATGTGAATTACGTGCTATCATTTTTCGCTTAATGTTGAATCTATACAATTGAGGATTAGAAAATGTTGAGAGATATGGTCGACTAAAAAGAGTTGAGTTGATCGTTTTTAGTAGTCGACGTTACGAAATCGAATCGTTTGTCAACAAAACTGGATAATGTTCATTTAATTATACAACTTCATTGCTGTGCTACGGTATATGAATTATTTGATCGTTAATGTACATGATGATAGAATAATTCGTCTTATTTCATATGTGATGATGTCGAACATAATCGCAAGAGATGGAACGCGGTGCTTATCTAACCAATCGAGTGATGGAGGCTATTGTAATACTCGTATGAGTTATGATCACGGAGTATTGCACAATATGGGCGAGGTCGCTCACTTAATGGGTTAATCCCATGTGATCCATACAAACAATGAGGGACAAACTTGATTAGTGACATGTCCAGCTGAGAAAAAAATTATGAACTTCTAAAGAGAAAGAGTGTGTGAAAGTAGAAGCTAGTGAGGTTGTCTATGATTGATTACTATGGACAGCAAAAAAAAACGTCATTGATCATGGATTTATTCCAACCGAATAGATTGTACGATGGTTATACTGTCGTTTAGAAAAGCCACATGGAGCGTAATCCTTGGCACATGAGGATGCATATGTCAGTATAGCGCTGCTGAGTTACACCTCATTCTTTGGTAGAGTATTAGATTTCTCTCGTTGTATTTCTTTCCTCTTACATTGAAATTCTGTAAAACAGCCAACAGTACTACTGCGAAATTTTGATAGTTCTACTCTAATGAAAACGAGGGCGTGCAATTAATCTTAATGTATTCGTCAACAGTTAGATTCTCTTTTTTCAAGATGGCAACTTCGAAAATAGCACCAACAATGATGTTTACAGTTGAGGAAGGTGCTAATTTTTGCACTCTCTGGGAGAGATAACATTATCAATGTCTCAGTTCAAAGTAGGCAAACAACTGTGATACAAATATATTCCAGTACTAGCGGAACCAGACTACTATGATAATAGTTTTTGTAGGATGACTACATTCTGGTTAGCTTAGAACTGAAACGTCTGGCGTAACTCTTAGATGTAAAGTTACATCAGCGTTAAAGAATTTACTGCCTATCTCTGTTCAGCTAAGTTATTCTTCATTATGCTTCAGAATAGAGTTAAGAAGGTGCCTGATATCTGCGATGACATCTACGATAGAGCGCTTGTATAGTCACTGGCTAGACACTAAAAGACCTAATATATTCTAGGCATCAAGTCGAATCCTAGACCATTGTTTTATCTCGTGAAGAACGTATGTCACATAAGTGCAAACAGGCGAGGACAAACGAATAGAACAAGGGTGCAACCAGAGTGTGATATCTCATTAAAACACATGAAAAAGAATATATGTGACATAACGTAATGACAGTACAAGGAGAAAAAAGCGATGAAGCCTCTGCTTGATGTCACGAGTTTCCAGAGGAATAACTGCGATGCATTTTTCAATAACAATGAGGAACCTAAGAATAGAATGGGAAGCTACTTTTTGATACGAACGCGAATCAACAATAAGACCAAATACCTTATTAATAATTGATCAACTTGTCTTAAAATCGACTAAACCGTCTTCATTGTGAACGCTGAATGTGAAGAAAGTTGCGGACCAGTTTTTTTTTTGGAACCATGACAACTGTTGTATTCTTTACGTATAACATGTAACAAATGACGTTAGATTTGATATAGGTGGCGAGTCTAAGCCGATGAAACTGTTGACTATTGACACGGAACGATTTTAGTCACCACAGTGCTGCTATCTTAGCATCAACGATTGGTGGGCGAGTCGTGGACATAGGGCAATGGGAAAGAAATTAGACAATGAGCCTAAGTTCAATTTACCGACTAAGAGTTCTGATCTTGAGTAATTTTCGATGGCCTGACTCAGAAGTAAGCGTCGGTTTTTGTATAGTTATTAGTTATTTCTATATAGATGGTGATAAAAACGCGATGTATCAAGTCTTCGAATAACTAAAACTCTAATTCGATACTATGCTATATTGTTGTAGTGAAATGCGTTCGATCAATACTAAATTATCAACATAGCGAATGTTTAGGTTAAGCTGTATGGTCTGTGACCCGAGAATTTGTTGCTCAAAGAGTTTTTCTTCGAGTCCATTACGTAAAGGCCATTAGAATTTGCATCGTCATAATTGTATCATCTAATACAATTTATAAGTAAATTATCTGCTTTCACCTAGGCTTTCCTCTTTTTGGATAAAAGTGTTTTGCACATTTTAGGTGCCACAGATAGTCCGATGTCATAAGGGCCTTACATGCTATTGTATTTTGTTTCATGTATGTGGAAGTCAAACGATGAACCAGTCACGGGTGGAAGTTTGTGCTGGATGCACCGTAATCCTATAAGTATTCATTCGAACAACGTGGCAATTGTTAATAGCGATAGTGACAATCTCTCAAACGTTGTCAGACGAGGTGTGAGACATATGTTCACAGCGTTTGTCGGATTTGTGGGATGAAAAACAGCGATACACATGTTTTTCGTCATTGAAACATCTAGACAGTTCCCATGACTCAATATCAGCTATAGAAAAGCGCTACGGTACTCGACTATGAAGAATTTGGGAAGAATTTCGAGCTCTTGCTTAGGAGAATTTTCATGGGTTAGCTCTTTATCAACTATGGCTTCAGACAGAATATGAAGTGCATTTTCAGCGCTTTTTGATGCTTGAGAGAGATTCCTCATCCCTCCGTTATCTCATTGTAAAAAGATCTTGTAGACTTGGCGGATGCATTGCTGCAGTTGTGCGTTAACGTCATATACTTACATCATTCTATTGTCAAAGAAGATGATTGATCTGTTACAGATAGAGAGTTAAGAATACTTTCAAAATTCATATGATTAGTCAATTAATTTTCGGATTAAATGTCCCGCGAAGGACAGTTGCTTGCTCTGATTGTGTAAATGGTTGAGTTTCACACAATCATAGTACTCGCCAGCGTTGAGTTTTCCTAAGTCTATTGACTTTATGTTATGCCCGTTTAGAGCTTCATCTTCAGCGATAAATTAACAAGGACAGCTCCAACAATTCCGATTCGGGAAACACTACATCCTTTGACTGGCATATCTAATCAAGGTTCTGCTCACTAGAATTAAGTCACAGAGGATAACTCGTACTACTGCTGATTCGTGACTTGTGAAATGGCATATCATTCTATGCATTTGTCGTCGCGGTGTCGGATTTCTTGCTTCACGGCTCGAAGGTGTTGTCGTTGATATGTGACAGATTTGATCGTATTGCTCACAGCTGAGGGTATCGATGTCGAGATGTCACGCCTAGACCAGCCACCGCAAAGTGATAAATTATTGGGGATCGGATGAAATCTCGATCGATCCAAACGCTACATCTCATAGTTCAGGAGCTTTGTGGAAGCATGTTCAATTACATTGACAATAGGTGGGCTTCTCAAACGCTCACTGATTTGCTGAAAACGCAGTAAACCAGTGAACATATGCGATTTTTTGTGGCATTAAGTAATCTCACAACTTATTTCGATAGAAAACCTTTGTAATTGATATTCAATAATATTCATAGAAGCTAGAAATTAACAAATGATACTCGTTTGGAAACAATTATGTCCAACAGAAGTAATCTAACGCGGTTACGTAAGATTTATCAAGAAATGTGACCGGATATTCTTGAAATCTATGATTTATATCAAAGAGGATGTCGAGGCTTTTTGTTGTAGTAGGTAGTTCACCGATTATATTGATGGAAGCTGAATATTTCTAAAGAATTTTGTGGTTGAAAAGTAGCAAATGTTGAGAAACAAATAAAAGCTAGAAGTAAAAGAGGATCTAGGTGAGGTGCGTTGTCAGACAGCTTCCAGGTCTAGATAAACGGAAAGAGATATAGCTGCATCAGCTGTTAGCGCTGCTGGGCCACTCATTAATACGACGTTGACCCGTGGTTGACACTTGCTGGCTGATTCAGATGACAAGCGGTAATGGACGCGTAAAACATTTCCGGAAATGCGAGTTGGTCACACACGTTGTTCCAAAAAGAATATCGGTGTGGTATAAGAAATGCTCTAGATCTGCCTTCTTAATTAGTAGGAGACTAATAATGGGATAGCTAAGCGTAGTTTACCAAAGGCATACGCATAAAGTGAATTTTCCGTGATCATTGTTTTGGAAACGCTGTCGGTTTTGCGGATAGCGAAACAACGAAGGAAAGGGTATTAGATCAAATATGTGGTAACGTTGGATGTTCCAAAATGAATCAGCAGATTAGCAACTTTTCTGGTAATCTCTGTGATGCGAAACCTCGTTGCGGTGCGGCGTGGTTAGGGTCGAAATAATTGTAGTGATGATTCTGTGATAAGAAACGAAACGAGCAAAGTCGTGGAACAGTGTAAAACATGTTCAAACATAGACCTCATCTCTAGCCAACTATACGGTAACTTGACGTCGTGGCGATGTGGCGTCCCGTTGTCTAGTCCTCGTCCTCTGACGACCGGTAACCATGTCCGGTTTATGATGTACGTACGTATGTCGTTAACGTCCATCTGTGCATTAATGCCTTCCTTTTGTAGACGTGACACATTGTCTATCTGCTACTTGATGAATGGAATGTGACACAAACGGTGAATCCTAAAGCTTTCTTTCATGAATCTTCATAGGGCTGGAATAGCTTATTGCATATGCTATGGTCTATTGGCTTTATGCGGAAAAGGAAATGGTACTATTTGAGTAGATATGAATGCAAATTGATGCTTTAGGGAAATATGCAAGAAATAACAACGCTAGGAGAAAAGTCAGGTGGTAGTCTTGATCCTGCTGGTCTCAGGTCGTCAATTGTGAAGGCTCTATTTCATGATTTGGTATGCGTGTTATTTATCGATAAGAGTTTTTGTTAAACAACCTACACTTTGTGATTGATTGTCGATTCAATGGAACAAATTAATTTCTAGAGCCTGTCCAAGTCACCAACATCAGATGTGGAAGCTTCAGACAACGTTTTCATTGAATTAACGAAGGCATCACCGTTAAAAAAAACGGCCGATTTATCCCTGAGTGAAGGTGATCTAACCTTAACGGAAGAACTGAAGACTCCTGTGGTGAGGACAAATTCACAGAATTTGTTTGTTAGCGCTGCATCCGAAAAGAATCATGCCACCGAACTTAGATCTATAAAGGTATGTTTTGCCTACCTTATGAATTTTTGCTTTGAAATTTGTATTGGAGAAAGCACAGTTCTAACAGTAGTGTGAAATGAATGTAAAACGACGTAAAATCCTCGCCTAAAATTTCTTGTTCCATATGATCCTCCATGAGTTATGAAAAATTTTCTTTTTATTCGTATTTCATCCATATAATACTTTTCCTGCTGAACGGAAATGGTCCTCTTAACTGTTACTTGTGACCGGTGACGTGCGCGTGCACATCGAGTGTTGGAACTGATTTATCGTGGCTGTGACGACTATTTACGACCGCTGTTCGTTGAAGAGTCGCAGCTTGCCAAATATTAAACATATGTTGTTAAATGGATACGAATTAATTTCGTGTCTATGGTGGTGATATTTCGCTGAAAATGAGCTGAGCGTCGCCGCAAGGTGGTCTAATGATTGGCGTTTATTTTTCGCAAATTTTATTAGCACAATACTGAATCTAGTTAATAAATTTCAACGTATTCCTGACCGTTCTGAAAGTGTCTGATTTATATGCGAGTAGCTGTGAGAATGCTAGATTTTTAACTATCGCAGGCGTTTAGTCAATATGATAAGAATCATGATCTAGTAAAGAAAATATTTTGATCAAGTTTTGAAGTCGAGTCAGAGATGGAGGAAAGTTTGCAGAGAACAAGGATGTCAAACGATGGTAAGGGTGTTTTGAACTGGATAAGATCCAGATTTCTAGGGCGAATTATTCTATGAGTGGAGTGCGTGCATTGATGCGGTTCGACAAACTTACTGTAGAACTAGTCAAGTTTTCTGGAACACGGATTCACAGGCCGCACCGACTACGGTACGACAAAATGCGATTTTCGCAAGTGAATAACTATAAAAAATGGATAGCTACGTCGTTTGTACATAATTGCTGTCAAAGTTTCACTGACTGCGAAAAAAGACGGTATTTGGTGCACAGTTTTTCGCTAATGGGGTAAGACATCCTCTTATTAGAAGAAGTACTAACAGCAGTCAGAATAGTATATTTAAAAAAACTGTAGTTTCAGGTATAAGTCAACAATTTTCTATCGTATACATTGAAACACCGTTCACGTGTATAAATGAACACCTCACAACGGTGAGCTGCTTACTTAATGAGTTAAGGTGTACATCGATCGGATTTCTGTGATACGCCGAATAGTCGGCTGGTATAAATCTGATTGGAAGATCCATTTGATGATAAAAGAGATTTCGGATAAAAATAACAAAGAATGGAACAAGGGCACGAAAATGCCGAAAATGTTAGTTTAGGCAATTAGACAGTGAATGGGCTTGACTCCGCCTCCACTCGCACTGACCGACTCACATCTGAATCGTTTTAAGCGCGACGACGAGTATATCGTCGCATTGTGGTAAATATGTTTTGTGAAATGTAGAAAATTTACAACCAAAGAGATCTTGGAGATGAATTTTTGAAGAGGTAATTGGTAACGAGAAAAAGGGAAGGAATGAGAGGGTTCCATGTGACGGAGTAGATTTTGTTTTCTATTTATATTCATTGATGTGATGCGAATTACAAGAATATGATACCCCTTTTTCTGCTTGTCTCATCAGTCATTGATAAAGACCAAGGGGAAAATTTGGAAGATAGGAGAATGACGTTTAAGTTTCATGACGTATTTCAGACAGTTTGACGACATTTTTTAATATGGATATTTCAATGAAAATGAAATCTGGCGTGTTTTATGACTAATTGATAAATATCTAATTAATTGAGCAAGAAACTTAATTTCGACTCAAATGATTAGGTTCTTTCGACTTTATAAACGCTACTGCTTTACTTGACCTACTCAAAAATTTTTAATTGATGCACGTCTTCGTCTCGTTGAAGAAGAGTATTGCGACTGTTCTAGTACACATTGAGATGAAACACTAATTTCAGAATGCATAGCCTTCATTTCCAATCGTTGTATTTGTTTTCAAGTGGACGAGGGCATACTAAATTGCTAGTGGCCATATCATGAACAAACCGATCGGCACTGTAATGCCTGTAATGAGAGGAGATAATGGTTTATAGAAACCTCGGACATCGATGGTGTCAAATTGTATCTAACATCAGCTTAGATGCCAAAAGTAATTTCATACACTCTTTATAATCATTTCGTCTGGTTGAAAGTGGCGACGACATGTGTTTCGCGTCGTGCTTTTCACTGGTTTACGAGCAACGAGCGACCATTGAGTTTGCAACAGTTCCTGGCACTTTATCTCCTACAACGACTGATTTTCAATGTTTTGCCAGTGGTGCATGTGTTATTCGCGAGCGATGGTGCGCGGTTTGAGACAAGTGATGCTGATCTCGTTGAGTGATCATTTCTGAAATAAACTCTTATGATATGTGAGAGTATGAAAGGTTTTTTTTCGTACGCAGCTGAGTTGTCTAACATATTAATGTCATTTTTTCAATCAAAGGTTTGGAGCTATGTCAAATTTTCCGCTTAAGTCCATTTCCAAATGTGTCGGTTTTTCTGAACAGGAGGTCTGAGCATCGCAAATGTAGAAGTTTCTTCTACACGTCGGTTTGGAATCTCGAAAACAAGTCGACAATATGGTTAATAACAATATTATGCACTAAGATAACTGTAGCTGTCCAAATTGGTAAAATTATCGCGCATGAGACGTTCTATTAAGGGAGCAAGAGCCTACTTAGCTTCTGTGTATAAATGGTATGCCTGTCCCAATCACGCATTTGATTAGCAATTGTTATGGCTATCGGTTGTTGCCAACTAGAACAGATAATTACAATGAAGTGGTTGGTGTATGAAGATATCATATTGACGATACAGAGATTATTCACCAGTGTGTGCGAGTCGGTGAGTGGATATGTATGAATAACAAGGTTTCAGCAATCGCAGAAAGTAATAATGACAGCCGAGAGCGTATATACTTAGCTAGTAGCGAGTGAGATTTCCTCGAATATCATCTGTGGAAAGCTGATGGTATCATCTCTGGTGAATATCGTGATTGTAGACGCAGTTTCTACCATATCTTATTCACATGTGGGGAAAGAGGCAGGTGTCACCATTACTATAAATTTTCTCATGTGCCGAATTTTTGTTGATAGTCTAACATAACCATTCTATAGCCCAGGTGACATTTAGTATTGAGCAGTCAGTCCAATGTAGATTCAATCGATGTTGTCCAGGTTGGTCTAAGTACGCGAAAGCACTAGTCTTACTTTTCTTACATAAGCACACCAGAAAGAATCCGCTCAATCGTTTTTGAGAATATTCTATTTAAAAAAAAACATTATTACTGCGGACAGCTAATATTGGTTTTTTGAGGAGAAAAAGTTGCTAGTGACATAATGAAATATGAAAAGAGTGGTGCCTTTAAAGAGTAACCTTCGGATAGTGTTGACTGTGTACTGTTTCATAAATTTTATCAGACGTGTATTTAGAGAATACTAGTAAAATTCGCTTAAGTTGTTTAATAGTCAACAAGCGCTGAAGATGAATACAGTGTGAAAGTGCTCTTTTCGATAAGAGTTCTTATAAGTAAATTTCTATGAAGTATTTCTCAATAACAAGCAAATCGCGCGTAATATACGGTATCGGATTCTCGTTTCCCGGCTAATTAAGGACATCCTAGAGCAGGCGCATATTCCCTAGGGAATGAAGTTTAATGTAAAGCGTAGTGCTAACAGCTATTGCAATCTGCTGCTACTAACGAAAGCATGAGATAAAATTGTTACCACTACGTAAACGAAAAATCTATGTTCATAAAATCATATCATAAATAAAATCATTAATAGGCATTGTTTATTAGCATCGAAGAAATCACTGTGACGTTTTCGTTAACAATAAAAAGGGAATCTAAGTACATGTATGATTTGTCATAAAAGGACTAGATTTCTTTAAAAGTTCGTACTTATCTCTACGACACTACTGTAATATCTCATAAATGGCCGCCTAAATTTCTATAGTGTTTACGAACACGAGATTGGATTGCTTTGTGAAGAGCTTTTACGCGCTGCTAGCGAATAATTCGTGAGTGTGAGAAAGCGACAGCATTGTCGAACACGTAAGTCACCCACGGTCGAGAGTTGACAGAACTCGCCTAAGAGAATTAATATCCATTAGATGTGGTGGAAAAGAAGGGATGCAAACATTAGCGAAAAGTGGAAAATTACATAGGAATGATTTTGCTGCAGTAGTAAGACAGCGATGGTGATTTAGGGGAAAATGGAATTCAGAGGTAGTATATAAAGTCTTGAAAGAAAGTTCGGTGTTAATCAGTCTCTACATAGTGTGTCATGTATTCGACTTTATCAATTTTTGTTAAAGTGGTTGGATGCGTGTCTAACCTATGCAATGACTTACGCTTGTCTATCGATGAGTCAAGTCATTTAGCCAGTGCTGCTATCCTCCCAAACAAGTCTGGTACAAAGTAGCCGACTCATAATTGTGAATCTTGGCGAGCCCGAGGCAAGAGATCGAATCAATAAAATTGTGTATGCTGTAGGAAACTAAACTAAGAGAGTGTCAGCAAAATTGATAGTAGCGTTACGAGCTTAGGAGTACGCGAAGCTATGGACAAATGTAGCTTCTCGTGTACTATGTTACGCATTAAAACACTTGCAATGGGTGACCGCGTAAAAATGCAGAATACTCTAGCTTTTGATAACGGATTTTCGATTGGTTGACCCAGCGGCTCTATAGAATCCATTGTTCAAAAAGTCCTTCGGCAAATTCCAGATATATTTGCGAGTTTTGTACAGATTTTTTGTTTTTCAATCCAGTTTAAATGTGGGTGTTGATAACGTGATAAATGCCAGTTCACAGTGTTATCTCGAAAACACTATTCAACCATGTCGGCATGTGCAGTTTGATAGGATCCCATCGCTTTGACGATGGTGATGTGTCATGACAGTTGCGTGAGTAACCGTTTGTGTTTGCGCTCTGATTCGGCACGCTGAGAACCGAATGTAGTCGCCCCGCTGCGATTCGTTCTGGATTCGACCATGGAGTCGGTACGATGGTTTTTTTCCCGAAATACTCATCATAGAAGTTACATGACTAGAATAGTTACAACGTAGGATGTGCAGCATTTGAGCTGCTACAGCACTTTCGAAAGTGCACTTGTAGAACGCTTAATCTTCAAGGAGCCCTGATGGGCATTCCTTGGCCCCAAACCAATTGCTCAGAGGCGATTAAGGAGCTCGTCGTCGAGGTATGTCTATGTGTGTTGTGATTGATAGTGTCATTGTTTTGACGCCATGTGGTAAGCGGTTTTTTGCGACAATATGAGGGATAACTGCGTCTCCACAAAGCGCTGTGCTCACTACCGTTCTACACCGTCTGATCCATCATTGCGTCGTCAACACCGGCTGCTCTATCGCAACGGGTCTAATATAACACATTATAAACACGTGCAAGGCTGCTATAATAAGTGCATCATTGGTTTTGAGTATTAGCCACTTGTGTGAGTGTAAGAGAGAGAAGAACTAACGGCTTATGATAACAATAGGCTTTGCCACCGTACGGGAACTCGATATGAGCAGTCATCGAGTTCTTCAGTAAGGTAACAAACACAGGATTTACTGATAGACGCTTGAATTTCGGCATGTACTGTTTTTTTTTTTTTTTTTTGGAAGACATAGCGAAGTTTTTGGTTTGGCGTTCTATTTCATCTATATGCGAAGCAACGATATGCTAGCGAGGAGCAAAAAAATACATAATTCACTGTTATGCATTAGTATATATTGCGCATCATTCGCCCACCACTGTAATCGATTTCAAAACTCTGTCTGGACAAAATTTTCTATTGACTTGATTAGTAAGTATATGCGCGAGATTCGTTGCACTTTTTCCATGGTGCTGGATCGTCTGACACCGCTAGTGAGGTCACTGTTTCACAATACCTTTCTTCTTTTTGATTCGTTTTTTTCGAACACACGTCTTAGTCTTGATTACGGTATCGTCATCATGCAGACCACCATAGTCGCCACCGCAATGACCACCACTATTGGCGGCTTCCACTAAAGACGATGAGCGTCATAATGTTCGTCGTTTTTACATATGGCATGACGATGAAAAAAGAGACCAATTCAGCTGCGCGGCTCTTGTTTGAGTGCTATTCGAACGGTACGCAATTTAATGTCACATAATTGTTACGAACTAGACAGTCGAGTGGTGGTAATCATGGCGTCGGCGATTGAATTGTGTCTTGAGACGCTTGATGAATGTGGCAGCAAGTTGGTACGATAGTGAGAAATGCATTCAGTGCGAGCCTCAAGAATGTGTGTGATCTTATTCATTATTCGTGATGGTGGCAATTCATAAAGACAGTTATGGAGCAATGATCGAGGCCATTTTTTTCGGCTATGAAATGGCAGAAAACTATCGACACATCCGTCCAAATATGGACAGCAGAGCCATCAATGCATCCATTCAGCTATGTTCTTATCGTTCTTCTAAGTCATTAGCGAGAGTGTTGCTGACACTCCAATTGTTCTAATCTTTCAGAAGATCGTTAGGTGTAGTCGAGACTTTCCATGGTCATCATTAGTTCAAAGACCTTTTCTCATGTTAATTAGGACCACGTTTTCCGCATGGCCGAGATAGAGATCATGATAGTGGTCGGCGCCACTTTCTGCTGTCATCGCGAATAGTTTAAATCGCGTTGATTCGTTGTCGTAGTTGTTAGGTGCCGCCTGTATGTCTCATCATAAGCTGTTGTGACATTAATTCGACGCTGAAAGCGGACCTTGTCGTCTTGCCGGATTACGGTTTCCTATGTGCTATCCGTAGATTGGAGAGCAGATGATATGATGGCGTGACTGTAGATGTGAAAGTAGTACGTGATTAGCGAGGCGCAGAAAAAGCTGACTGTTATCGGTGCTTCTGGCACACAGATCTATGGCATAAGGCAAATATCTTTTCCGGTTGATTGCCGCTTTCGAGGAGTATCTAATTGCACTCTTTGAGGCATAATGCTAATGTCTTGCGCTTCAAGCATTTGCCGCTGTAAGTTGTGCTAAGCCAGTGGGCTTAAGTGAGGTAGGATTTCAACTTCCGTTGCTTAATAATCTCCCATAGCAGTGTTACTGCATTAATCTGAGCTCATGATTTTGATAAGGTGTTGAAAATTCAACCTCTATCAAGCTTGTTGTGTCAGTTGGCAGGCAAATCATTATTTCATCTTTATCAAACAAGCGTACATCTCACATAACAGTCTCACGACTTGTTGGCGTAAGTGCAGTGATGAGCATCCACACCGTGCTAGGTCACTTTCGGTCGTGAAATGGATAGAAAGATTTCTAGAAATGTAATTCGTGTAAGGAAGAGGCTTATCAAGGGTTGTGTTGTCGAAAGCGATTCCACATCACAGCTTAGACAGCCTAATGAAATTCTGTACTAAGGGAGAGCGACTTATCTCAAAAGAATACTCAAAGTAAGCCTTATTTCTACTGAAATTCAACGTTCTCACCGATTACTTTCGGAATTAGACACGAAAATTAACGGTGTAAATGTTTTCTAATGTAAATGTAACGGTGTAAATGTAAATTCTTGGCTTCACCTAAGCCCCATCTTATCCTCAAAAATCTCCATTTTTTGGCGAATAGAATATGCGGTGATATAATCGCTCGTCTATGTAGTACAAAGGACTCCATGGATTGTGTTCTGTTCAAATGCATATAAAAGCGCTCGTTATGTTGTTCGATTACCGTAGCTTCATTGCTGCATTCTTGTCACAACAAATCATCGTGGACCGGTTACACCATTCACAAGCATCTTATGTTGATATTGCACGCTAAGCGGGTATAACCGTAACATTTAAGCGGAAGTATACTACAAACAGTCCATGAAATTAGTGTGTTAGCTTGTCAAAACTCGAGTTGAAAATCAAATGGTTAGATTTCAGTGTCAAATCACATGGTTCGGTTGTTTGAATTAAGTTCAGATATCTGTCAGCTATAGTAATCACCCTTGAGTGTAGATATCAAAGAGCATTCGTGGATATATCACACAATTCTATACAAGCACACTATTGGATATAAATACTATTATATATATATATATATATATATATATATAGTATTCTTTATTTATATAGACCTTCAAAATAGTAATTACATGTATATATATGTGTATATACATATTTATACAGACTAGGCTTCATGTTACTTCTAAGCTTATGAGACGTATGCCTCATTGATGTCAGGCACTTTTCAACAAAATTAAGGGATTGAAGAACTAGGTCAATTCAGTCAGGGTCCTTTTTGTCGCAAATGTGTCGAGTCGCGTGGATTATCGCGCACGATGTAACCACTAACGAAAAGTTTTACTAATCTTGTTTAGTGACTGAATGCAACGTGTCTAAGTCTGTATGGTATCCGATTATATCGCATCGCATTGAAAGTTTTGAAAGAAGACGATCGTCTTGACGAACTAGAAATGAATATGGTCGCGGCGAAGTAAGAGGATCCATCCGAGAAATGACAGTGGGGTATAAGCATGCGATTATCGACATCGCAGTGTGAACTAGCGATTGTCGCCAGTGGAGGAGGAAGGGAATAGCATTTGAGTCAATAGCATAGCGTAGGAAAATTACGTATATTTGTACAAAGTGGTGATTGATGATAAGTGAGAGGGATTCTGAGACTAATTTTCGATACTTAACCAGTAAAATAGAGAAAAAGAGAATTATGGTCAAAGTTATTTCGAGAGATATTGCTAAAAGGAAACTGAAATATAGTATCACTTTCAGACTTAATATTGTTGAACCTGTTTCGATATTGTCATGTTAAACTTCTACGAAAGTTAGGGTTCTTTATGTTACAATGATAAAAATTGGTGGAATGCCAATTGATAATATCTCAGGTTATTGTTTTCAATTTGATCAAGAATGTTGAAAAATCAATAGAAGAATTGTCTTTCAGATTTTGACTTGATAGATTGATCACCTAGTTTTCTTGTCCTCAATCATAAGTGCTCAAATTGAATTTGAGATATTCTACTTTTCAAGGAAAGAGCGACCAAGGTTTCGAAAAGGCCGAAAGAAGTGACCGAAGGCTCGGATTCCAATTCTGGCAGTCGTGGTCCAACATTAGAACATTTGGCTTGGCTGAAAGCTTGTCGTAAAGGTGACCTAACTACCTGTAAGAAGCTGTTGGATGTCAATGTAAATAAATCTTTATAAATATGCTGCTAATCGATATCATTAATATATATTCTATTCAGCCTAATCTTCTACATTATAAGCCACCATTACATCTGAACTTTTCTGGTGTACACATAGCGACGTTAGGAAAACATTATGATCTTCTACGATTATTGAAAAATAAAGGCGCAAATTTCAATTCAAAAACACGGGTAAGTTTTTCAAGGAAGAATCAGAAACAGAAAAAAATAAATAATTAGAGGATGCACAGAAATGTGGTTACTTTGCACCTAACTCGGTTTTTGTTGAATGAGTTTGATTTCGAAGGTTAAAAAAATTTTCTTGTGTGGCAGAACTATGTGGGATGTTCGTTGTTTAGCGATTTTTGAATGATACAATACGCTAAGGAGAAGGAACTCTAGGCGAAACATTAAAAGTGGGATGACTCTATTTTATGTCAAAGAAATGTGAGTGGAAGGTTGCGGGACTTTTGACCATGGTGTCCATAAAAGTATACAATATATGTTGGCAGTATGTACTCTAGATTTTATGATGTGGTGTACAAGAGCAATACAGTATAGTTGCGTCCTATACGCTTGCTTCCTTAAATATTGAATAGATATAGCTTTTATTTGAGCCTTTTATGTCTTCACATAGGTTGTGGCACTAAGAATTAAACATCAAATTTACTATAACTAGAAGTAATTAAATTACGTAAGAACACTATTCAAAGCATGCTCCATTAGCCTGAACACATTTCTCCCATCTCTCAGGCAACCAATCAATATCGCATCCATGGAACTCGTCATCCTTGGATTCAATGAAAGTTGTCAATCGTCGACGTAGATGACTGAGCTCTCTTAACTACCTCTTGCTCAAAAAGTGCTCCAAAGACTGGATGTGATGATAGTCGGCAGGACAAATGAAGAATGTATGTCGGATGGTCCAGCAACTCCCAGCTCAGTTCGGTCCTCTCGATCAACTTTGTATGGACGTCCGGAACGCGGCTGGCCATTCAAGTTGGTGCTGCCGGCTTGAATTTTAGAAGAAAACCGGAATGCCTTTCACTTGGACGCAAATCCTTGAGCTTTTGCACGGTTGATGTTCCCGAAGGATGTCTGCGCATCGCCTCCTAATTCGTACTCGTGAAGCAGCAGATTGCGATTGACTTCGTTGAGCGACCATGGTGCGCTAGGTATGGACGAATCTGGTACCAAAATTCAGAAAATTCTGCACAAAGTGATATTTATTTGTTGCCTTAAAGATGGCAGAAATGTGTCCAAGCTTATGGCGCATACTTTGAAAAGTGTTGGCAAGCATTTTTGATAATTTGTGATCAATGAATTTGGTGTTTACCGCTCTAGTGTCAAAACTTATGAGAAGATCTGACATTAAGTTGTACAGATGCTTTTGCGAAGCTGTGATAGAATTCGACTATTTGATACATACTTGCTGTTATAATGTTGATGTACAACTGGAATTCTATACTCATACGACTGGTTTTAGTGTGGATATACACCACTTCATTTGGCTGCACAAAATCAAGATCGAGAAATGGTGCAAATTTTGATTGAAGAATTTGGTGAGCATTCAAGGATATTGATAGCAGCACAAAACAATGTTTTATATGAAGAGAAGGTTGCAACTTATAGGTTACAAAGTTGTCGTCATTTCATTCAGTTGTGAATTTCTGTTGAGCATTAGTAATGACTAATAGGATAACATTGCTATATGTTAAAATACAAAGTGCAGGTGAAGCTCGGAGTGTAATCTAAAGCAGTTTGAATTAACGTCAATCTAGTGGGTTCCTCTCAAATTGTTGTATTCACGCTGATCGAGCTCCAAGCTACGTAGCGCAGACCGCTTAGAACCAGGATTTAGCTTCCTATCCGCTCGTATTGACAGTAACGGGTGCGCTTTAGCAAACAGATTAACACCGGTCAATCGGCGCGGCGCTACCGTATACACCACCGTGTTAGGACGTCTTATAGTGCTAAGCGCTTACTTAACGATATATCACTTAACGTATTGACAGCATTCGGTACGTCTGAAAGATGAGTAAATATTTCGGATGGATGCATCAAAACTTAACAAACAGATCATCATTGATTGCTATGATAACAATAGCGGAGTCTTTACATATAATTGCTGCTAGCAGTGATTCTAACAGTTTGAGGCGCTTCTTGGAAATGCAAAGTAGCAAATGTTAAGTTGCATCTGACAGTTAGCTAGTGTCTGCATGAAGTCTCTACAACTGCCAGTACCTGGTGAAGCAAGTTTCTATCTTTATTATGTGTAAAGTAAAAAGTTGATATCGCCATCCTTCTAAATATCCAAGGAGTAAAATTTTATGTGTTGAAATTCCACTTCGTTATTCATCTTGTTTAAACAAAATTATCTCTCATCTTTTAGGCGTTGACACTACGATTCACGATCTGCTTGGTTATACGTATCAGTACTATGCTGACTGGCTCTGCTATCCGAAATTTGACGAGATCTATCATCCTTTGGTCTATTGCGGTTTGTTTGATTGCTCACCCATTCCGTTATTTCGTTTTTTCTTCTCTCCAAGCCTTCCTTGTTTGAATGGGAGGATCTCATCACCAGTGTGAGCTTTACAGTCCAGCTCAAAGGCTGAGCAACGACATCGCCTTCATCCTATCAATGGATAGATGTACAATTTGCACTCCCTGCATGTTTTCTGTATAAAATCGCAAAGAATTGTGGAACGAGCGCGACAAGTATCGCTCGATGTCATCGCGCTGTGGATGCGATTGTTGAATTGCGGCCTCTGCGATCTATTTGCTCAGACTTCGTGATTAGCACTGAATCGATGTGAAATACACACATACGCACATGCAGACAGAGACAGCAGTCTGACAAAACAAATAATTGGTGAAGGAAAATTGTGCATGCGGTAATGTTGAGGGGTCGGGACGAGCGGCTATAGGATGGCAAGGCCTTCTCACATCTCAAAGAGAGCGAGCTAGAGAAGAGGCTGATCGAGAGATACGTGTGCTTGAAAGTTACAACGTTTTTTTCAATCATAAAAATTCTGATCCATTATTTCTATCACTTTGTTCATCACACTAAACATTGGTGCGTTCTTAAACTCCAGGTTTTTTGAGAGGGCTTTCTTACGATTCCGTTGTTCAGTTCACTGAAATATATATCAATTCAATCCTAATTTCAGAGGAATAAGATGCCAGAAATGTATTAGTTCGAATTTGATCTTAATTTAGCGCTGTCTAATAAGTCAGCTGTGAAAAATCTACGTGCGCTGCACAATCTCCGTCTACATGATTGTTTGATTAGTCGGAAAAGAAGTACTTTTGATATGTAAACTTCTAATTACGGCTATGCCTCATAGGCTGACGCTACACGGTCAAGAGATCGATCTTCATCGACAAGTGAAGTCGACTTATACCAATAGCCAAATGTGAACAGTGATTAATAAGATGGGAAACGTTTGCTTAGGTACTATTAGGGCGAGTTTTACTGTGATAGATTGGAGGGAGGCAGCACAGATGTATCTGCTTCTCATTGGGCATATTGTTCACAGTTGAACGAAGTTTAAGTTTTTATGTATGTAATGATGACTTATCAAGGACAAAGTTGCAAATCAAACGAGTCTAGAATTCCCGCGTAACGAATTATTGAGATCAGTTTCCTTGGACCGGATGATGCAAAATGATCCGTCGTAAAGTGCTTATTTTTGTTCAACAATTAAAATAATTGGATTTACGTTTGACGAATCAACGTCGACGTTTTTAGAACATTTTTGAAACTTAGTTGACCTCACTTTCCATCTAAGGATTGGAGAGTAGAGGGAGTAGATATACACTCGAATGCTGTCTACTGTGACTAATCGATGAATTCAGTGATTATTTTGCTTGAGTGTAGACTAATAGATGTTCTGATGGATACCAGTTTTTGTGGACCACTAAAACCGTTGTGACGTATGCTTTTTCGTCAGCAGATTTTAGTGAACTGTACTTGATTCTAATAGTACAATCATTTGTGAAGCAGTTTGAAAAAATAGTGTCGAGATGAAGACATGCATTTATCGCGTAATGTTGCGAAGTTTGTGCAGCTGCTAAACGTAAATGCGACCATATGTGGACGCAGGCGTCGGTGAATTAGATGTGCCCTTACAATGTTTATAGTTGATGGTGTTAATGAAAACATTACGTATGCAATCAGTACAGGGAAAGTGTTGTTGAACGAAATGGTACTCGATTCTCGAAATCGTCTCCTAAGCTTATCTTGAGTTCCTAGTGAGACACTTTACAATCTTGATATTCAATTCTCTCAAACGAATGAGGAAGGCAGAATGTAGCAAAGGGATTCGCTTGCCAATATTTTTCGAGGAGAAACTGTGAAAGAGATCTCACATTAACAAATGTATTCGATGGTTGTTTAGGATCGAACTCGTCGAGAAATTCATCACGGCAAGCTTCAATCGGTTCACAAGAATCACTGACATCTTCGAAAAATTCTCTTAGTCGTAGTGGTTCATTACGTGAAGCAATCAAAGAGTTCCTACATATTCCAACAAAAGGTGTACTATCACGAACTCCATCTGCTACCCAGTTATAAATCTAATCTCCTACTTCCTCAGCATTGATTTTATTTCAGTATTGAGTCCTGCTCAGTATTGATTTTGTGATTGTGAGATTTCCTTACAAATCGTTTAGTTTTAATAAGATATTAGCTTATTCACTGTTGTAAGCTATGGTTCAATGAATTTTTAGTGATGTGTACTTGCTTCTATTGTAATAAGCTATACCCGCTATAGCACTTGATTTTGGGAACTTAAGCTACCTAGCGTAGTTGGCGCCCATGTAGGAGAAAAGGGTACCGTAATCCTCCAGGGATCACGATAATTGTCGGCACTTGCGTGCAGGTGGTATGTGTTTCGGTGCAAGCACTGACCCGTAAAACCGCGAAAGAAGCCGCTGTACGGGCGGTGACATGCGTACTACAGATAGCACGAGATTAGCTGAACGACTGCCGCAATTTGTGATGAGGGGCTAAGAATTTTTTCTCGACATTATAAAATTTGTTGGAACAATTAATCTGTAAAAAGCGCTTTGAATTCTAACAAGATATTGTACTCTACAGAATGCTAGGAAGCTCTCGGTACGCATTCTCAATACTTGGAAGTATCAGTTGTATCTGCTACAAGAGTCATTAGTGTGCACAATCAATCCTATCGTTTGCATTCTTCCTTATGTAGTCTCCAGATACATTTGTCGTTACTTCCCACATTTTCCGGTTAACGATTCATTGAGTTTTAAGTAATGCTTTCATACTATCAAGAAACATCAACTTATCATACTACTGTCTATTTATTCTATTCCGAAATATGCAGTCACGTAGGGAGTGAAGAGCATTGATGAACCGGTGTTGTTGCGACGAAGTTCCATCTTTAACTAGTCTCTGCTTTTCTAAGGAACACCCTCGGTGTTATGAAGAATTTTTGTGAAGACGACGAAATGACATCAGCATAGTTGCACCATTTCGTAATTACTATCAGAAGTCTATGTTTAATATCATCTGGACGTGGCTGAAGCTTCCCAGGAGAGCTGAACAACAATGCGGCTTTCATTGTTGAGCACGATGTAATTAAGTGATGGCGGTGGCTATTTAGCATAATTTCGATCAAAATGCACACACGTAATAATCGAGTATAGAGTGACAGGCAGTGTGGTTTAAATGAAAATTACGTGAAGTCGAGATGAAGAATGACGATTTGGAGCTTACGCAGGGTGACTCTGATGGACATGAATTCGGCGAAGTGAAAAATGATCCAGAAAACTCATGACTGTTTTATATGGAATGAGGCTGCCATACTGAAGTGCAAATACTAAGAAAGTGCTTGAAGTGTTAATTTTAGGAATGAAAACAGTTGTAAATAGGGAAAAATGAGAGCCTAAGCAGCTTCTGGTGTATGGGGATATACGTACGCTGTGTGACCTACTCAGTCGAGCTGATGATATTCAGAGCTAAGGAGCTCAGCTACTGCTTTTCCGATTCTCGATCGTTCTTGTTCGTCTTTCGTGATGGAAATATGAACTGGTTAACATTGCACAATCTTTGTTATCCATGTAATTACAGGAATCCTTTTTCTTAGGGATTATGTGACTCGATGGTAAAATTCGATAGCGCATTCAATCTCATATAAATTCGTACCACTGTGATATTTTGGTCACTCTATACTTGAATTGATCTGTTGGCTTAGAAAACTTCTCTCACTGATTGTCACCTTTAATTCATCCATGGCAAAACCCTTTTAGCCTGGTCTTTCTTGTCATCGTCGCCAGTGGATTTACATACGATGTCTGTTTGTGACTGCCTATCATATCAACGAATCTGGACCATGATTTCCGATGAGTGGCTTGTTTGAGTGTATGTGGCCCTCCTGCAGTAGAGTCTGCCTCGCGTCACTTATCGCACGGTTTCATCGCGCTTCACAGCCTGTTGAGTGGCGATGTTCACACCCGCCTATTGAAAGCCGCGCTCACAGCTCGACCCCAACTGTCGAAAGACAATGGAAGGGATCGGCTAGATTCTATGGCGATCTCCGTCAATAAAATTTCCGAGAAAAATAAAATTCAACCCAGTGTTTTCAGGACTTCACCTTTTACTTCTTCTTCGAAATGATCATGAGGAAGAGAAAATTTGGTAATTTGACGAACTGCATCGAACTTCCAAAGTACACTCACGAACTAAATTATGTGGCCGTGGTCTCGATATGAACACTGTGCGACCGAATAGCAAGTAGGTAATTGCTATAGAAGCTAGCACTATCAGCTTTACATTCCTGCTGTTCTGGTCAAAATTTATTTCACACATGTTGTGTGTTGTTACGGCTGGAGCTTGAGGACTTCGCCTTTTTTGAATAACGGAGAATGTTAATTACGCCTATTCTCCTTGCAGTGTTGGAGATAGTCGGGCTAAAGCGTTCCCACGTGACTACAATGACATTGAGAGAAAGAGTGCCAAACTAGCATCTTGCTTCCTCACTAACTGCATCGCTGAACAATTCGTTATCTTACCTCCTATTCCGCTCGAATTACGGTGCATAATCTGAAGTCAAAGAATTTGTGAGATTAGTTTGCCCTCAAAATCTTCCGCTTCTTTAAGAAATTTCATTTTCTTGCTTTCTTGTTGCCTGCCTAATCGGCCATGCTATGAATGAGCAGAAGAAGAGAAGAGAAGTACCAACTGTGGTAATTTTGAGAAATTTTATCCTATAAGTGTTCAACTACAATTTCATAGTTCGTCACATAATTACCATTACTTTCAGAGAAGCTAAACATTTCAGTTGTCTGTTTATTTTTACGATTAAAACATTATCAATAAAAAAAGAATGGATATAAGAAAAGGAGATAATGAATAGACTTTATATTACCACGATAATCGTAAGGAACAAGACAGAGTACAGTGAGGACGAATTGGTTGAAAGAATGGTGAGGATACGAAAACGTTCCATAACGCGGTCCATTTTGACTCGCCCTATAATCAGTGTCCATTTCAGTAATTATCGTCGGCCGATGGGCGGCTGCGATACGTCTAAAAGGAAAGTCCCTTTGGAAGTGATGGCAATGGCGTGTGCCTCTAATAATTCTATTCAATACACATATGGTACACCTTGTTAACTACTCAAACATACCACATTAGGTCGGTTAGGTGAACTGAACGAGGAGCTATGTTGAATAGAAAGAGGGGGATAGATGATATTGCACCACTCTTTATGGTTGTTATACATTTATTAGAGATGTTATAGGGATCTGATATATCATGAAATCCTAAGGAATAGTGAAATTGTGTTCGCGATGATTTCTTGGATGTTTTTTGTGAAGGGAAGATCTGCTAAGATTTCGAAGGCGGCTCGTATTCAATCATATGATACGGTATCATACGGTAAAATTGGAAAATGGTGTCAGAAATCTATAGCAAAGAGAAAAGAAGCGTACACAAGAATCATAGGGACATCTTAAAAGATTTTGTTTTTGGCATATTCGTGTGCAACAAGAAACACTTCAGCTCATTAATGCGTCTATATAGGCCTTACATACCAATGTCGACTACTAAATAACTGCTGTTAAATGTTGAAAAAAAGACTCGAAAAACTCATCTAAATGAATAAATGCGGAAAAAGTAACTTAATCCAATTCAATTTTCCAACAACCGACGAAATTTCTCTTCATCAAGTATACTTTTGATCGAAAAATGTGCACTTTAATGAAACGAATGTCGTAGTATCCCTAATCAAAACACTAAAATGCTCTTCGAATATTGTTAAATCCGATAATTCAAGTGAAACTATACATTGTCCTTCATAGTTATTGATTAATAACACAGAGTCAAAGGGTATCGTGTGGTGCGCTTCAGTATGTTAAACGACCGCGCGGGTTATACAGGCAGCTCACCTTCAAATCTGTTCTGTTGTATGCTACTACTTATGTCCACGTAACCGCTACAGTGAGACAGACATCAAAACTCATAATAGAGATCGATAAACTCTCTGGGTTCATCAGTCCTCGAGGGATGGTATCAATGTGTGGGACTCATCAGACTTTGTTTGAGGTGATCTAATGCATATCTGCCTCATACAATAACTTACGGTGTGCTAAAAATTTGACACTTCAGTGCTGCTGCCTTTCTAAACAAATGCGGTTCAAAATTCACCGATTCCGGCACGGAGAGAAGTTTGGTGAGCTAGAACTGTAAGACTGTACCAACGACCGCGTGCGTATTTGGGTCATCTCTAACCAGCGCGATAAAAATGTTATAACGGTAACTAATTATAAGTGCCTTAAATACCGGATAAGGAAACATCAGCATGCCATAAAACTGTTTAAACCTACCTATGTAAGTATGAACATTTGAAATTAACAAAAAACATTAACTTTAAGTTCTACTGAAGTGGAGACGCAGAGAGAAAATGTTATCATTAAGAAATTCATAACGCGACTAAATATCATGCAGAGGGCTACCGAGTTTTCCAGAAGAACTTGGACTTTTCAAATACGAGAATTCTGCGGCACAGATTATGCTTTTGCTTCAGAGTATAGCACTCTATGATATTGGACTTAGTATTATTTACCTAAACATTGTAGTTTTTATCAGTACATCGACTGCCTTTTGCTGAAATGCCCGCAATCATTTTCATTTTTTTTTCCATAAAACTACATTAACACGCGAAAATCGTTCATATAAGAACATTGCTCGCGATGAGTTTTACACTGTTTTTTTTTTTTGATTATTGTTGTGGACAATTATTTGCCTGTTTGCATAAGTCCATACGGTAGTCGATGTTGGTAGATGTTCGAAATTTGAAAAGAATGGTTGGCAATCGATCAAAATGCTGAAAACGTTGACTAGCATTGAGGAAAAGCACACAGAGAAAACTGCTCCTGTATTCAAAAAAAAAATAGCAATTATTCGTTGCTCATAAAATCTCAAGATGCCTTACTTCTTTTAGACTGGAAGTTTCCTTCAAAGCTAACTTTGTCCTAGAGCGTTTGCCTTTGAATTTTCAATTGTTATATTTAGAGATCCGCTTCCAAGAATTCCTAGTTGGTCTTGAAACGAAGCCCTACAAAGTCATAAGACTTTACTGTAGATGTATGTGGATTTCAGACGTGATCGCCTCCTACGTCACAGCTTAGTTTGGCTCAAAACATCATGGTCTTGACCAAACCCATAAGTGGTTGATAGCTTGTACACGTATTTCTAGTTAACACATGTGATGGTTAATTGGAAAAGCAGAAAGTGTCATAATTATGTGCCCGCAATTATTATCTCCTTCACTGGCACAACAATACGCATCGTTCTGTCATAAAAGGATGATGAGCAAAGGGCTCATTAGGATGATCGAAGTGATCAGGTCATCCCTGAAGTTACTTTTTCACTGCTTCGTTGAACGGACTATATTATGAACATAAGAGATCGAGAGAATAACGCTAACCGTAAGTTTGATGCTTAAAATCTCTATACCAGCGAAGGAACTTCGTGAATTGCTCTCTTTTCTACCTCATCAAATGCAGTAAACCACGAATGCTTTTGCCAAAAGTAAGCTGTCGTTTGTGCTCATCAAATGAGCAGAACCCTGCGCCAAGCTCTGTTGCGTAAAGAAGACTATGAGAATTTACTTGTGCCAACTTAATCTGGAAGATAATTAACTGAATTAATAGGTGATTTCGAGGATTTCTTGAACATTCAACATGCTTTAGCATCTACAGCAATGCGAGAAATTTCTTTCTCTTCTATTTGAATTTATTATGACTCCTTCTTGTAATGATTGCATCGTTTTAATCTTCTTCCTAATGAGCTGCACAAATGGATCAAAACTTGCTTGTCAATCTTAGATAATGCCTTGCTTCCAGCTTCTGCTTTTTACATTCCGATTTCGCCTGAAACCGAGTCTTCTTCTAAGTGAGCATTCATCAGCGAATTGATCAAATTTCTTTATGAGAAGAACTCAGTTTTCTAGGTGTTTAAGCGACCTACCCAAGGTGCTCTTTTATTTTATTTTTTCCGGTTCTTATATGAATCATCGATTATCAAACAAGTGCTCACATGCTGAATGATGTTTATCGATATGATTAGCAGCGTTTTCAATGTGTACATTTGATAGCTTAACGTTCGAAAGAATGACTACGTTGAGATGAAGACATTCGTTAAACTTTCATAAAGTGTGAATAACTCAATACACAAACACAAACATTATCTGATTACACAATTAGATCATGTCTATATGATTTACAGATTTGTATGCAATCGTGCGTTCGTAGCGTCTGTAATGAAAAAAGGACGTATCTTATCACCAAGAACTGCGCCTGAACTGAATGGAAGTGTAGCTAATTAGTGATAGTCAAGCATCGACGATTTATAGTGCCATCAAGGGTCAATGATAACTCTCAAAATCACTTTATAAACATTTACTGTGATCCATTTGAGCTAAACTATGGTGGGTTTTCCTATGAAGAGCAGAATCCTATGGTGACTACCAATGGATGCACGTTATGGTTTAAGCAACCAAAATGTACATATTCCTCCATAAAGTGCATTGTAAATCTATAACTGTTTCCTTCGGCAAAGTGCTGGATTCAGACATTATCATTTATCTGCCTACAGGAGTGTTTGCTGCCCCGTGCGTACGTCGGTGCACGGTTGAGTGCTATGTTCACACTATCTAGTGATGAAAACGTTAGCATTGCACTTGAGATTTCGTTACCGTAACGACTGTAAAGAGGATTGTTTATCTGCTAAACGGCGTTGATCTGAGTGTTTCTTTACTTACCGTTTCCAGATCAAGATGCTGCGGGAAAGTTTCGCATGCCATATATCAGATGAAAGCTGATCATACAATTCTGAATCACTGAGCGATTTTTATATCGAGAAGATAACATAGAGGTTTAGATTTCAGCATTTCTCATCAAAGACCTAGTATTTTGGCTAGTGTTTCTGAAATGAATAAGCTTGTATAACTTAGGTTGTTCCAGAGTTGTAGGACCTCAATCGAACATGAGAAATGAGTTCTTTTAACTACGCGATCTTGTAGTGATGATGTGGCCGTTTTGACGTCGGCGATCGACAGCTAATTCATCATCGAGAAGTTGACCGCATAACATCTGGTGTACGCAGCACCTATCGTGCTTTGTGAAGAAGAAAAGCTTCAGAAAAAGACAATGGAAAAAAATCTGTGCTTGGATAAAAGGACAATGACAGCTAGTCATATGGGATCCGGAAGCATCCTGCTGACTGTCTTGCAAAAAAAGCTCACGAAAGAGAACAAATTTGTCATCGATTCTATCAAGTTCTAATGAGGAAATACTTAAGTGTAATAACGGTGAATTTGTCACATTGCAGATCATAAGAATAATTAATTCTTAATAAAACGTTCTTCGTCAAAATATGGAAAACATTGCTGGCGGATTTGACACCTAATCTTGCAGAGGTAATTTTATGGAGCTTCAATGTACTTGGGTAATAAGCTTAAATTATAAATAAATGGCCTTGATAAAAAATAGAGAGAAGAACCATGTTAGACTTTACATCGCGATTCCATGAGTAGGTTCTTTTTTAAGAATTACGGAGGAAAAACAGCTTAATACACCCGTAGCTGAGAATTATCCGTGGCTCCCTGCAAAACTGCACTGCTCGTTGTCCACTGCAAAACGTCACGCATGCCTGAGAAGCGATTGATCTTCACTTTTTTATCGAAACAATTGTAGTACGACGAAAAGTAGTACTACTGTAAGGCATGTGGTGGTTAGCTTTATTCATGTATTATGGCAATTGCCTTTGTTCCCTTGCCATTTAATCAATCAATTATATCAGATCTTCTATAGGGTGAAACTTTAATTCAGTTGTTCTTCTATGGTGCCTAAAGGTGATGGCCGTAATCGATCTATCAGTGAGTGCAAAAAAAGGACTATGCAAATGTTGATACATATTCATCGCATATTGAACACCAACTTCAAAATCATGGCAATCATGTGTTTTTCTTGAAAATTCTTTGTTTTTGTTGTGCTACCTTTTGAAACGCTATTGAACAACAGCACAACGGCAATTCAACTGTTCCTGAAGCGAAGATCAATCGCTTCGTGTCTGTCATAGTTATCAGCGTTGACGATCAGTTGAATGAGCACCTGTAGATGATGGCGTCGAGTTTTTGATGGATTGAACGACAGCGGACGATGATGATACGATCACAAATCGCCTTGGAGTCATCAGCGAAATTGTCGCGCACTATCGCCAGCCGCAATCGCGACAGGTGTCATCACATGGCGACTGAGAGAAGAACAGTTTTTCAACGAAAACTTGAGGGATCGGCTAAAAACGACCCGAGTTTTTTCAGACTTACAATATGCTATACTTAGGTCGATCATGCAATTGCACGTTCAAAAGTGAATCAGATGGCTTGGACAAAATTCTTCACCATTGAGGTAATATTACTAACCGGTTCTATACCATTTTTGAACGGCCAAGATTAACCGAAGGCGTCACCGATTCATAACTGTCAGCATTTCTGTGAGTTTTATCACAGCCACTGACGATTGAAGAAAAGTTTGAGAATTTCTGCTTGAGATGAAAGAAACGTGTTTCTCGAATGAAAACAAAAAACGTGTATTGCGCATACCACTTAGTTACTACAACCTTCATCAAGAAAATGTTTTCTTTTGTTACGCTAACAAATGTCAGATTTTAGAAAGGTAATCAAGCGCTACTCTTCGAAACAATTAAACACCACAAAGGCATTTTTGAAGCGAAAGTAGGAGCAGGGCAGGAAAGATTGTTGGCTCGATGGATTGTTTATTAAGGTAAAAGCCACTTGAAAAAAAATTGTTTGATGGAGATTCCTTTGACTTTTTTTCGATTCCGATTCCTTTGACTAAAAACTAGCCACATTAATGACTTTATCCACATTGGCAGCTTTCCCCACTCTGAGGTCTTCAATATGCTGAAAAATCAATTCAAATATTATATTTGGACGATATTTGGAATCTGGAGGACTTCATTTTTCTCATGAAGGAAACAAACTAAGCCCGAGGGCGAATTCTTGCTGATGTGTGTTTTGAGTCGCCAAAAAAAAAAAACAAAAACCAGGCAGCCCTCAAATTAATTGATCAAGTTGCTCTTCCTTATTCCTCGAAATTTATATCATCAGCAATGAGAAAGTCACTGCGCGGTGCGATTTGTCGTCAGCTAATCCGTTAACCAGCGGTGTGATCAAAAGTCGGCCGATCATTCATAAGTAGGTTATGTGTACGGCTAAACGATTGTGTTTCTTCATGCACACATGGATCAACACAGACACACACACACACACCAAACACACACACACACACACACACACACACACACAACACACACACAACACACACACACACACACACACACACACAAACACACACACACACAACACACACACACACACACACACACACACACACATACACCACACACACACACACACACACACACCACACACACACACACACACACACACACACACATAAGGCAACTCATGTCGATGAAGATTTGAACCATCTGCACTTTGTACGATTGCTATCACGATCGAAAGAACAATTGACGTCTACGGGACCGACGATTCGAAACAACGACAAGCGTAGCATCAACGAACTGGAGACTTACACAATATCACAAAAATCACCGGTTTTGATTAACATATATCGCCCATAAGGATTCAGAAACTCGTAGAGGGCAGTGGTTAGTGGTGCCCTTCTATTCATACGGTTATTACGAACTAGAATCGTGCCTTCACCAATCTGTTATTGTTCTGAGGTCAACAAATTTCTATCAGACTTACGCAGTTGGGGAAGAACACTGAATAGATTTATTAGGCCACCCTAACATATTTCATAGGCAAAATATGCATGCAGCGACCACTACGACGCTATGATAAAGTCAAATGTCTGGCGCATGCTTAAGGGATTTATTAGCAAAGAAACGTTCGCCATTTCATCCATTGTGAATTCAAACGTTCTCCTACCGGTTAAAACGGCGTATAATGGTAAGCCATGAGTGTTCAAAAGATTCTTAGAAGCAAAAGATTCGCCGGTGTTCTAGTAGCAGTTTCAGTTCATTTTATGACTGAAGTCTCATAGCATGATATAGAATTTTATTCCTGAAATGAGAAAGCGTATGAAGATTTTCATGAGTCGAATTTTGTCTATTATACTAAACTAATTCAAATACGGCTTCAAATTTACTCCTCAAAATCTGCAGGTATTCTTCATGAACCCAAAAGCAAAGATAGAAATCACAACGATTATTTTGGTTTTGCATTAAAGAGCAAATTCATGAAATCCTTTTCAGTTTTGCAACACTCTACAAACACTTTTCACTAACGCAAAAAATCAGTCATACAAAATTAGCCGCCTATTAGTAGTATGAGGCTCTGTTGGGCTAAAATTACGAATACACTTCGTTCTGGCTAACAATGAGTCAAATGTTGGTGAAAAATTCGCATCTATGAAACTTTGCTTAGCAAGGTTAAGTCGGTCCGTTCGTCTATTATTCTGTTTGAGTTTATCCCAGTTGTTTTGAGATTCCGAAATCTCAGCGGTAGTTAGAGAAGGACCCTAGAAAATTTCCGCTCGGTAGTATTTATAAACAATGGTGGAAAATCTCGCCACTAATAGAATACGCTTTAGCGACATGCAGAGAGAGTAGAAGAAAACAACGAAATAAAAAGCCAATTACTGTGAAAGTTGAAAAGATACAGATAAAGTAGTCTGTTTCAAAGAGATAAGCTAAGGTGGCATTTATGGTTTATATTTCAGTAGTTCTTTAGATTCAAAAAGTTCATTATTGCTGAACTTTGCCTTTTTTTATAAAGTGCCACAGGAATTGGGAAAAAATTTTACTATAATTGTTCTGAAAGTAAAAGTATAATGCGATAAAATAAGAGCTTGAACTATTTTTGAAGTGGAAGTTATAGATTTGTAATATTTCGTGACATCTAGCATAGTGAGTGTCAGAATTTATGATACTCATGAAAGCTGATGAACATGAGTCAGACATTGTGATAGTGCAGGGTGTTCCAATAAATGAGGAGTGCAATAGTGTAGATAATGATTGAATGACCACAATTAATGAACCGTTTTACTTATAACACTATGATCACTTCTGGTAACTTCTAGTGACTACGGTAGCTAGGAAAAAAAACGCAATCATATGTAGTCGAGTGGAAAGTCACAAGTAAGAACGCTTGGATTAGGAACGGCAAGTCATCACAGAGAGCCAAGTTAAGCCTACGGGTCAAAGAATTCACGACTGATGATGGCTTATGGCCGACCAACACAATACGCGTTCTTCAGGTGGCATTAGCCAGTCAGTAGAGAAAACGTCTACCGACTGGATTTAGTGGCAATGAACATGACGATGTTCGCTCGAGGTTATGTAATCCGGAAAAAGAGGTTTAAGTAAACAAATTTGACTGGACGATCTTTCAGGTCATATATTTATAAATAATGTAGTGAAAAGGTTAGGATTCACTTATTGACAACTGTTTTTTTATGATTCTTGATTTTCTTCTTTGAGCAGAACTGTTTTTTTATATAATTTGTTAAGCATTACGATGTGGCTCAAAAAATGCTTAAATTTGGCTTTCAGGAAAAAGTAATGCTTTGCATAGTTTAAAAAAACCAGGAACTTCATGTGTTGCCGACTATATATGTGCACATATCTATACATATCACATTATATATATATATATATATATATATATATATATATATATATATATATTGGAGAGAAAGGCAATTGGATGTTTGTTTAGTAGTCTCCTGCTAAACCCTCGTAAAACATCTAATACAACCTAAGTAAAGAAAATTATAACAGAAAAGTTCGAAGAGCGCTTCAAGATTAGTCGAAACTTTCAAAAGCAACATTTTCCATAATCTCAGTTATTGACATTTTGGCATACTACATACTTATAGCGACATCCAATCAATAATGAATGTGCGAATTAATCAATATTACAGCAAAGCCGAAATCCTTTTTTCAATCGTCACCACACTTTATAATTAAGCTTTACTAAATCAGATATGACTTACTCGTTTGTGTGTGTCGTATGTATATGTGCAGGTGTTCATGTATGCATGTATATGTATGGTGTGTGGGTGTGTATGTGTGTGATTTTGATTTCAGTTGAAATTTGATGTTGACGACTTCGTTGCATACGAGTTTTACCGCGGTATCTATCAGCAATTTCGGGATTCGCGCTATCGTCGTAACCTGATTACTTACCGTGCTCATTATTTATTATGGTAGATAGTTTCGTCTGTCTCCTAACCTCGTTGAATAACGGTAGCGATGTTTATCAACGACACTTCAAGACAAAGAGGTTTTGAATTTTCGGCAGACATGTCCGTCAGCACGTCGCGAATTGAGTTTTTTGGCTCGTTCGTCCCCGCGCGCGACATCCTCTACGATAGCAGTCGCGTCGCGATGCGATATATCGCCAATCAGCTCGCTGTCAATTGTGGCTTGACAGTGAATAAATTCACAATATGATAGTATCGCAATGCGATTGTAATAGCAGATAAGCGACAAGGGGAATGACTGATTTCGCGCCAAGATTTTACCGTCAATGCCGTTAATGAAATGATCAGACTAAGGAGGAAAACAAGAGAGGGAATAGATGAATAATTACAGGCTACAAAATAGCATAATATACTTTCTAACACCATGACAGTGAGTTATTATGCTAAAATTGACCAGTTCTCAAAAGTGAGCATGGCCAGCATCACTCCATACTCTATTTGTTATCTTCGTGTTTTTCTGTTGTCGATAATGTTGACCGTAGCAGTAAATCTCAGTAAACTATCTGATCTAGACTACTATAGCACTTGCAAGCTACAAAGGAAGGCACTTTTGATGAGAATTGAGAAATCTTCAATAATGTGGTGGTCAGAAATCGCTTTTCTTTACTACTTCAATTTTTCTCCACATAAAAACTTATCACCAGAAAAAAACGTATTTCAAAATTTATCTTTCGGTGTCTTTGAGTGTTCCGCTTGAAGAAAAATACCCAATAATGTGAAGTGCTCTGCAAACACATTTGCGTTAGCCGGGATTCGAACCCAGATCTCACTCTTTTCGGGAGCGTATGCTAACCGTTATACTACCGACGCTGTCTTGGTATGTCAGCAGAGATCTTTGAGCGTCGGTGGTGCAACGGTTAGTATACGCTCCCCGAAAGAGTGAGATTTGGGTACGACTCCCGGCTGACGCAAATGTATTTGCAGAGCATTCCACATTATTGGGTATATTACAAGATCATACTATCTCTAGAAGCGGTCAAATTAACGAATTCTGATTGGAGAAAATTGATTGCTGAAAACAGATGAAAACGTAGTTATATGAGTATATTACCAATTTGCACATCAAAACACATAAACCATATATGGCTAACGCTGTCACTTTGGTTATTGAAAATGATTGAGGATTAATGAAAAGCATTGTACAGGTAATGATTACTGGTAAATTTACTTCAACAACTAAACAAAAACTGTATAGAATGAGCAGCTGTAGAAGATAAAAAATAAATCCATGACTCAGAAAGCGCTCATTTTTGCGCATATTTTAGTATTTTGTACAATAAGTTTTATAGTGGGCATGGTACAAATCTCTTTAACAACGGAAAGAACAAACGTCACTTTAATACGCTATCGTACACATGTTATGAATGTGTAAAGTGAGCAAAAGCACGAAAAATAAGACGACAAGTTGACTTGTGACTCCGAAGATGATTAGATAAAATTATGAGGTAGGAAAAGAGGATTGGGAGGTTGACAATGTGATCATTCTTGCACAATGCATCGAGCTTCATCTTGGAATGAAGCGAGAAAGCTTCTGAAGAATGTTCAAGTTTTCTCACAAGATTTGTACAAAAAGTGTACATATCCTCTTCCTTCCAGTTCTTCTCGATTAGAGTGATTACAGCGCCGAGGGTAGGGTGTTCAATAAAGTGCGTCTAAAGTCGTTGATCCGACTCGCTACCCCAGTCAGATAGCTCCTGCACTCTTCGATACTCAGATAATTTGCACCAAACTTGTCCAGAAAAGTGAAAACATTAATTTAACAAATCGATATCTCATTGAAAGCCATTATATTAGCAGATACACACTAAACCATCTCTGCGATACCACGAATGGAATACGATGCATGGAGTGTGCTATGAGATAGATAAATTGATGATATCTTGTTTATTTGCTCTCCGAATTCTCCTATGCTTCCCTCTTCTCAACGTATTTCTATCTTGAAGTCCTTTAAGATGATTTTCTAATGAGCAGTAGACTTCGAAAATATAACTCCAAAATAAATAATTCTTGTAGTTCTGTGCTACTTATATCAAGTAAATCAGTTTTTTAGCAGGCCTTCACTGTTGTTATAAGTTTTCATTTGCTATCAAAAATATTCAGAACTGCGAAGTAGTGATTTTGGTATTCTGTATTTCAAAGGTAGTGACATTTGCAGCACAAAAAAATGACAAGGACAAAAGTTTGAAGGAAGAAAGAAAAAAGAGAAGACTATGAGAAGACTAGCGACATTATGAAATAGTTAGCTAAAGTACCGGAAGGTGTACGAGTGAGAATCCGTTACCATTCTGCTTTTCTGTCTGATGATCAGTCAGTCAGTCACTAAGTCAGTTATTTTCTCTGTCTTTCTGTCTATCTGTTTGTGCATGTGTCTATCTGTATGTCCAACTTTCTGTCTTCATGTGTCATTGTCTATTTGTTTTGTCATAAAGATGAAACTAGCTTTAAAATTTTATTTGTTTCTTATCAAACACGCCGACAATATCATTCAGTTCACGTGTGTGGTCGTTACGAATGTTATTAGAAGTATTGGAAGTGGTTGAATAGTGTTTCACTAACAGCTGTATAAATATCGATGTGATTCGAACAGTAATAGTAGTACTGGCTGCAAATAGCAATTACAGTATTACTGGAGCAACGAGCACTATGGAAAGACACTGTGCAGATTAACGAAATGTCCCCTTACTTCTTCTGCTTGTATAAAGTCGTAATAGTGCAGCTGCACTATGACAGGTTGAAAGCAGTACATCACGCTGAAAAGCTGAAGTGATACTTGCTAGTTCTTCAATAAATTATACCTTTCATGAGCGATGCTAATACTATTACTGTTATTCACACAGCACACCGTAAAATCTGAACTACTGAAGTGCTCATAATCTTGGCTGAGTACTATAGTGTCTGAGATCAATCTAGCTAACTGTCAACGAGTTTTTCAAATTTTCAATGGCTATAGCATCCCTAGGAATCGCTGTAGTGAATAACTATTTATGAACAACATTACATTCTTGTTAGGCCTAATGACACGCAACATTACGCCGACTGAAGAGCTTTTGAAGTACTTTTGGCGGTCGGTTACTTGCTTTACCGCTTCAGGACGAATACCAATGCCAACAATGCTTGCAGCACTTTATGGAATGAGAGAACGCTGGTAGTATAATTTCTGACTGAAGAAATATGCTGATAAGTTACAGCAACGTGATTTTTCTCTGATCACGAAAATAAATGGTTTTCGAGAAGATTATGTTGCGATTTTGCGAATAACTATATTGAATTTGTTTTCTAATATCCAACGTGAGTAGAATAATTTCTACTAGTCATAATTTTTGTCGTTGACAACTACAAAAGATCGTACAAGGGTATAAATTTCAAAAAGGAGCATGAATATATTGTACGAAAATCTGCTCGTTTTTGTCTAATTTTTGAAGCAAAATGTAGGTGTTAAGAACAGCACTGTTGCTGCCATTAATATTGATGATAGCGATATAAATGATTATGTCCGTAATAAGAGTTCTAGTTTTCGTAGTAGATAATCCTTCAGAAAGTTTTGAGGGATGTAAAGAATAGCTGAGGAAGAGTCGTATTAATTTACGAAAAGAAGGCTGTGTGACAATCTTGATAAACAATACTTTGATGTTTTTAAATTTTCAGAAGAGCGTTATTCTGATATTTACTAAATTATTTTTTTAGTCCATCTATATATTGAAGTAAGTGATTTCACCACGTCACAATGACGGGAAGTCACTTGAGTCAATTTTTCCCGATCTCTGCACTGAGATATTTTTTTGCTCAAAAAATTTCTGTTTCTTACTTGAAATTAGAGGTGACTAGCATACATTTTATGATAGTGTGTATTAGAATAGCATTAACTATTTCATAAAGGCAGTAAACTATAAGTATAGTTGAAGCATTTGCTCCATAACATCAGCGCACTTGCACGATCCCGTGGTCAGACCACCAGGTGAATATGGCAATCACTCATCTCTTAATGGATATGGTGAACGTCGGATTTGTCTCTTTTTGAAGGAGAAGGTAAAGAGCATAGTTCCTATTATCTTGTACGTGTAGAATTCTAAAGGATTCAGATCGCACGCGGAAAACTTTTTTTAGTGCTCTCACAATGTTATTTCAAATGGAAGAATAGTGAGTTAATTTGATGAAACCAAAAGCATTGCATCATTGTTCTCTAACCATTTTTAATTGAGAAAAAAAACTTACCTAATCAGCTCATCATTTTTTTTACAAGCCTTTCTTATCCTCTTATCACATCATAGTGTAACACGTCCTGTTTTCCTTATCCATTTTCCCTGTTTTTGGTATGTCAGAAAATCTGTGTATGGGCAGAATGAAGCTTTGGGTAATGCAAATGAAAAGAGGTGTTGAAGGACAAACTAAAATTTCAACGTTATCTCAGCAAAATCGTCACACCATGTTACCATCTTCAATTATTCTGTTAACTCTTTCTGAGTAGGTAATGGCAGAAATCTTCTGTATTCCTCAGCAGTCAAAAACTACTCATCAGAACCTGCTCTTAGTGACTGTTGCTTGTTAGCATAAACAGATAGAGAAGCAATAATGTGTTCAAGATGGTTATCAGATGATAGGGACCGCGGCGGGTCCTTAGAAGTCAAGAGCGGAAATCGTTCACCAATCTATATTATTGCGTTCGTAACGTAAGTGGAATTTTCGCTCATATTTCGCACTCTCTTGTTGCCTGAAATTTACAGAAAATATACAGGATGCTCGATTGATCATCTGAGGAAGCCTTCAGAAAAGGAGCTAAAGCGAACTTTTTCTGCTTGAAATGTTTTCTTCTTTTGTTTCTGCTTTCAAAATCTTCTTACTTGAATAAACTATGAGAACGCTTAAAAGGACCCTTTTTTAAGTTCAAACTATATCAGCTTGGGAGATCGACGATGTATGCGTAGTATTGCAATTGATAGCATTTTCCTCGGACAGTGTTCCCAGGTCTTGTTCCGGAATAAAAAAATTTTATTCTTCAACATATAAGGTCCTTAGAAAAATAGGCAGGAAACAGTTTCAAAAGACTCACACCTTGCAAAATGCTACGGCAATACACACAATTCCGTCTACCGTAATCATTTTATTGCTAATGAATTTTAAGCAAACAATGCAAAGGTGGTCTTGGCAGGGCACGAAAATGATAGAAAATAATCGTAACTATCAGCAATAAAGTTCTTTGTCATAGCGTCAACACTGCTAAAGACTTAAAATGTCGTTGTCTCGAAAATTGAAATGTCAACGATGTGCTTATCTTTGTGTAATTGGAATGCTTGTCATCCAAAAATGAAGCTCTCAGAGGACTAACGCTTTAGATTAAATAAATAGTAAACTTTACAAAGATTTGGATTTCACATTTTTTGGTAATAAAGCGGAAATTCGAAGTTGATTCTAAAAGAACTCATTTTTTCTTCGAATGACTTTTGGCGTCAACTGTCAGCCGGAGAAATGAATAAATTTTTAATTAATTTGTCGACTTCGTGCTTTTGCTTGATCACTAAAGAATATATGATTGATAAGTAATGCTGAAGTAGGAAACATGTGGTCCTTTTATAGCTAATTGTTGAAACTTTAGGCTTTCTCATTCACTCTATCTCAATCTCTCAAAGTGAATTTCTAAGTTTTTCAGCAGAATTATAAGCTGAAGTTGTCAAAATCTACGTTAGTGAAATAGTAAACAATTTTTTCCTAAAGTGTCTTTCAAATTTTCTTTATACGTAACAAAAATATGTTCAATAGGACCATAGATTGTATACGCTCTCACAATCCTCCATCTGGTCATAACTCAAAATAACTTACCCATTATAATATTCGAATAATCAATAAGTTTAGAGAGAAGTAAGCTATCTGAGCAGACATTTACTTTATAGAAAGAAACGCTCATACAGTTTGAATTGTTCGTGTCGAATTTAGGCATTTGAGTTGGTCGTTTCTCATCTGACTGCAACCGCTACTTATCCTCGTCACCTTGTCGTCGTCATTGTTGTCGTCGCTGTCGTTGTCAGCGCCGTTCTATTGCTCGTTTCTGAAGCGTTTTTATATTGCTATTCATCTTATGCTGATGACGATGTATGCGAGCTATTAGGTGGCTCATTTCAGTTGGCTGCTGTTGAACACCACATACAATTGAGCGCATTTATTATTACCTATGTCAAGGATACTGTAGAACAACCATTAATTCTTTTCGCAGAACCTATGTTTAGTGTGGAGTTGAGTGACTTTCATGCTATATTTCAGTGATTATTCCGTGCTTCGAGGGACTGGAAGAGAATTCAAATTGAAAACAGCGGAGTTTTACAAGCTCTTGTGTATCAAAATTCAACTTAGACAACTGTGTTCTTGGAAGACGGTCAACTAAGAAAGTGACACATACAAAATAGAAGCTCTTGAATCGGAACAAACTAATTACTTCGAAGAGCTGTGGAAGTGATTGTGAAACTAAGAAGAAAAATTGAAAAAAAAAAACTGACCAGAAATGTTCTCTTGCAAAGTATTCAAAAAAAAAATCTATATATGAAATAGGCAGGGTGTTGATGAGATCTGGTATTGCATCTTCTCGTTTTGGCCTGATCCAGGACTTCGCAAGCTGGGTTAGGGAAACGGTTTCATCAGCACTTGGCCCAGAAATAGTATATAAATAAAGGGAATTTGTAGTTCTTCGCGAGATTAGTGATTTTAAATGTCTTACTTACTAGTACTAAGATCAAGCAATGCGTCTTCGGTCAACGCCCATTGCAGTTTATGGTTAACAACTTTCATGTTATCAAACAGCTGTGTTATTCAATGATGATAAGCCTCAATTTTTGCCTGATATTTTTCCATTGCAATGCACCTTAAGTCCCATATGGTAGCAGTAGCAGTGTAATAGCACGGTAATGATATACGGTAACGATCGATGGTAATCTGATCTGTTTAACTGTGTCGAGTTCACGATGAGTGAATGAATGAATGACACGAACAACTGCTGCTACCATTAACACAGAGAAGGCCTTCCTGTTATCAAATCTGCTCCGACAAATTCCTTCTTGAACCGATTGAACAGGAACGTTCTAAAAGTTAGGGAAAAGGTCAACGTCAGGGTGATCACCGAATTGAGCGAAGTTTACCAAAATTTAATGAACTCTAAAATAACGCGATTTTTCACGACAAGGTCGCATCTAATAACCACCAAGTGACAGTGCCTTTTTCACTTCTCACTTGAAGACGAGCACTTTGGATTCGTATAATGCTGAAGATAAAGCTTCCCGAATTGATAAATTCTTGAGAGATGCACCATGCACTCGATTCATCAAACATCGTTTGAAGTGAATAGTGCTTATTTGGCCCTTACGATGACTCGCTGTGGCCTACCAATGTCAAGTCAGCGCTGCTATTTTCACAAATATTACTGCTACGAAATCGCCGACCTAAAAGATGGAAGACTTTGAGAGCTTAGGGCGCGGTATCAGAGCACAACAAAGCGTGCGTCGCAGTGCACCTCTCAAACACTGCCACACGCGCGTCCCTGTGGCTACGTGTTGATAAATTTAGAAACTTTTCAAAATACTCAAATATTCGAATGTGTGACTTATCGCATCTTGTGAGATTCTAGTATGAAGGCAGATGGCCACTACGTGGCTTTTGACTAGCACCATAGTTTCTAACAATTGAAAATACTTCGAATTTTCGCGCGATAACTATGCTAGAATATTTTACGAACTGCTCTTTTTCCCAAAGGAAGCTTGTGCGAGATTGGTTGAATGGTGGGTTTAAGCACTAGGTGAATGGCGACTTCCTCATTAGATTGTCACCAAGTGAAAGAAGTATAAGCCGTGTGATTGGATATGGTTTGATATGATACGCTTTTCAGGCTCTAGAATGGCAAAGTCGCCGGAGCTTAAGCTACTAAAGTTAAATGGACAAATACTAACCTATCGCAAATTTTATTTGAAGAAAAGGACATCTCCCAGGACATTTTTCAACATCCATGCCGAGGTCTAATGAAAGTCGAATTTGCGAGCTGTCACAAGAGGCGCATACCGGAATATTTTTGAAGCAAGAAATTATCTGTTAATTTGGAGAACTCGGTAATGTCGACTGGATATAATGGAAAATTGACAGCGCGACAATAGGTGACTAAACACTTTGTGGCGTTTGGACACATTCTACGTCAAATCTACACTGATCAGTATCATAAAAATAAACATCCAGAAATAAAACAACAGGATGGAAAATCGACAATCATCGATGTTGAGCCGAAATAAAGCATCATTACAAGCAGGTGATGAAACGATGGGCGATTGTGTTTACAGATAGAAGGAAGGTGATTATTGTCGTTAATGTTGATGGCGATGTTTCGTCAAAGAACGCCAGATCGTCCAATAACTAAAACAAAATTTGATATTTTTCTATTATGGCGGCGCCACTTGAGGCGTTCCATGAAAACGTATTTTTTGCATTTGCAAAACGCTTCTGCAGTTTATCGATAGCTCAAATCGAGTGAATTGCAATGCCATGTTTAATTTCTCAGATAGCTAATTTTTGCGTCGTTCCAGTCAAAATAAGATTTTGTTGCTCATTCGAAGATTTCTCACTGGATAAAAGTTTTGTTGCAATGAACTTTTGATCGTTAGATAGAGAAAATCGTTCCAGTCATAATGGTTTATTTGGCTTTCGGAAAGGGCTTCTTTGAGCTTTGTAACAACCAAAAATATTGGGTTTCACACTGAGTGAGCACTTCTAGTCGGCGAGGATGTGTGTATAGGAATTCTTTCTAAAAAGCATTTATAAAATCAGAAAGATTTGCTCTATCTGATGCTTAGATTTGCTATTAAATAACTTTTATCAGACGAGAGATCTTCAAATGTAAAATAAAATTTCATTTTGACTGGTGCAGCGTTAAAAACAAGCATTATGAGAAATAAAATATATCTTTCAAATTCACTTGATTTAAGCTATCAGATATTCATAAACTCGTCAAATAACAATAAAGAATACGCTTTTGTAGAAGGCCTCAAGTGGAGCCACCATAATAGAGAAGTACCCAAAATGTTTACTAATTGAATTCTGTTAATACTGAAAATTTTGAGATTAACATCGATTTTAAATTACTGTAAGTCGTTACCGACAGGAGAGAGTTTGTCTTTAATCCGTGATCGCAATCTATTGACCGATTTCTAAAGAATTATGCCTTGTGGATTTCAAAATAAATCCACTGGTATAGATGGTTATCCGTCTAACAAAACAAAAAGTTTAAGAAAGAATTTTGTTGGAGCAAAAAAGAACTTTGATCTTGCTACTTTGTCTAGTCTATATCTTCTCCATAATCACTCACCAACCTAATTACTTGAAGGATTACCAATTTTCTTGAGAAAAAATGTCGATCTATTCTTCAGTCAGCATTTATGACTGAAACAGTTTGTTCATATTATAACTAAATAGTACAAAGGTAGGTTTTTAGATTATAAAGGAACCAGATGACTTTTAGCTTACTACAAAACCAATTGACTTTACACTTAGTTTTGATGACAATAAGATTATCGCGGTCGATTATACTGTGAACATGGTTGTTTAGAGTTGCGTAACACAGCCTTACTGCTAGGCACGTGTTCACCAGTTGCCGATTGTGCAATTTTATATCAGTTGATGCATATAGTACATATTTATGTACACACTAGTATATCTTTGCACTTATCCTCTCAAGACCACCACACTGTTCGTACAAGCGCACAGAAATTCATTAAATTGATATTTGGTACGACGTGTACCTGCGCTGTCATACGATTATTTAAGACTTTTTCGGCGAAAAAAAACTTTTTTCTTGAGCTTTTAGTGGATAATCAAAAAATATCTATATTTTCGATATACCGCTTGATTTTTAAGAAAGCTTCTTCTTACTTAATAGTTTCGGAAATAAAATTATATTTCAAACTCGGTTTTATTTGCTTGCTCGACTAGTATCTGTGAATGGCTTTTCTTGATCTTTATAGTAGTCAATCGATAGCTCAAATCTGGAAAATTTTGGAGCTACATTGTTTTTTTAGAAAGGTCTTCATAAACCGGTGTAAGAGCAGGAAGAAAATTACGTTTCACGCCCGAAGTAGTTAGCCCGTCGTTTAACTACATAACGGTTTTATTGAATTTGAGCGTGGTCTCAATGAAACACTCGAAATAAAGGTTTTATTGATGCCTATGAGCAAAGATCATAAGTTAGAGGCACTTAATCGTTACAGAAAAATAGAATGTCACAAGGAGAACTTTCAAAAAGATATTTCTAGTAAAAAGAACCATCACGTGTCAAAAATTCCATATATTCCATGAAGAAACGCATCCTTGCAAAAATTCACTTTTAACTGTCATTGAACATTATTTTTATTCATCAGTGTTTTATAGCCATTTGATAGGATAAAAATGGTGATTTTATTACTAAATTTGTATTGAAAAAAGTTCCATGGTATGCTACACCAGCGAAAGGAAGATAACGTTTTGCTTTCGGTGCCATTGTCCGTTGTTTAAACTTCACAAAGGGTTTTGGTAAAGTTATACAGAAAAAATCAGATTCTAGGAAAACTTTATGTCACGAAAAGATAAACTATTGTTGAAGGGAGTTTTACAAGCGTATTTTTGTCGAAAAGAACGCCTTTCATTGTGGAAATCCCTAATTTTTAAATACTAAAGCCACATTACTGGGATAGCGGCGTTTTTGCAACTTTTTTCACATTTCTTTCGGTGAAATTGTAAGAGTGTGATTCGAAGACACTTTTCTATATTGTGTGAATTTCAGAAGAAGTTTTTCCGGAAAATACTATAGAATATAGTCGGAGTAGGCCTTGATAGAGTTCGCATCATCACATTGAGGATTCTTCGGGAAGAATACATTATCTTCACCTAAGTTTTTGAAACTTCTTGTTGGTGATGTAGAGTTTCTACTCAAATTATTCACAGTCAGCAGCCTATACAGTTGACATAAGTCAACAACAAATTACCTCGACTTATACATTAGCGCCGATCATCATGTCACCCGGATGCCATGCCGGGAACCCGAGAGGACTGGTTAAAAAGATGAAAAGACGACAGGTTCTGCTCGACTGACGAGACTGTGAGGTCGAAACACGTGTATCGAGCTGTACAAGAGCCCATTACCAGACCACATGACATGTTGGCTGAAATAATAATGAAGAGATCTATTGAAATTTGAGCGCGGTTTTAATAAAACACTCGAAATGAAGAAATACACTACACTAATAATCTAATAATGATATTACGTGTTTTGAGGCTATAAAGTCTAAGTGCTATACAGACGCTTGTTTCGTCCTACCAAGACTCATCAGCAACACCGTCCTCGGTTCAGCTGATCCCTTGAGGCTATACTCCTCTATGGAGGAATCGACGCGGAGCAATAAATCACAGCAAGTCAGATGATGGAATTACCTGATATTGTAGTGACCAGCAGTTGAGCTTGTGACTTTACATTACACTACATTACAATACATCAAAATACACTACATTATTGGCCAAAGTTTCTAAAGTGTTTTTTTTCCATGAAGTTTAGAAGGTAACTACTTCGTAATTTCCCCAGGCAACCACTTCGGAAGGCACATCTTCGAATATCGTCAATTTTGAGTAGCAGCAATGAACAAATAAGAAGTATCCAGCACTCGCTGGATTGTTCAAGAACGTTTGTAGCTTTTCGCAGAGGGTCCTTCTGCAACTCAAAAGTATCTGACTAATATTCGCATAAGTGAGCTATACACCATTCGTAGGAATCAACAAAGTCACGTATACCAAGCGATGAAAGTGGAGGAGGATACCCATGCATTTTGACTGTTTGTGGTTTATCGGTTTCAGGTTTGTGGTTTATCGGTGAATGGCCACAACTACTTGCACGTGGTCACATTATAGTTCTTTTGAGAGTTTGGAACATAAAGGGTATAGGGGATCGTCCTGAGGGCAATCAAAATAATGCGCATAACATGAAAAATCAGGGTGCGTCTAGTGGCAAAGATTGCAATCCCGATTAATGCTCACGGTAAAGTATTAGTGGATATATGAATATGAAAATAGCATGTATCACCATTTTCGGGCAACTATTCATTGTTATGTGATTTTCAATCGTCGGATAACATTGAATACAGTATATGAGAAATTTATTGAGACTCGAAGATTTTCATCGTAACCCTCTGTACAATATATTACAAGCGGCTGAATGCCAAAGACAGTGTTAATAAACTAGTGTTATATTCATGCTCAAAATGCTGTACACGCTCTAGAAGTATATGGGCTTGGAGGGTAAATCGTGATATATCAAAGTGAGACAAGAAGTGCTGTGCAAAAACTTTTGCGTCAGCCGGGATGCGAACCCAGATCTCACTCTTTGCGGGAGCGTATGCTAACCGTTGCACCACCGACGCTTCTGTAGAGCACTCTACATTACTGAGTACAATATAGGAGCATACCACCGCAAAAGGCGGTCAAATAAATGAAACCCGATTGGAATGAGAAGCTCTGAACTTTCGGGAACGGAGAAACGAACCTTGTTGGAAAATCGCGTACCGTTTGCGATTTGCGTAGGGCGCAGCGATTTTTGCTCCCGCCCGAAGCGGTTAAACTAAATATCTATAACGTGATCCTGGGTGTCCGCTGCTTCAGTTGCTGCTTAATGATCTAATGACCTTACGCAGCACTGTCTGTATAAGGTTCATCACTTAGTGCTTTATTTGAAGAGCGAGGTATTGACTGTATAAGTCGCACTGAATGGCGGAATTTCTGTTTTGATTAAGTTGGGCAAGTTTTCCACATCGATTTCGTCACCGTCACAAAAAATAGCTATTTCAGGGTATTCAATCACAATATGAACTAAAAATTTTTGTTTCATCAAAGTAGTCCTTGGCAAATACCAGTTCTGGAAGATTTTGATCAGGAAGAACCACCAGTCATCATGGATATATTGATGCGAAAGCAAATGCTGGCTATCATCTAATTATTTTTACCTCGATTGTGAAAGCCTGGAGAGTTTACTTATCTTCAATGGATTCGCCTTACATTTGAGTTCATTGTCATCGAATGTCGCTAAGGTGACAGGATCTATGTAAGAAAGGCCGAGAAGATGTTTTATGTTAACCTACTGATGAATTAAATCGGTGCTGCTGTTCATCTAGTCAAATTTGCTGGCAATTTGTCGACGTGGAGTGGTGAAAAACGTGCTAAATCTGTGGCGCGAGACAGAGTGACCGTACCAATGTGTTTTGCAGGGTGTCTCTGACCACTGAGCCACATGTACCTTTTTCATGGTGTTCGAAAAGGGCCATACAAAATTTATCACTTTAACACAAGCACCCTGTAACTCTGGATGTTTCCAAAACTCTTCACAGAGAGTTGCAGTCGAATGTGGCTATATGAAGTTTCGAAAAAAAACCTCATACCAAGAGAATAGTGGTTTGTGAAGTGTAATGGCACTGCCTCGGTTTCATAGATAGCTGATAGAATCACAATGTATGATAGTAATACTTGAAAGCCGACTTTGTTGATTCTCGAAAAGAACCGTTTATAATAGTTTTTTTTATGATCTAGCACACAGCACGGCGTTGACTATAAATTTTATTCGGCACGTCTCGACAGGTTTCGTCTCCTTCAGAGTCAGTGACTGGATTAATTGCTCACAATTTTTCGTCTTCGTTGTGGTGTTCGCCTCGATTATTAAAACGCTAGTTAAATAAATTTTATATATCAGCTTCGTGGTGTGTGCTAAATCATACAAGAAACCATTATGCAATATATAATATATATTGAACTATATAACTATATTGATTCTTCCGTGGTTCTAAGAAAGCACTCTAAAGAGCGGTGTGATATTTCATAAATACCAGCCAAGAGCAATCGAGTGTAGAATAGTGCCGATCTAGTGATTTATTTCACTTGACGGTACGCGTGAATCCTACGTCGTTGCCTAGTCTATGTAGGGAATGGAACACCTTCGAGAGGATTAGATAAGGTGAATGGTACTTCCCGACTGATGAGGCTGTAAAGACCAAAGCACATGTATCGGGCTCTATAAGTTGTTCATAAAAGACCACATGACATGTTGCCTCCAAATTAATTATCAATTATAGAATCAATCACTGCATGACTGAAAGACGAAGCCGAAAAGAATATTATAAGATAGAAACTAAGCAGTCGTTTTGATGGAGTATTTTTCGATATACAATGACATTTCTGTCGATACTAATTGGCTTGTGAGGTGTTGATAGTTGGTGGTAGTTTACGTCTAGTGAGGGGATCTGCAAGGAATTGCTAAGCGAATGAGACGATCAACAACAATTGGCGGCTCGCCGAAAGCATGATGTCATGATGAAGTATGGATCGATAATTAAGAATAGAATATTCACAAAATCTTATGTTTTTTTTTTGACAACCATGCACGCGTTAACTAGAACAGAATCTATTGAATACAATACAATGCAATACTGCCTAACTTTTGGGAGATTTTACCTTTTTCAGAGTGTGGAAAAATCAATTCATATGCAATCTACTCACTCAAATACTATGATAACTCCCGTAGGAAAAAATTGATGCATAAGCTTTGGAATTTGAATAATTTTACCAAATCAAATTAAGTTTGCTCAAATTTGATACTTATATAATTTAAGCCCAATTTGACAATTATTAATTAAATAAGTGTGGCTTAAACTCTCCGATATCTACCAGTTCTTTTGTTATTGAAGCTAACAAAGTTCCTTACTGAGTAGATTACTCGTCAATTTGATTTTCTACGCTTTGAAGAAGGCCCAAACGCCGGCCACTTTTATTTTATGATAGTACATTCCATAAATTTTACCGTTGACCACCTCCTGTTTGCTAATGGAGAACACAACGGATTATATGATCTGTTCCGAGGTCAGTGGATATTTGGTTGTGGGTATTGTCTGTGAGATCTCAAGCAGGAAGGCTCTTCATATGGTAAAACGTCGCATGAGCGAGAAAGGAGAAGAAAGAAAGTAAAAACGGAAAAAGAAAATCTTGAATAGAAAAGAGCAGCAACGTCAACAAGCGAAGAATAGTCGTTCTAGTCGGGTCAGGATAGCTAAAAGGATATCAGTGTGAATGAGTCAGTTCGAGAGTCAAAGAAAATTTAGATGCAAATAATCTTGAAAGCTCTAAAAATACTTCAAAGTCAAAGTAAAATTGACTGCGGGAAGTGATCTTAGGGAATCATTCACTTACAACAGCGTTATTATCCATAGGAATCTTCATCGTGTCATACCGCCTTTTTCTATTTCTTGAAAACAATTCCACGTCTGAAAGAATTAAAAAGATGGCTACTATGCAAATAGAAAGTGGTGAAAAGCTTTGTAAGCCCTCAAGAACGAACGCCAACTTGTGCCTTGACAAAGGTGGTAGCCTGAAGAAGCCTATAAATCGCCTGAAGAGCTGCAAACGAACGAAACAAATGTAAAACTTTGATGTAAACCAGTTAATATTCATTTCATGTTCGATTCAGATTGAGGTTCACAGGCCTATGGGTGTATACTATATTGGAAAGGCAGAAAAATACTGCTGACTTTTTTGTGTTTAGTCCTATAGTCTGTCTATAGTAGCTGTTCTCAATAAAATTCATCTAGATTACGCTAGAACTCCTTGTAATGTCAAGACAGTCCAACTCCATTTTGTGCACCACTACCGTAATCGCGTATCAACATCGAATAGTCGCTTCTTCTGGCGTACATCTGTCATGGCGATGAGTGCTACAATTCAATAGGTATCGTTATTCAACAGGTGGTTGGTTATTAACAGCTGGTGGTTTCTTGTTGACCGATTGTCGCTGTTATCGTCTTCATCGTTATCAATGGTTGAAATCAGCAGCAGATGTAAAGCAGCTGTGTGAACGCGTTAGTGGTTGGCAGAGAAGGCACCAGTGTTTTTCCTAGTTTCTGTTATCTCATCGTTATTTCCTGTGTGAGATCAATCAGGGACTTCCAATGAGTGGATGACCAAATTCTAAAGGAGTATGCCACCATTAAGTCTTTGTTTATAGACGGTGCTGACGTCAAACCGTGTGACAAGTGTTTGTATGATTTATAAGAGTACAGAACTTTTTTTTTAGAAAATTGCTCCCAATCTACATCGGCAAACCTGTGATAGTGAATTTAAGAACTGCTTCATTTCGCAAATGGGTGAAAATCCAAAAAAAAATTTATATTCACTACGTCACAAAACTTTTTAAGAAAGAATTTTACAATTCTAAGGGCAATAAAAATAATAGAAAATCACCGTCGTCTCATGCACTAGCCGTCATCAGAAATTGAAAAAACGACGAGATTAAGTTTGCTATGTGGAAGTCAACGTTTTCGCTCGTATTGCATATCATATCTATGTACCCGTGATGGCAAATACTTATCAAGGAATTCCGGGAATGTAAATTACTTTTGAAGAAACGTTTTAGAGGCTTCGTTGCTTTATTAGTACTATAGATAATTCATCGAATGATGTGGATAGTGTTTCTGCCGTTTTGTGCTTCCTGCATCAGATCCGTTGACGGAGATTGCTAAGAGCTACCGAGCAGATCAGTACACGTGATAAAGGCAGAGCGAGAGTCTCGACGGCGTATTGGAAGAATGTAGTGAGCTTCCGGAAACGGTGATATCGCGGGTTGAAAGTACCTGAGGTTTCAAGCTTCGTTCATATCTGAACACTTTGTAATTATATGGTTATTATTACATAAATACATTGAGGCTCTGAAGAAGGTGTCTTGCCGCAACGTATGTCACGGAATCCCATCAGCACCAACACCGACAGATCATACCAAGAAGATCTCTTCCGAATGACAATTCGATTCAGAAGAGATCACGCCTCAAACATAACCACAGCTAGATGTCTATCGCATCGGTAGATAGCACTGACCATCAACAGCTATCGTGTTGCCTCGGATACGATGTGGCGGCTGTATTTGTGAACGTCCTCGTGGCCATCCGGTGGCTAGTTCTTCCATTTCGTTGAGGACTGCAATCATGACCATTGCGTAATCGTGAGGTCATCACTGACTTCGCAAGATTGCCATCTGAAGATGCCGACACTGGTTGCGTCATAGAGCCGAAGCTCATTTTAAGTACTGTAAATACAAACGATTAGAGCGTATGTCAAGCTATCGATTACAGTTATCCTATGAACAATTAGATGGGGCGTTAATTTTCTGTGAAAGGAAGTATTAGAAGGGACGTGCACTTGGAGTGATTAAAGACATTTTTTATTGTAGAAACGCCGTAGTTAAGAAGATAACTCAAATAGCGATGTTGAATCAGTTTGGCAGTCATAGCGAGCACTTTTCCAAAGGTCTCATTCAAAATTTGCGGATCCCAGATGCGGATTTGCCGTCGCATGGTTTCTTCACATCCGTCATCCACAGAGCTTTCAGAAGCATATCGTGCAGATTGGTTAACAGTTTGAAGATTTTGGCTTATTTTAGAAATGTCGACACACGGTGGGTGAATCTATTCTCTTTAGTCGAAAGCTGGTACTGGAATAGTCGGTGTGAATAGTTCCCAGGTCTTCTAAATCGGAGAGAGCTTCTCAATAAGTCGTGTGGCACTTACTGCGTAGATAACAAATTTGGATGGCTAAGGTTAAGATTAAGCAAATCTTAGTGGCTCTATTGAATGGCATTAGTGTCACTGTGACGCCCGTACCCAGCAACCTATCCACTGTAGAAAAAAACGAAGTGTAACACTACAAGTATTGGATGCTTTTATTGATCAAATATTCATAGTGTATTGTTTTGTTAAGAGTAAATGCCCCTCCATTCCTCTTCTACCTCAATCAATACATCTGCAGTATACAAGTGACCGTGGATTCAATCACAAGCCCGTGGGTCAGCAAGCCTTCCATACTTCCTGAGCCTTAATGCTTATACCAGACGTATCTGAGAGGATGATAAGTTCGACTCGAACATCGGTAGATCGTCGCAAGTGATTGTTCAAGTCTAACAGTCTAAGTTTTTTTCTTCTTGCTGATATTTTTATGAAAAAAACTCGTTGCATAGAGTGCTATCACTCATGCGATAGCATACATTCCAAAAAATTCAAAAAAGTGCTTCTTTTTCCGAAAATCTCTTTTGATAACGCTGTAGGAGTAAGGAAAGTTGGATATTTTCTAAAATTTTGCAGCATTCTAAATATAATATTTTACGCTGAACAGGAAGTTTTCCTAAAGAGTGTTACTAATCATTCGAAAGCTTAGATCTCAAGCTAGCGCTTTTAGTAGCAGCTTTTTTGTAAAGACCCTTTTATAACGCTGTAAGATTTCAAATAAAATTATGTTTTACATCGGCTACGCATTTCAAACATTACTTCGCTGAGGGCACAAAAAGCACATGAGCGTGTAGAGAAAATCTTCTAGTGTTAGAGTCAGACGTTTAATTTGTTTTTTTCAAAATGGAGAAACAATTCTTAATCAAATACACTTCACTTCAAAGCCATCGATTGATATCTGAGCCTGCCTTTTCATGAGTGTGCTCCGTAGCTCAGCCACTGGATTCTCCGCCCCCTCCCCCAGATGCTGTAGAATTCTAGAAAAGATCCGAAAAGTTTTGTGCCTTACACTTCACACGGACAGAGCTCTTTTTTAAACTATAAGTAATCATTCGATATCGTAAGTATCAATGATTCAAACGTTGTGCTTGTTTTCTGGTAGTACCTTTAACAGTGGAAATAGGATCGAGCTTTACATTTTCGGCGGTCTTATTTACCAGCCATTTCACGGGGCGGGGCGATGCGGGACGATTGATCGCACTTGACATGTTATTGTTCAATTGTGATTTTTCTTCCTTTATAGAGAAACTCCAGACAAAGCGAATGACTAGAATACTGTGTAAATTTCTCCACATGTTGCTATGCTTTTTGTGTTTCCAGCGAAATGCGGAGTATAGAAATGAAGACGCACGAGGATATGAAACATAATTTTTTTTCTGAATGCGAGAGCGCTATAAAAGAGTGATTTGGGAAACCGGCCACGTAGGGCTGTAGAAGTTCAAATCGTCCACATCCGTCGATTCATGCTGTATTCCCTTTGTCATTAGACAATCACTCAATAACGCCCTTTGTAATGAGTACTGTCTACTAATGCTACTCTATTCAAACAGTGCTACCTTCCTTGGAATAGACTCGATGCGACTCCGAAGGTACACCGCAAAATTGGACAGTCGGAAAAGAGTTTCATTATATTAGTGTGCAATCTCAATGAATAGCGAAAAAGTATTTATGAGCATGGATTAAGCTGGTTTCTTGCGACACATAGTTGCTATGGAGAAGTTTATTCAACACTGGCTGATATTTTAGCAATTGCGCATTTAAGAGCCTACATAGATGAATGTGGCAAGTGTATGGCCGGCTAAAGACTCCCGCAAAACAGACAAAGTATAATCCATGAATAAATCCAAAGTTTCTGAGACGTTTTGCATCTTTGCACCACGATTACGGCAAAGGCGCGCTACCAACACACTATGTCTGTACCTTTACAACGGTTCACAACTGGTTCTTTTATTGGAGTTCGCCAATTACTGAGGGAATATTAACATCATCACTAGTCATACTCTTTATCAAGCTCATTTAGAGTTTCTAACATTTTTGCCTTGTACCTTGCATTACTTGTACAAGATATGTGAAAGGTTATGAAAATTTATATTTTGTTATTTTCAGCATCTATGATTTTTTATGAATGCTGATAAATTTATTAGATTCTTTGTTCAATTTTAGTCTAGAATCTGCTTTATTTATTTGTCTACTTTCAAGTGTGCTCAGGTTATAGGTTCTAAACATCAACGTATAGCAGCACTTGAGCTGCACAAGACAGGAATGAAAACGGCCGACATCGTTAAGATCGACCGGATTCAAATTAGTAAATGTCCACAAAGCCATAAAACGTGTGCTAAAGAGACTGGAGGGATTAAGAACCGTCCTCGAAGAATTCGTCCAACCATCCCGCTTACTCCGGAAAACATTCAAAAGATTCGCTGCGAAGTCCAACGAAATCGGAGCTACAATGCGCAAAACGGCTCGAGAAGCCCGAAAACAGCGAGTAGAGCGTCTAAAACATTGTGAAAATTAAGCTGAAGCTGCACAGTCAAGATGAACAAAATTATGGAAGGAAAACGGTTCTCAAACGCTCGTCAAATGATTCGTTCTATAGCTGTTGCTCGTTCGTCGTAGATGCCTTTTACGGTTGAAAAAACATCCATGGTGGTTTATTACAAAAGCGGCAAAATTGAGTCAATTTCCAAAAAGGGTCAGCAGAACTTTGTAATTACAAAAACAATGGGCCCAGTTATTTTCCGGCACCTATGATGATTTTACCCGATATGTGCGCCACAGGAAAAACATCGTTGGTCTTTATCGACGGAAACGTCGAAATTAAATATGCCAATTATCAGCAGCAAGATTACGAGGCGTATTGGAGACTGGAGTAGTCAACACTTTGGCGTCGACGGATTTATGCTCTAGCAGGACTGGGCTCCTGTGTATTCGTCAAGTTCAACGACTGCAATCTGTCAAGAGGTATTTCCAGGCTTTTGAGACAACGGCATTTGGTCGTCAAACTCGACAATTCTTAACCAAATAGTGCGATTCGTGTGATCCGTACTCCCTGCGGTCCACACTGGAGGAAAAATTTTCACCTACTTGCTACACTAACGTAGACGCCCCTAAAGGCGACTTTGACACGCGCTTGAGACGGATTCACGGTGGAGACGTGTGCGAGCATCCTTAAAAATCTTAAAAATCTTTGCAAGCGACTTCTCAAATGTACAGAGGCCAAAGGGGAAAATTTTTAGAATATGTTATGAACCTTTTCGTTTATTGTTGCAATAGGTGATTTAGTGAACGTAATTTTTCTTCAAATAAATAAATTCAATTGTTCATGCAGTATCTCTTTACTGTTGAAATATCTGAAGGAAATATCAGGACTTTTTACGCACTCCAGTTTTTTTCATATCTTCACATTGTTATTATTTTAGTGTTCTTTTATCTAACCGTCTTAAGCGATGGTATGATATTAAGGATATACCCAATGAAGTTAAGTGATGTGCAAAACTTTGACGTCAAGCGCGACTCGAACCTGCACTTCACGCCTTCCGGGAGCGCGTGCTTAACCGCACTACCGGTGTCTGCTTTGTCAGTACTCTTTCTACGCTACAACATAGAAAGTATGGTGGCAAAACAGGCGTCGGTAGAGCAGTTGGATAGCACGAGCGCACGCAAAGAGTAAATTGCAAATTCGAGTCTCGCTGATGTCCAAGTTTTGCACATCACTCAACATTATTAGGCGCATTTACGATTTTCATTTCTATAAACGCATCAACTCACGCTTAAATCTGCTTTATAGCAACGACGAAAACGTTACTGTGTCGAATTCTACACAAGACAATATTCTATACACATTGATTGACAGCTTGATAATGTAAACTGACTCGACAATGTATTTCTCAAGAGCATTTAACATAATAGAGAATATCCCAGAAGAATAAGGACTATTATGCATAATAGAGAAAATCCTAGAAGAATAAGGACTACTACGCCATCTCAACAAAATCCTCCCCTCGTATGAGTGACAGATGAAGGGCAACCAACTAAAGACTACAACCTGCTTCCTAATGGACTTAAAACCTGTGTCGAACTAGCACCAGCTCCCCAAACAAGAAGTTCAGATCGCATCTCCACTACCACTAAGGAATTGTTCAAGAAGAGAAAAAACTGGAGTTTGATCCCTCTGCAATACATCTTACTAGGCTTTACTAGGCTGATAATAAAAGCTAGTTGTAGAAGATTTTTTCAGCGGGCTTACATCGATATGGGAAAAAATGCTACTAAAAAGCCGTACAAAGAAGATCTAGTCTGAAGAAATTCCGTCGCTATCTCGGAAATCCGCTGATGAATGTAGATGGGATCATAATCACTTCATGCTATGAAGTATAACTGATAACTGAAAAGTTCTATACCATCATTTTTGTTCTATAGTCCCCATATTGAACCTCAAATCTTCACATGCGAGAAACCACAAACGCATCTAATCTCTGAAGTTTGGTTTGTGACTGAAAGCATGAAGGAGACACACTCCAGGACCTGATGATACCATTGCTGATTTCCTTAGAGCTGGTGACCATAATCTGCACGTACTCGCAAGATGTATTGCATCATATCTTCAGCGGGGAAAAATCCTAGACCAGTAGAGGACAACACGCGCAGTTATGTACCCAAGAAGGGTGACAGTAGGAGTCTTCCTAACTACCGCACAATATGCTTGTTGAGTGTACTCTGCAAGCTCTTCAGGAAGATCGTCCTTTGGTACATATCGAAGATCTCTAATGAGGGCACCCAGTTCAGCGAGCAGAATTCGAAAAAGATTACATACATTACATGGACCACATCGAAGTCGTGCCATGCCACAAGTCATTGAGGTCTGTCGGAGGTACTGTATACCTCTTGTTCTAGAACTTATGCGTGTGAGTTGATGTTTAACAGCGTCAAATCGATTGTAATCCTGGCAGAGCTCGACGATCAAGGTATACATCCGTCGTATATACGAGCATAAGCTGACTGCTATCGAAATTGCAGCATAAGAATATAGATTTTCATCGACTTCTCTTCACACCCATGGAAAAAGGGGTTTTACCAGGCCACACGGTATCGTCAAAGCTATTCACTGCTGCACCACGATGGATAATGAATTCGTTTGATTAAAACAAGAAAAGTTTACGTAGTAATGTGAAACTCCTAGCAAACCACGTTTCATAGTGGATGACATCGCTATCTTTTCGATATGTGTCAGTGAAGCAGAGATGATGATAATAACTCAACGAAGCGGGAATAATGATTGGGCCAAGCAACGAAGACAGAGTTCAAGCAGAGACGATGTCAAAGGAATTAAAGGAAGCCGGAAAGAAGATCAAATTACGTATCAATAGGGAATACCTAGTTCATAAATAACTCATGGTGCAAAGGTGAACAAAATTGAACTGAATGGTTCTCTGATTGAGAAGATCACATCGTAGGTGTCCCTTGGAAGTTCAGTGAACATGGAGAACAATATTAAAAAGATTTGGACACGTGGACCACATTCGGGCTTTTTAAAGAAGTCATGAACTAAAAAGCGGACCCTAAACTCAGTGCTCACCTTGTCGATTCAACAGTTTTTAGAGCGTTCTGTTAATCAGTAGAGACGTGGGCTGATAATCAAGCCCAGTCAAGACTATTGCCAGCAGTTCACAGAGCGTTTGACGATATATTCTCAAATTTTTGGCGCTCTTGACGTTTAGTCGGATTGTGCAGCTTGGTTCTTCGAAAACTATTCCGTCTTTGTGATACGGAAAAATCTACACAATAGCGAAATATAGATGATTAGGTCACATAATAAGAAGTACAGATGACAGATGGACGTAAAGAACTGTGGAGTGGACTTCAAGAAAATGCAAGCGTACTCTTGGAAGACCGCTTAAACTATGAGCGGTCGTGCCTGCGGCTAATATAAGCCATTTGAATCCCCAGATGACATCGAGTCTGGAATCACAGAATGGGCGGTGTGTACATCGCCATGTTCGAGCTAGACCTCCACGAAGGAGGACAACTGCGCGAGAGAGAAACGAATGGGAAGTATGCTGGAGCTTGAACTATCAATGAAGACAGGCCGCCCAAGTATTCAAGTAAACATGTTGCATTTTCACGCATCAAAATTGTCTTGCCTAATAGAACAAAATCTTAAAGTAAGAAAATTTATGGAAAAACAGATGAAAAACATGTACTCAGATTGTGCTGTTCAATACCCGACAATGTTGAATACACAGAGAAAGACCTCCGCCGTGGAAACCTCTTTGGAAAAAAAAAGCAAAAAGCATAAAAATAAGAACTCACAATAAGGCAGATAAGCACATGGTAAATGTAAGTAAACGACTAGCTTCTAAAACATTGGTCAAAATGTGGAGCTCATGTAAAAGAGTAGTTTCAAAGGAATATTCATTAATCACTGCATTCATAACACTTTTGTCATTTTCGTTCGATATGCTGATATCAGTCGAACATCATTAGAAACAAATTCTGGTAGAACAATGTTCGACACTCGGCAATCGACAAATTTTAACAATGGTACGACGTCGACCTAAATTGACGAATATTACTGCCCAAGATAATTTTGAAAAATTGCTTTTGGGAACTATAGTTATATTAGGATCTAATAAATGACCGCTTTATCACACCCTTTACGTTCTTATTCACCAACACGGATATTCACGATGAGAAGGTGTTGGTGACTTCCGTTTGGATGTCTAACAAAGAACAATCCACGCCCACGGCAAAATTTTGAGGGACTATATGATGAAAAGATCAACGTTATCAGCGATGAGCACTCCTCAGGGATGTGCCATCCATTTGACTTCATCAACATAGTTAGAGGTGTCTGAATACATATCTGGGCTTTAGGATAACTTGCGGTAACTTGCGATTGCTTCGGTTCACTTCTACTATCCTCTTAGTGATTATGTTTACTAGAAATTTATCGAACCTGGACGGATAGAAAGCTTAGTGAGCCTAGGATGCGGCATGCGGGAGGGCACCACCAATCACTGTCTTAAAAGCACCTCTACGCCAAAAACTAATGAAAAAAAATACTGTACCAACATTTGACTTTCCAGTTCTTCTATGAAGAGAATCCTTTTTAACGGCTCTGACCCGCGGTAGGAACGAATGGGAAACTTAGCGATTCGGTCACTCAATAACTAATGGATTACAGGTTCAAGGAAGATTTGGCGTCTTTAACGATGCTCAACTCACGCCCTTTTCCACCAGTCAAAATCAACAAACTGAGCAGTTTCTTTTCCACAGAACATAATCTTTACCCAGAAATTGACTTTTCAATATTCTATTTCTTACGCAATAATGATGAGCAGAGGTTGAGAACCTTGTGCATAGCAATCAAAATAACAATTCAGTCCTGTAAACTTCAGTTTTGCGAAACGACATAAAACTGTAACTAAAGCAGATCTCCTTTAAAATACTCCAAAAATTCTTGACATTCACAGTCAAAAACTAACATCCAATGATCATACTTAAAACAACCATGGAAACCTTTTAATTGGAAGAAATCCATTCAGTGACGTTTCTTGAGTATCCTACCTCAATCCGTTTACACAAGTAATATAAGGTACTGTATTATCCTTGTTGCACCGACATTTTGCAGCTTTAGCAAAAATTTAAAGTTTCATGTTCCCAAAGTTTCATTAGTATCAGAGTGTTTCTTGAGGGAATGCAAAACTTTGTGTATTGGAAAGGGTTTTTAGCCTCAAGACATCCTCACCTTTTCAAATGACTGGAAATCATTAGCATAAATTTATTAAGTTGTCTCATACTTTCTTTCGCACTATTGTTTTATTCACTTCTTTCTGTTTCGAACTTGGTTATTGAACGCTCTAATAACATCTGTATACGGCCCACCATCGCTTACCATATATGTAATCGCAGAGTAATGTCTCATGTAAATCTCATTCAATGAGAGACCACGACCACGCTGTCCAGAGTTTAGCTACATAGTGCGAAAGCGGCTCCCGAAACGACTTTGAAACTTCCTCCACCAAAGTAACGCTCGACATAGAATTGAAAAGTCGACTTGCCACGATATCGAGAAACTGGGCTGGGTCATAGTACATTATCAACGTATAGCTCTGATATTTCTCCAACAAATTATCATCTCTTGAGTGTCCTGAAGCAGCACGCGCGAAGGAAGAAATTTAAGCGCCACACCAAGCTCAAAAGTGAACTTACTGACTTCTTTGATCGAAAGACTCGTCCATTCTGGATAGTTGATATCCTATGTCCATTCATCTAACAGTTTGATATCATTAACCCTTTCGGGACCGACACTTGTTATAGTTATACGCAGTGCAAACAGCTGATTTTTGATATTTGATTAGGGTTTTTTCATCGCTTTAGATAAAAGTCTGGGGTTTCCCGTAATATTTCGATATTTTAAGATTTTCCTTACACACTCGTATGCTTTTAAGAAAAATGTAACGTTATGTTTGGAAAGGATAGCTCTCTTTTACTGCGATATTACAGTGATATTGGCATTTTGTCAATCGTAGTGAGTCAAGCGCATTAGAGGAAGACCACCGACCCGTTGGTCCGATTTCTTCACGAAAGCTGTAGAAAAAACATATGATGCTCAGCGAATCCCTAAAGCAAGGAGGTCCCACTGGGCTACTCTTGTACGCGATAGCGAAAAATGGAAGTGTTGCTGGTACCCGCTCGACTTACTCGACGATCAACGGGAGACAGGTGATGCGACAGGTGAATGCGTTGTACAAAAAATATAGTGATATAAATTGATCAGTTTTGATATATTTTATTACAAACAACACTTAAGAGTTATAATAGTACTGGAAATTAGAAAACAACGAACATTATGTCGAAAGAAGCTGCTGCACGATGCATGCAATGCCAGGTCATCGATAATTTTCACTATAATCAAGTTTTTATAGCAGGGTATCGTTCATTTCTAATAAATTATATAATGGTGCACACGAGAAAGATGGGAACTTGCTGATTACAGGAGATTTCTGTCCAAAAAGAGTCAGTCTTGTTAAGAGAACTGGTAAGTATAGCAGGCTATTCATTTTATCATTGTTTCAGAAAATCCTAGTTTTATTGATAGTCTGGGTGTAGTGATCTATTCTTTCCTGACAATCGAAGCCTGATACTTTGACAATGTGCTGAATTGATTGCTGTATCAAGTTCACAAAATATGATGATGCCATATAAGCTACAATCTGTACTGGCGCCATTGCATATCTTAAGTAATGTAATTGTACCGCGTGTAACTATGTCTGCTTTCTAGGTTACTGTGAGAAATTGGATATGTGTGTAAGAAGAATTTTGTAAAACTGCTAGTTGCTGATATTGTGAGAGAGCTTATGCCTAAACAAATACTTTAAATAAAAGGTCTTCTATGTCTCTAGGGTGCGAATTTCACTATAGCAATCACAAAACACCCACTGCGAAGACTAGACTATTTTAGAAGGCTCAAGAGACTAGATGTTCACTCAGAGTGTGAAATGTAATCTTAATTCCCTTGCTTCAGAGCACTAAAAAAGCAGTTGAAGAAGGCCAACAGAATCTGTACTTTTCAAACTATCGAACGGTTACCAAAACTCTATTGTAAGACCATGCATAAACGAGAGCAAAGCAAGCAAAGCACTCCGGAAGCAAAACGCAGTTTTTATTCCTCCTTTTTACAGCGCTTAAAAAACCTACATTTGCTATTCAATTCAAAACCTAAGTATATATTTAAAATCACCACTGCTCAAGCTATCGAATGATAACTGAAACTTTGGTGAAAAACCCAGACTCTGTGATCCTGTGAAAGGACCAAATGCACACAAGTGCAAATCACACTGTGAACTTCGAAGAGAAAAACGCGATTTTCTCTTCGCTGCTACAGCTAACTGAAAAAAAAAATTCAAAATTGACGAACACCATCAGAACTGCAATTTTTTTTTCAGCTATCGAGTGGCTATTTAAAGTCTAACGAGAAGTCTATCACCTGTATCACCTGCCATCCCGTTGATCGTCGAGTGACTCGAGCGAGTACCAGCAACTCCTCCATTTTTCCCTATCGCGTGCAAGAGTAGCCCAGTAGGTCCTCCTCGCTCTAGGAATTCGCTGAGCATCATATCTTTCTTCTATCGCTTTCGTGAAGAAATCGGAGCAACGGGTCAGTGTCTTCCTTTAGAGCGCTTGACGTCCCGAGGAATCCAGTCGGTAATGGCTCTCGTCCATCGGTTGTCGTTGAAACGCATCACGTGTCCGGCCCACCTTATTTTCGATATCCTGGTGTGTAGAACGGCGTCTCTGATTTTCGATCGTTGATGTAGGTCGGAACTTCGGATCCTTTCTCTCATTTGCGATATACGGGACACTCCTAGCATTGACCTATCGACTGCGCGTTCGATAACGCCAAGTGATCTTTCATCCTGCTTACGTAGCGACCAGGTATCTGCTGCATACGCTAGGGCAGGGATAATCATCGAGTCGAAAAGGTGGGCACAGAGTCGGATGTTCTTTGTCCTCTTCACTACATCTTCGATGCTCTTAAACGTTCCCCAAGCCGCTCATTTCCTGCTCAGCTCTGGAACTAGGTCGTTCATCATGCTGATTTCACGACAATAGACGTAACTGGAGCATTCGGAGATTCTCGCTCCGTTGAGCGTGAATGGGGCATTCGAAACCCATTCGTTCCTCATGAACATCGTTTTCGTTAGATTCAGTTGAAGACCAATCTTTCCATAGGCGTTGTCGAAATCGGTCAACATTCGTTCCGCTAGACTGATGTTTGGTGTTATGAGAACGATATATTCAGCAAAGCGGAGATGGTTTAATTGTCGACCGTCAATTTTCACTCCCATATCGTTCCATTCTAATGTTCGCATGACGATTTGTAGGGTGCCAGTGAATAGTTTTGGCAAAATTGTATCGCCTTGTCGAACCCCTCTTCTTACGTCAATGGTGACGTTGTTGTAGAATATGGAATGGAGACATTTTGTTCGTGAAATTTTTATAAAGCTCACGAAGGATCATTATGTACCGAGTAGGGACGCCCTGGTTATCCAGAGCCTCTATAACCGTTTCTGTTTCCACTGAATCGAAGGCTTCCTTCAGATCAATGAAAGTGAGACAGAGTGGTTGTTGGTACTCTCGCGAAACTTCAATGAGTCTTGTAATCATGTGGATGTGGTCTATGGTACTAAATCTTCTTCGTAGCCCTGCTTGTTCGCATGGCTGTCCTTAGTCCAGTGTTCTGTCAATCCTGTTTAGGATGACTCGAGTAAAGAATTTATAGACAACGGACAGCAAGCAGATTGGGCGATAATTGCCTATGCCGTGAAGGTCTCCCTTTTTGAACAAGAATACGGTCTTGCTGATTTTCCATTTAATAGGGATCTTGCATTCTGACAGGTAGCTAGTGAAGAGCCGAGCCACGGTATTGATGAGAACTGGCGGCAGATTCTTCAGGTGCTCTGGTCTAATCCTGTCTGGGCCGGGTGTTGTTCTGTTCTTCACCGACGATGTAGCATGTTGGATTTCGGAAGGGAGGACCGGTGAGCGACATATTCGTCCTCTTTCAATTTATATGACGGTAAGAGGACATGGCTAGCGAAGAGATCCGAGTGGTACTGGTGGATGATTTTCTCCATAGCGTCCTCTTTCATTATATGACGGTAAGAGGACATGGCTAGTGAAGAGATCCGAGTGGTACTGGTGGATGATTTTCTCCATAGCTCTTCTCAAAGCTGTAAATATCCCGTCAAGTATCGAAGTGCAATCATCTCGGTCTTATAATTGGTGAAGCCTCGCTGGACTTTGCGAATGCTCTTCCCAGTTTCTGCAGCTTCTGCCATAACTGCTGTTCTTCTCTCTTTGAGGTCTTCTTTTATCGCTTCTCTGCAGCGTTTCGCAAGTTTGGACGTACGGTTTTGGTTGCCTGCAGCTCGTGCGATTCCACGTTGACGTATCAGCTCGAGTGTCTGCGGAGACAAGCGTCTCTTCGTGACCTTAGGACTCTCGGCTTTTTTAGCGCTAACGTGAAGATATTCAACGAGTCGATCGTATTCTTCGTCGATATTGTCAACAACGGTATCTTCCCAAGAGCCGACTAATGATTCGAATACATACCAGTTTATGGTAGTTCTGGGAATTGATTGTTTGAATTTAGTGGCTTTCTCTCCTCCACTCGAAAACTTTGCGCGAAGGACGCGATAGTCTGAACCCGTGTAGAACTTGGCAACAACAGCGACATCGGTCAAGCAAAACTATCGATTTACTAAGATGTGATCTATTTCGTTATGGCACTCTCCATTGGGAGACTCCCACGTCCATCGCTGAGAAAGAGGCTTTTGGAATAGCGAGTTACCATGGATGGTTTGAGTCGTCATGATACCCTGTTCAATCCATTTTAGTCTGTGGGTTCCTATGTGACGTTCTTCAGACGTTCTCCTAGGTCCAATTTTTGCCTTAAAATTTCCGACATTGACCTTGATGAATGTATGGTTTTCTCTGAAGAATTTTTTGAGGTCCATATAGAACGCTTCGACTTCGTCATAGCTTGATTTTGGTGCGTAAGCAACGAAGATGGTCAAAGCCGGCATAGAACCACATCGTCAAACAAATCAATGTTCACGGTCAAATTCGATTTGACGAGGATACCAACGCCGCCGACACCTCTGCGATCGCATGTACCAGAAAACAGTTCTTCTCCGGTGTCATGAAGAGCGTGAAAAGGTTGCCGCCTTCTCGTCTCAGCCAGGCCAATGACGTCGTACCTTATTCTTCTTGCTTGAATCAATAGATCTTCTATAGCGGATTCGTGAGCAAGAGTCCTTGTGTTGTAGGTACGGATCGTCATTTTAGTCCGTTTCGATCTTGGCAGCCTAGTTCGGCCCTGAGATTTTAGCAGCCTCTCCGTACTCGTCCTACCTGGCGCTGCCGTACCAGGGGCTCTTTCGGGGTCAGGGCAATGAGGCCCATATTTGTTGCTGTTTTTGGCATTTTGATACCCAACGTATAGCTTGCCAGGCTCTAAACGTGGGGGCTGGGTACTCACGAGTAGCTTGCCAGTCTCTCTCGGAGGAGCGGAAGGAGCTTATTTGTTGGAGGCGACTTCTAACCGCCTCCCATGTACTTCCCAGCCGCTTGATTGCAGGCTTTTAGCCGACTTAACTCGTAGAAATAGAGTTTTTGTCAAGTCGGCGCTGCAGAAGTAGGGGTGGTCTCCCCTGAATCCACCTGCGTCTCTGGGAAGCTCACGGACGCTTTTGGCTCACGTTTATTCCCCAACCCACCACCTGGGGACGCGCCAAGTGCCCTGGCGAATAGCCGGGCGGGATCCCTCAAAAAGGTCTATAGCGGGTCTGTAGTTGTCTCTAGAGCGGAAGGAAAAGTCTATAGTTGACGAGAAAATCACGAAGATTTGCGTGTGCCATGAGTGGTGCACCTGGTCCCGTAAGAGTTAATCATGATAGTACTGTATCGCTGAGGAATAATCTTCCTAGTTAAGTAACATTGAACTAACAAAATTGTCGAATTTAAAAAGAAGGAAGCCAGGACTTTGTTACATCAGCCATGGAGTCCGTATATCTAAGTCCACAGTCTCAGCAGCCACCGGACGCAGTGGATCACAACTGATCATAAACGGTTGTTGGCTTTCGACTTTGGTGAGTGAGGACGGCAGCGATTCTGAAGATTCATCAGCCGGCTGACTAAAGAAAATTGATGTGTTTTCTTTCATGATTACTGTTCTTGTTGGTTACCAACCCGTTGGTCCGATTTCTTCGCGAAAGCTCTAGAAGAAGGATATGATGCTCAGCGAACCCCCAGAGCGAGGAGGACCCATTGGGCTACTCTTGCACGCGATAGTGAAAAATGGCACTGCTGCTTGTACTCTCCCGAGTCACTCGACGATCAACGGGACGACAGGTGACAGGTGATACTTTTATAGTTTACTAGTGAATCAGAAAAAGAAAGGGTGTGGAGCAGTGCTTACGAGTTAGCTGCAATACACACTTAGATGAGTGAATGATAATTTTGTGTCCTAGCTAATCAAGTCTTTGATATGTACCGGAAGTTGGTGTTAAACTTATTCAACAGAAACGCGAAAGATCGGTAGCCAGCCGCAAATGTTTGGATAGGCCATATATGCATTCAGTCAGCTCTACGATGCCTTATGACTTCAGATGTACAGCATATCGCTCAGGAATTGACTAACGCCAGAGTAAACCTTTATTCTCCTACAAGAACGCTTAGGAGTGAAACGAAATTTGTTGTAGCGATAGGAACAACCTCGTTATTGAAAAGAATAAAGGCACCCTTAGTAATTTAAACACAGTCCCAGAAAAAAACATTTAGAAAATCGACTTGGATCACCCACCAATCCGATATACAGCGCATCTATCATACTTCCACGAAGGATGCTTTTTAAATAGGTGCTCATTGATTGAAATGGTGTTACATTTCTCATTCGACCAGTATGTGAACATCCGAACGGATTTGAACTGTAAAAAATACGTTCGCTACAGTATGAACAAAGTCTTTTTTACTTAAGCAAGTTTCACTTACCGATTCGTTAATACCGTTTTCACATCAGCTGTACCAGAGTAAGTTGTACTGAATTCTTTTCGCAGACGTGAACCATCAACGAACGTCACATCGATGAAATAAAACTATAAAGCATATTTGATATTGAAAAGGTATTAGAGAAATCTTTTGAAGAAATCATAACTATGACAATTTTAGCGTAACCATAATGACGATGGAAAATTTACCTTCTATTGTTCACAGCATCATCGTCGCTTCAAGATGCTTCTGGGTCAAATGGCAAAGACCGGTGGGATGTTCATCCTTTGGGTAGATGCTCTGCTCTGAAGAGGTGCTGAAGACTTCGACCCAGAAGCCCAACCAAGACTATTTCTACGCCATGATTAGCTGCTGCTTTAGTACCAACCACATCGCGAAATGGAAAATTTTTGGGTCAATTCAGAAAGGCTGGCAACAGCCTTTGTGAAAACTGTGGCGCAGCAATCTCAGGATAACAAAAAAAATCTTGTTAAGCAGATGATCACCGCTTAAGCAGTGAAGAACCCGCAAAAGTCTTTGTGCATTGGCATTCAGATATTTGAGTAAATAAATGTGAAAAGACAATAATATGCAGTTTTGGCGAATATTTCGGCTGTCTTTCCGAAGTTGCTATACTGTACTTCATCCAAAACAACAATTCGGCGGTTCGGTCATCATCAGTGATTTTTGTCAGCTACTCGTCCCTATTGTAGGATGAATGGCACAGAATGGTAAACTATCGTCAAAAACAAAAATCATGTCCAACAGCTTACCTACACTTGGTGCCCTAAGGATAGGAGCAAGAAAGAAACGAAACGCGCGTCTGCCGACTTGTTGCCAAGGATGAATCGCGAACACTCTATAAAACCAGCCAAGGATACATTTAGTCTAGGACTACTTTGCTTCAAATACTGAGAAAATAAATGACTTTCAGCAAACGTATGACGCTGTTCGTGCGCCACGAAGCCCAGTGAACAGGTCTGTTGCTGAGTGGCAATGAATGGAAAATTTTGTGGTGACAGCTTGCGTTAATTGGTAAGCTACTCCTCGATAGTTAAGTTGCTACAGTTAACGCCGGTGATTACATTGAAAGGTAGTGTTCGATTTTAAAAAAGATTTACTTCAAAAATTCCCGGCTCACATTGATGGACGGCATTCCTCGTACGATTACTCCAGCGAATTTTTCGCGTCGCGCGTTGACGATCTCTTGCCAACGACGGTTCACCATCGCCAACGTTCGACGTTCAGAATAACTTAGATAATCACATATGATATTGATAACCTCGCTTGGCAGTTCACTCCAGCTTATCATCTGAGTAAAAAAAAAGATCTTACTTGGGAACAAATACTCCCTTTTGTTGCATTATTGCATAGCTCAATGTCTCGTACAGCAATCAAACTACTCCACCTTAGCAGTTGCATGGATATTGGAGACTTTATTGTCAACGAATCAAGTTAATCGATCATTCATGACACCATATGCGACAGCAAAAACAAATGATAGAAGCTCAATTCTAGGAGAGAAAAGGATATGTAATGACGCATTCAGAATGCCAAATTATATAAGCACTGAAGGTGCTCATAGTCAGTAATTATGGCGTGATCAATGTGCCATGCATTCGACTCCATTGGAAGCATCATAGAGCTGAATGGATGCACAAAATAACTTCAAGGATCCATTAGTGAATAATGTCATTGATTTATCCGATCGAGAAGTCTAGCTGCCAATCTGTCAACGTCGAAGGGATGGAAACTTTGCTAACCTCGGAAATGAAATCAAACTGAACACCCTGTGAATGTTCCGCAATATAATCTGATAGAATGTTTGAGCCTTTCAAAGGTCTGGTATGGCATCTGTAAGGCTAGACGTGCGTTTCGGTGTTCTCGCACACCTCCTCAGTAGCGTATGCCTCTACTGCTTCTATAGACCTCGTTCAAAAAAATAGTAATCTGATGGTTGCGAAATATGTTTTGAGCCTTTTATGAGGTCTGGTATGGCACTTACAGAGTACTAGACAAGCGCCCGTTTCGCCCTTGCAGACTTCTCAGTAGTACGCTGCCCTGCAGTTCAGTCTCCATTAAAGACAAACCTCTGCTTATAGATGAGTCAACGCCGAATAACAAATTACCGCGAGTCAGGTGATAAAATTCTCCAACATTGCAGTGACCAACAGTCGAGCTCGTGGCTGGTAAAGTGAATCATACCTCTTCAATAGACTACTTTTATAGATCACTCTCAAAAGCAGTAATAATCTGATAATCACATAACACGTTTTGAGCTTTTATTAGGTTTAGTATAGCACTTATAGAGCACTAAACTAACACCTGTTTCGTCCTTACAAACTCCTCCGCAGTAATACGGTTCATTTTACCAACCGCGAGCTTGGCTGTTGGTGACTGCAATGTCGAGGAATTTTATCATCTTACCCTGCAGTGATTTGTTATTCAGCGTCGATTTATTTATAAGTAGGGGTGTATCCCCAAATGATCGACTAAATCGAAAGACACCGTATTACTGATGAGCCTGTAAGGGCGAAACAGGTGCTTGTCGACTACTCTATAAGTGCTATACCACACTTCATAAAAGGCTCAAAACATGTTATGTGATTATCAGATTGTTTAATTTATTGAGGTTTGTAAAAGTAGTAAAAGTAGTGGAATGAAAGAGTAGAGTGATATTCCATCGGCGCCACTACACTTAGTTATAGAGGTGAACCAAAAGCCGTGTGCTACTGACGAGGTGTGTTATCGAAACGCATATCTAGCACTAGAGATGCCATACCAGACCTCTGAAAGACTCAAAATGATATATCAGATTCCATTGAATTCTAAGCGAGGTCTCAGAATAGTCAATTGGGAGGTGTTCCGATATAATATTATATGATCTTTCAATAGGAATGAGAGAGAAACGAAATACAGTAATTACAAAAGCAGAAAAATTTTCTTATTTTATATGACTCGTCATTACAACTCATTGCGTGTATTGCAGCACTTCTTGCATTCGAATCGTTTCTTCGCATTCATCCTCTACAAATGTTTTCGAATTTTTCGCGTACAGGTTCAGTTGCTTAAGGAATTCTATTTATTTAGAAGAGGTTGCCGTAAGTTGTCACACACGATGGATAATGAAACTTATTCAAACTAAACAGTAAGTCTGAGATAAAGCGCCATTTCACCTTGTTATGTTCAGACACCCCTATATATTCATCCGTGGACTTTTAGAGCTTATTCTGAAGGTAGCAAGAGTTTCCCGTGATGACGTTCTTGACTCTTGTCCCATGATTTTTACTACCACCTCAAAGTCATCCTCGTTGTGCTTTAGACCTTATGTTCACGTGGAGGAGCACTTGTCGCACTTTTCATCTTTCCATCTATATGTTCCTTAAGGCGGACACAAAGTAGTTCACCTGTTTTGTCCATGTTTCCATCACCAGACCTCTTAGATAGATTGTATGTGAACTCATGCAACTTCCGTCTCCACCATTAGTACATATCATTCAATCCTCTGCTTTGAACAGAAGGTTTATACAGACGCTTACGAATCATACTACAATGAATTAATGTGTTGATCGTAAGTCAATAAACCTTATAGAATTTTCCGGACCACTGAGTCATTTCGGTTTCGCGTACTATTGCTATGGTTATGGAGGCTATCTCTCCTCCATAACCTGACGTCAGAAGCTGTTCATACGAAAGCATTTGAGATGGCTATTTATCGTGTCATGTGTAATAATTCCATTCTTTCTTCATCTCCTTTGAAACACTTTCAGCTGTTTGGTGAGTGTTTCGGAGAAGTGCTACTTTTGTGTGTGACGGATGAGAAGAATCTTGAAGAAGAACTCTATCATTAGACATTTATCATCTGGTTCTTGATACCATTCATAATTTAGTCATCAACGGAAAGGTGTATGTGAATATTCATAAGTGGAAGAAAGCCAGTTTTCCTCGGGTTTCTCTAATGTGAACTCAACATACTCTAACTTTTTTTTCCAACAGTTAAACATATTTGCCTATCTTCTTTTGTGTTGAGCAGATAAAATCAGTCACCTATGTATTGACTGTAAAGTAACGGATAACAGCTGAAAACTGGGGCTTCTGTCACAGACTCGGAGAATAAGAAAAGGTTGATACTAATCTTTGCCCTTTTGCCAGTCCTTTGACTCTCTCAAAAGTCATATGGTTTCGAGTCGACAAGCCGTATACATTTGTTTTCATTTCATTTTCTACCAGCGGTCCGCGAATGGCTTGTACTGTTTGTGTGACATCGATTGACTCCATTACATATGTGATTCGGCTGCGCACGATGTAGATGCTTTGAAAAACTTTCGTTATGTAGATACTTCCTATTATTATAGTCGATTATTTTTTGATTTATCTTATTATATTCAGTTACGTCGAAGTGATATCGAAGCTTACAATAAAAACAGCAAGTACACTGTCTTTCTTTCCCTTATACATGAAGAAGGCGCATATCTGAAACACGTTCAAACAGCTACAAGTGTGTGCACAGGAGGAGAAGAGAGCAAAGAGTCACTAAATTTGACACGATAATTAGCCTTCTCAAATGGGCACGAAAAAACAGCCACTGACATTAGGTTAGAAAGGAAAGTTATGCTTCACAACGTATAAAAGTGAAGGCCTGGGAAGCTCTGTAAGAGTTACAGAAATACCGTCGAACAATTACGTCGTCAATAGATTCGGAAGTGCCTACATCACCGTCAAAATAAAACGGAGGGTTGCATATGTTTTTATGGTAGAGACGGAAGCCGCATAAGTTCAGATTCAATATGCGCAATCTCTTGTGAGATATGTGACGTGAATACACTAGCGAACAGGTAGACCACTTTGTTTCCACATAAAAGAACACCTAAATGGAATGTCAACTAGTCGGGATGCGCACAAAAGTTTATGAATGATAGAAGGGGGGAGGGTTTGAACAAAACAAATGGATTTTATCCGTTAAACAACGGCAAATCAATACCCGATCCCATTCGCTGGAGAAGAATTTTTTATAGTGTTAGCAATCATTCAAAAGCCTAGATCTCTGGCTATCGCGGTTGGTCGTTTTTCAGAAAGATCCTTTTACGGTTGTCAAATTCATAATGAACTCATGTTTTAGTGTCGGCGCTCTGCTATGCAGCTGACACGTGGGTTGATACTTCGACCACGTCAAGACTGCTACGAACAACTCAGACAGCGCTTGAAACGATGTCTTCTGAAGTTCAGTCGGCGCACACAACATCTGGCCAGCTTGCGTAGCTCAAAACTTCGAGGTCTACCCTCATCTTCGTGACCCAGAGGTCTATACATCTATAGCGAAACATGAATGGGCCGGTCATATACTAAGATAAACAGACGACAGGTGGACGAGACGAAGTGAAGAGTGGATTCTACAACAATGTACGCGTCCTCGAGGACGTCCACCCACGTGTTGGGCGGACGTGTTCGTTAAAAGAATTAAAGAGCTGTACTCGCAGCTGCCGATATCTTTCAGATCACGGTATGACACTCGCAGCAGCCGCCATGCTGAATTAGACCACGGTCATATACGATTGTCGCGCAGCAATGGAACGAATGGAATATGTGCTGCGGTCCACACATTTAGCGAAGGCGGACCGTCCAAGTAAGTAAGTACGTAAGTAAGAACAGCAGTAGAATCTTTAAATCTTACGCTGTCAAATGACTACTAAAAGTCTAAAGAAGATCTCTGTCTTATGAGAAAAAGAAGCTGTGAAACAGAAATGTTTCCTTTTCATTGGAGCGTTGTATTTGAAACTTTTCTGATAACCGGCCACGTACCGCACTAGTTAGAGATTTGAGCTTTCGAATAAATACTAACATTATGAGAAGTTCTTGTATAGCGAATGAGGCTGATTATTCGTTTGTTGACGTCTAACGGAAACATCACCAACAAATGATATGGCATCCTATTTCAGATTTATTTTCTTGTTCAAGTAAGGTCCATTGTCCGTTGCATGTAATAAAATACTTCTACAGTTTATTGCGTGGAACTCACACTGATAGTCCTCGATTTGTTTCCTCGCATGCAACCTCCACACAGGTCTCGAACAATTCGCGTGCTGTTTCGACCGCTGCTTGAGGATTTGGTCTTTTCATGAATGATGTAGAGTGCTGGTCAGAGAAGTCTTGCTGTTTCGGAGGAGCCCGAACCGCGGTGTTTTCATGATCAACTGGAAGGGAGTTTTTGGTGAGAGTTTTCGAACCTGCACCATGCTTCACTGATAGCCTGCATCATTGACCACTTGGCTACCGCCTCTCTCCTAATGGGTGGTTTAGTGATGGTTTTTCTATATTATAAACATTCAGATTGATTCTGCATTAAATTTCATTGAATATACGAAATATTAAGAGAATAGTTTGATATGGTACGAAATGGTACGCCTAGAATCCGAGGAAGGCGAAATCGCCGAGACAATGGTTACCGTTGAAGAGATTATCAACCTCGCTCAAGCCTTATATAGAAAGATAGTTTGTGAGTACATATAATTCTTGCACTGAAAGTGTTTTCGAAAAAAGGACCGGTCTATTGTTGATTAAAGAAAAACTCATCACTCTACCACTTTCTTTTCCTTCAAACCGGACACCATAACAAAACATGGGCGAAATGAAAAACAGAGACAGGTTATAACATCTTGCTTATGATGCATTCATTTTTCAATTTTCTCAAAAACATCTGCTTCATCTCGACACAAATAACAGTGAATAACACTAAAAAGAACAATGAAAAACAAAATACTATTGATGTTCAGATCAGAGAGTGCAGCATTGTTGAAAATTATGATCAATCGAAAGTAAATAAACATCAAAGCCATGGAAGTGTTTACACATGGGCAATCGATTTTCAAGAGATAGAGGAAAGGAGCAAGAGGGAAAAAGGTGAGATGAGCGTAAATGGAAGAGAAAACGCCAAGATGAAAACAGTAGTAGTAAGTCACACTTATCATAATAAGAGTAACACTTAGAAGATGACGCCCGCAATTAATTAGTATCTGGCATATTCCAATTTTTACTACTTTATTTGTATCCAATCTCCACTTTATTGTCATAATTTGTATAGCTTTGGATATAAAATATGATAATGTGCATTATTTTTGAAATCAATCAACTAACTAAATAATAAATTGATAATAAATACTGTATATATAAGATATGGTACTTATGCAATATATATATATATTTATTTATTTATTCATATATAAATATATATTTATATATGAGCAGTTCCGTGGTGTTAATAATACTATTTATTATAATAGTGATGCATACAACAATACAATGTAGTAGTGTAGCTTGAATAATGCAGTACCTTATTATTATCAATTTTTTATTATTATTATTGTCATTATTATTATTACTATTATTATTATTATTATTAATGATGGACTACTACACTGTATTGTTGAATTGCATCACCAATATTCAACAAATACTATTATTAACACCTCACAAATGCTTAACAGAAAAAATCGATCTATATCATTTGTCGTTATAATAGATAATAGCAGTATAGAAATGTTTAGATGGAGTAGAATGAGATACTATAGACCATGCTAAGAGTAACCAAGATTTCGATTATGTTAAAGCCAAGCCGAAGGGCTGACGTGTTCATAATCATTTCATGATCAGCGAGGTTTTGGGGTTAGCGTAAAGTTAGGGCTAAGGGAAGAGATTCTGGAACAAGAATACGAAGGATGTATTATTTACCACTCGTTCACGTCAAAAGGGTAATGTGCTCACGCGTTTAGCTACGTGACGCAAACAAAAAAGTGCTGCTTGAGTACAACTACCTTACGACTATCAAAAGTGTGTGGGATGAGCTTTCGAAATACATAGAGGATGACATATGGCAAGATCTATAATAGCAGCAAGTACGGGTGAGTTCCACCTGAGAAAAGGTCAGAATCATTCGTCATTTTATGTCAAATGTGATTCATAGGTTTTTTACAATTACTAGATGTAGTAAACACCTTCTCACGAACTGCGCTTGATATTGAGTCCATGTTGACAAAGTGTTGATGGAATACAGAGATTACGGCAAAAAAACTTTTTTGAACCACTGTAAGTGTGTAACAGCTTCAAAAATACGTGGTCGGCAGTGTGAATCTATAAATGAATGAATGATTGCTGCACATTGCCTTTCCACATTCACCCCCTTTTACCCGCAATGGTAAAGCAGTTGGGAGGTTATGTTTAATTATCAACATGTCAGCATATAATTAGAGATCAAAAGGCATAGGAAAAGAATAATGGACATTCAGAAGGAAATAGAACGTAAATCCGACGAGCTGCTTGCTCATATATGAGCACAAGTAAACAAGGATTTGCATACAAGTGCAGCAACTAGATACGGAGTAGAAGCTGGACATCGATCAGTTCCCTTTAGCATCCAACGCAAGTGTGCTGGTTCAACTTTGGACTTGCTTTGAACTTACAAGGAATTATGAGAACGATTGGTAAGTAGAATGGATTATCTAAAATTCCAATCAGACATGCAGATTCACATCATCATTATCGTTGTCACTGCCGTTATCACGATGCTTATCATTTAGCGATGTAGTTTACTTATTGAAACATAAGAAATATAGACGGAATATGGAAGACATAGATGTTTTTTCGAGTGAGATTATCTCTGTGGGAGCTTTTTTCCAAATTTCTATTATTCATGATGATACTGCCCCTCAGAACTTGGGTTCGCCTCCTCGCATCCGTCATGCTGTGTGCGTCTCTCTTCCCATGGGATGGGCCGCCTTTCTCACGAGGAGCGACGCGGCCATTAGAGTGGCTGACTAGGACGCAACGTTGCGCGGTGTGGGACGAAACGCCCCACATGGTCCTCAAAGAGTTGTAAGCTGTAAAAGTACAGTGTTGACTATAGTACTTGAGCTCACCAGAATTTAGAATTTTGTAGTTTTCTCCAGTTTCCGCATAGAAACTACCATGTAGAAATTAGGAGGTGTTTTAATAGACTTCAATTTACTGTTATGCGATTTACGGTTCCGTTTTCTTGATAAGCAAATGCGAGGTTAGCAACAAATTTTACCGGGTGCGATAAGTAGTGGAAAATATTGCAACAACCAAGGCTAACGCTTCTATAATTTCGCCTTCTCCATAGTTTGGCATATTCAAATTGACATGCATCCTGCTCAGCAAACACTTCCATAACCAAAGCAGATGAAACTTGATACATAAGCGCTTAACGTTTAATTGAATAGTAAACATCTCTTATTGTATACTCACCGTTTTGTTATTTTACAGTCCTCCATTTATTACCGGTGATCAGCCGCACAAAGCATTACGTAGGCGAGGAGTATGCCTGGCTCACAACGAAAAGTCGACCTGAGACATAGTGCGAAATAATGCATTATCACGAGGTGCTCATTCTGTGGTCCACCTTGGATTTTTCATGTAATTTCAGAATGTTTCAAGAGTTTCAAGAGCTAATGTCTTATTTTCGCGCGTAATGATGGTAACCCCTACTTCAACATCTTCTTCGCTATGTGTCTGTGTCCTATACGCGCCTGGTGGGACGTTTCGCACGATTTTGAGATCACCGGCTAAGTGTTCTTTCATACGGTCATGGAGTAGTATGAGCGCTTTGTAAGCATTCACTGCCGCACGCTTTACAAGAGATTATATAAACTCTACCTCAGCTGATCTTTGTGATTCTGTTATATTGCTGTCCATAGAACGCTTTCACGCTCAGCGTTGAACGTAGGGCTTCTGCAAATGTAATTTATCTCTTCACCTAATTCCAATTCATGGATCCCAATGTATTTATTGGCTACAACGTGCCCTCCTTGGGACAAGTCTCAGCTTCAAAGTCTCCAGTGGTGAACTTGAACGTAAACTCTTGGACGTAAGACTTCTCCAAATGTGTATAGAATGATCGGCGCTTTTTTGTAATAATTGGAGTGTCCGATTATGATTGTTAGTTACTCGAATGAGCAGATTTTTATGACAAGCTTGTGTTTACAAGAGCACCAACGACGTCGAACTCTTTATTGTCACATGCCTTTTTGCCTCAGTCACCAGTCTCTGAGTGAGAGAGTGACATGCAAGTGAATATCCCTAATGAGCACAAATGGTTACCCTGATCATTCCAGAATTAGACATCTTAGAATGGTCTTGAAAAATAGCAGGCTCTTCACATTCATCCTCCAAAGCTTTCGTATTGAAGTCTCATTCATCGTCGGAACAAAACCTTTTCCATCCGTATCTCGCCATTGAGTACACGTTATATGGCATACTCTCAACGTGGGAGCTGGATAAGCATAGCGTTCTCTAGCAGAGTCAGGGGTCGAATTTGATCACCAGAAAAGACCCATAAACCACTTCCATATAACTTCCATGCACTCAGGCACTGATTACATGTGTTCGAGAAACGGTAATGTAGATTGCAATCTATATAAATAGAAGCACTCCCATGCAAACATGCATGAACATTGCAATGTACACACTCAACCTCAATGTAGATGCACGTGTGTGCAAAATCGGCGCTAAGATAGGCAGGTAATCCATAGATTAGGTCCATCGGTTTCTCAAGAAAGAGCAACCCAGCTGTTGGTACCCACGTCCAGTCACTTTTGCCACATGGCAACGCGTTACGTATCCTGTAGACTAGCAGAATGAGTATTCTGTAGTGAGGAAAAGCTATGGCGAACAAATACCTCGAACAGCATACGAACTCCTATTTCGTCAATCTTACCGGGCAAATTCATCCTGCAAGATGTCTACAACTATTCTATAGTTTTTATGGCAAAAGTAAGATTGGGTTTCAGATAACATTTTATCATTTTCATATTTACGTGAGAAACTTTTCAAAATCAAAGCACTTCATTACAGGTCGATTCATCAACATGGTGCGACGTGATAGCCTGTTGTAGCCACTGATGATAGAGTACTTTATCAACAAACACACAGTAGAATGAGACCGTTTTCACTAATTTTCACTTCTTAAACCTGAAAATTCTGTTAAGATTAGTGATAAATAGTTGTATGATATCCAAAAATCATTTGATGTCTCCTTCATCTAGACCAGCAGTAAAATTTCATCGATGTATAATGTAAGTTTCTATATAGTTTCTTAACTCAGACCTGCTCACTAACATCATCTGTGGTCCCGTAAATAATCGAATGACTCGAACGGACACCAGTAATACAGTCTTTTTCCTTTAAGAGCAAGGGTAGTATGATGATTCACCTTGCTGCAAAGATTCGCCGAGCACTTGCCCTGTTTCTAGAATTTTCTTGAAGAAATTGGAGCATCAGGCTCACAGCTTTTTTGTTGTCTTTGGCATTTCACAAAGTCTAATCAGTAAGGGCTCTTGGTCATTGATTGTCTCTAATGTGAAGGGTTCACCTTTGAGTCGTTAGCTTTCAATCGTCGACGTATGTGGGAGTTATGAATCTCTTCTTTCATGTGAGACACACGCGAACTCCTAGCAATGACGTCTCGACTGCGCATTCAGTAGCACTACATGATCCTTCATGCTGTTTATGTAGCGGCTAAGTTTCTGACGTATGTGTAAAGTCAAGGACAATCCCAAGACCGACTATCTATCAACCTCGACATAGTTTGAATAAATAAGTATTTTCTTCTGTTTAGTCGTTCCGAGGTGTTATTGATATTATTTATTGAATATCACGAAGCATACAACAATACAGTTAGTAATGCAGCTTGAATATACAATATTCGAAGTGGCTAACGTTTTGGCGGGTCGCCCTCTTCAAAGCTTAGAAAGATCACATTGATCCACATTCTACTAAGCCAAAACCTCCATAACCATAGCAGAAAATGTACTAATAGAAAGAAAATACTAGAAAATAACTGTGGTTAAGGATTCGCTAATAAATTTCAAAACAGTTAGACTATCAGTTAGTCTAATTGGAGTTTGGGAGGTTGGGAGGGAGTTTGGGGGAGAGATTGCAGTAAGTCCCAATCAGTTAGATATTGTGACAAAGAAAAACTATTTGAAGTCACCATACTTTATCGCACATCATCTGTTAAGAAATTTCAAAAACAGTATCGAAGATTGAACCAACAATGGGTGAAAATAGCAAGTTCGGCTGGTTTAAAGCCTTCCGTTATCTCTCAACTGAAACTTAGTCCACCATCATGTCCCGTCTAATACTTAGTAAAACTCATAAATTGGTATGCACTAATGATCTTTTGTCTACTAATTCATCAAATCTCCAAGTTAGACCCATCAAAAGTTGCGCAGGCGGAACAATGGATAGGATAACGTGGTTATTAGACCTAATACTAGTTCGATTACTAAAACACATTCCAGCTCATCTTAGTAACACCCAAATGTTCTTAGACCATTTACGTAACGCGTGCCCCAACAACGCGTACGTAACGGAATCTTTCGAGGTAACCGTCCTTCACAGAAATGTGTCGAATAAATCTGCAATGCAAGTCATATACGAGCTTTCATCAGAACACGAAAGGACCACAAGCATGTATGGCTTCTCCATCCAGCAGGTTATGGCTCTCTTAAAAGAGTGCCTTAACTGTTCAATCTTTAGATGGTCCGGCAACTATTTTGCTTAAATCAAAGGACTGGCAATGGGGCAACGACTAGCGCCAACACTTGCTATAGCCTTTATGTCTAAAGTGGAGAGCCCAATATTCGATCTTCGGCCGTCACTCTACTGTAGGTACATAGATGACTGCTTTGTCGTTTGCTCAACCCAAAAGAAGATGGACAAACGCTTTGAGTTACTGAACACTCAGTTACAGTACATAAAGTTCACCCGTGAGAAACCAAAAGCAAATAGGCTCCCTTTTTTGAACGTTCAGGTCAACCTGTCCATAAACTCATACAATACAAAATGGTACCGAAAACTAAGCAAAAAACATCTTGGTTTATTACCTATCAGTTCATCCTTCACGCATAATACGCGCACTTCTCAAGAATATGTTCCGAACAGCGACAAATGTGTGCACAAGATAAGAACACAAGGTAGAATCCTTTAGTTGGCTCGAAAAATAGCCATCTCTAATGGCTACGATACGGTAGGAGTTCTCCGGTTAGATTTAGAGGAAATTCTATGCTCTCAAACGACAAGTCTGGCGAAAATAAGGTTCCCTTTCTCTTACCTTTAATCTCTAACAAAATAAGTACAGCTATTAAACGCTGCCTAAATAGAGCAGGCTTGGATGATTCATTAGCATTAGTTGAATCATCCCCAAGAACACTAAAGCGTCAATTAGTCCGCAACCGACTGTATGACCACCTCTGCGAAACCAATGACTGCAAAGTTTGCGCGAACGTCAGACACAGCGACTGTAAGAGATCGGGTACAATTTACTTAATCTCTTGCGAGGTATGCGGCCATGAGTACATTGGTGGAACGGGTAGGCCACTATTCCTCCGTGTAAAAGATACTTAGTTGGGTTACGCAGCTCTGATCCAAATACTTCACTAGGCACGCATAGGGACCAAAAAACATGCCAGAGTAATGTTCGGCGTCAAATTCACGACCCTCGCACAGGGATCAAGAACATCTGCTCGTAAAACCTTAGAAGCTTTTTGGATACATAACAAAGGCCCGAAAATGAACCGAAAAGAGGAGTGCCTCGTAATCTCGCGTGACCTCGAACCATACCTCAGGCTGATTTTTCCGGCCCGAGTTAGGCACAGCCCACTGATGCACTGACCTTAAGCGGCTGGTCTTCAATTAGTAATTGATAGACCCAAATATCAAAACGATGAGTGTTTCAAAATGAAGTTTCTACTATGCGATCCAGAATTCATTTCCAACATTTTCTGCTAGGGTTATGGAGGTTTTTGGCTTAGTGATTTGTGGGTCAATGTGATCTTTTCAGGCTCTGACGAAGGCGACCTGCCGAAACGTTAGCCACTTCAAATATTATATTCAAGCTGCATTACTAATTGTATACCTCGAAACGGCTAAACAGAAGAAAATACAGGAACAATCGTTAAATCAAAAAAGTGGGAACGGATTTAGGATATTGGTCTCCTCACAACATCCTCGATGCTCTTAAATGCTATCCAAGCCACTCGCATCCTCCTAATCAACTATGGAACGCAGTCACTTGTCATAGTGACTTACCAACCTATATGGATGTAACTAGAGCACTCGAAAATGTTTATTTCGTTAAACCTGAACGTGGTATTCAAAACAATCCACTCTTCATAAATATTGCTCACGTTGAACTTGATAGGAGACAAAGCTTTCTACAGAAGTTTTGAAATCGTCTACATTCATTTCACCTGGTTGATGGCTGTTCTTGAAAAAAAATGATATTAGTAAGGTAAAGCTGATGTGATTGTTGATCACTGACGTTCACTCCATCGTTTCCTCATTCTAATATTTGCATGTTCCCCATTCTAAGACTCGCATTTCGTTTTGGAAGGGGACAGCGATCAATTTTGACGAGATGTATCGCCTAGTCTGACTCCACTTCCTACGTCTCTAGTAACATCCCTATAAAATGATCATATCATAATTGTGAAATCTTCATATAGCTCACAAGAATTATATGCACTAAGTAGGGAATGCTGGCTGTCCAGTGCTTACAACTGCTTCGTTTTCAACTCATTCAAAGACGTCTTTCCAAATCAATGAAGCTCAAAAGAGCGCCTTCTTCTAGTGCCCTTATTTGTGCTGAAAGTAAGTCGAGTGATAGGCAAGTGAGAGCAAGTAGACTGGGTGATGGTTGCCGATGCCGTGAAGGTTTCCTTTTTCAAACAATTACACGGTCTTTCTGGCTTTTTATTGAACGAGAATTCTTGTATTTTGATAGCTATCATGTAAATAACCAAGACAGCTCGTTAATGAGAATTGGCAGTTTTCAAATGTTCCAGTCTTATCCTGTTCGAAACATATCGTCTTCGATTTCTCGCCGACGAAATAGCACGTCGAATTACAGAAAGAGGGGTAGAATGGCAATAATATCTTTGGAATTTCTTTTTATCTAGCTGTTTCTAGTTTTTAAATCCGAAATTACGACGAAATCAACTACCTGGGCCAAAAAAGCGATAACGGTTGGTTGCTGACAGATAGATGCATTATGGCGTAGAAAGAGTGTTGGGCAGAACGGGTGTCAGTAGTGTAACGGGTTAGAGCACGCGCTCCCAAATAGAGTGAGATGTGAATTCGAGTCCCGCCTAGCGCAGAGGTTTTACGAACCACTCTACATCAATTCCGTACTCTTTTATTCTGAATAACGGTAGGAAAACGTGGTTGTTGAAGGAATTCAACTAGTTGCTAGAATGATTATTTCCATTACCTTTCTGGAGGCTGTGACTGTTCCGTTAGGGCGTCGGAGTTCAATCATGTTGATCATGTAATTGGCCCAACTTCAACGAGCTTTTCAAATGGTTTTTGTAGCTGCTGCAGCTTTGGCCTTAAGTGCTGGTCTTCTCTCTTCATAATTTTTTTTTTGTCAGTCTCTCCCGGAGAAGAAAGAAGCTTATTTTTTAAGTTGAATTTCAAGCCTCTCAAGCCTCCCACGTACTCCTCACTCACTTGATTGCACATTTTTGGCCAATTTGGTTCATAGATAAAAAGGCGTGTTACAGTAGCGTTGCAGAAACAGGTAGTCCATCCTCTAAGTCCATTTTCATCTCAGCGAAACACATGACCGCTTTCAATTCGCATTCAATTCCTTATCCGCTACCTGAGGACGCACAATGTGCCCTTGCGACTAATTGCCCAGAGGTCCCTTTATTAGCGAGCTTCCATTATTACTTATCTACATAAAGCTCACAACTGCACTCCCATAAAATCATTCTTTTCTAGTACTCCAATAGAATAGACAACGACGTATTGCTTCATCATTCAAGAAATATATCACTTACTTTGGTCTTTTCTATTTAATGCAAGGGTGTTATGACTTTTAATCTACATTTCATCAATATATATTAATCTGTTGCTGCTACATCAATGCGCTGATGTCGGTTGTATTGTGCTGTTCTGTTCTTTTCACCAATTAGCGTTATGGTAACAGATTTTGTGGAAGTGCATTTCAGATAGATAGTCTATATCTAGGACTTGCCCAGTTCTCGGTGCTTTTCTCCAATCTCACCCATTTTTAACTCTTTGTGTAAAACGTACTCTGCGTCCTCTGTAGACATTTTGGTAGTTCTTTGATACATATTCCAGAAAATTTAACGATCTTTCTTATAAATAGCCTCTATAATACGTTGTAACAGTAAAAGCAAAATTCACTTCACGATAAGTATTTTTTGCTAAAACGAAGCTTTTCTTTGAAAAATTCGGTAAACATTCGATAGCGTAAATACCGGCAAATTTAATGGTGTTCATGTTTTTCCAAAGACACTTTTATTGCGCTGCGACACTAAATTAAGACTGGATTTCACATGCGGCGCGCATACCTTGCACTGGAATGTGGACGAAATTTGCTACATTGGCATCAAATCATCAGCTTTCAATAATCAATCGTTAGCTTAAATCTCGAGAATTTCAATGATATGCTTGTTTATTGGAAAGAAATCTCTTATCGCGCCGTAACGTTAAAAATCAAAATGCGCAGCACATTTGAGCGCTTTTCGTTGTACACAGGTTTCCTTTCAGACTTTTAGTAACCATTTGATAGCACAAATCAATTTCTGTGATATGCCTGGTTTCCGAAAAGGACTTCTTAGTGCGCTGTTACAGCTGAAAGAATATTGAGTTTTGCACTTGGCACTAATCTTCTGCTCCTTCTCTTTTTTCTTATTTTTGACAACACCGGCATCGAACCATCGCGCTTTGGAAACATTCGTAACAAACGGCATTAGGCCACTGTGTCTCAATCTCCTTCCAAATTTCTCCCTGGTTATCATTAAAGCTCCATATTCCTGAGCGTTTTATTCTATCAACTATTGAAAATAAAGAAATCAGGTTCTTACGAAAGCATGGCGTGGTATAAGCCAAACGTCGGTGAGGGAAAGAACATCGAATGAAGCTTAACTTCTGCTCACCAATTGCTTAGCGTTGATACAAGCCGTGTCGTGACGGGGTCAGCATTAGGGTTGGAAACTGATTCGGGAACACTCACATCCTCGCCGACGAGAATTGCGCGCCAAGTGCGAAACCCAATATTCTTTTATCTGGAACAACGCATTGAAAAGTTCCTATCAGAAGCTAACAGCATCATTGAAAATACTGAAATTCGCGCCATCGCGGTTTGAAAGTTTGAAGGAGAAGCTGTGCCTAGCAAAAAATCTTGAGTCTGCAATAAAATTTATTTTCATTGTTACATCATATAATATAAAAGCCCAAGACCGACTATCTATTAACCTCGGCAAAGTTTAAATAGTTTCTTCTGTTTAGCCGTTCCAAGGTGTTATTGATATTATTTATTAAATATTAGCGAAGCATACAACAATACAGTTAGTAATGCAGCTTAAATACACAATATTCGAGGTGGCTAACGTTTCGGCGGGTCGCCTTCGTCAGAGCCTGGAAAGATCACATTGACCCACAATCCACTAAGCCAAAAACCTCCATAACCCTTGCAGAAAACGTTAGAGATGTGTTTTGGATCGCATAGTAAAAGCTTCATTTCAAAACACTCACCGTATTTGATATTTGGGTCTATCAATTACTAATTGAAGACCAGCCGCTTAAGGTCAATGCATCAGTGGGCTGTGCCTAACTCGGGCCGGAAAAATCAGCCTGAGGTATGGTTCGAGGTCACGCGTGATTACGAGGGACTCCTCTTTTCGGTCCATTTTCGGGCCTTTGTTATATATACAAAAGGCTTCTAATGTTTTACGCGCAGATGTTCTTGATTACTGTGCGAGGATCGTGAATTTGACGCCGAACAGAACTCCTGCATGTTTTTGGTCCCTATGCGTGCCTAGTGGAGTTTCTGAATCACAGTTGCGTAACCCAGCTAGGTGCTCTTTTACACGGAGGAATAGTGGTCTACCCATTTCGCCAATGTACTCTTCGCCGCATATCGCAAGAGATCAGGTAAATTATACCCGATCTCATACAGTCGCCGTCTCTGCCGTTCGGACAAACTTTGCAATCATTAGTTTCGCAGAGGCGGTCATACAATCGGTTGCGGACTAATTGACGCTTTAGTGTTTTTGGAGGTATTTCAACTATTGCTACCGAATTATCCAAACCTGCTCTTTTTAGGCATCGCTTAATAGCTGTACTTATTTCGTTAGAGATAAAAGGCAGGAGAAAAGGAACCTTATTTTCGTCAGACTTATCGTTTGGGAGCATAGAATTTCCTCTAAATCTAACCTGAGAAGCTCCTACCTTATCGTAGCCATTAGAGATGGCTGTTTTTTCGCGCCAAGCTTAGGGATTCTACGTTGTGTTTCTTCCCTGTGCACACATTTGACGCTGTTCGGAACATATTCTCAAGTATTGCGCGTTTTATGTGTGAAGGATGGGCTGATAGGTAGTGAACCAAGGTGTTTCTGTTGCTTGGTTTACGGTACCATTTTGTATTGTAGGAGTTTTTGGACAGGTTCACCAGAGCGTTCAAAAAAGGGAGCCAATTTGCTTTCGGTTTCTCACGGGTGAACTTTATGTACTCTGACTGACTTTTCAGCAATTCAAAGCATTTGTCCATCTCCTCTTGGGTTCAGCAGACGACAAAGCAGTCATCTATGTATCTACAGTAGAGTACCGGCCGGAGTTCGATTAATGGGCTCTCAACTTTAGACATAAAGGCTATAGCAAAAATAGGCGCTAGTCGTTGTCCCATTGCCAGCCCTCTGATTTGAGCAAAATAGTTCCCGGACTATCTAGAGATTGAACAGTTTAGCACTCTCTTAAGAGAGCCATAACCTGCCCAATGGAAAAGCCATACATGTTTGTGGTCCTTTCGTGCTCGTTAAAAGCTTGTATATGGCTTGCATTGCGGAATCATTCGACACCTTTGTATAAAGGGCGGTTACGTCAGAAGATTCCATCACGTATGCGTTGTTCGGAGACGCGTTACGTAAATGGTCCAGAACATTTGGGTGTTTGTGATATGGGCTGGAATGTGCTCTAGTAATTGGACTGGTATTAGTTTAAAAACCACATTATCCTGTCCGTTGGTCCGCCTACGCAGCTGATGATGGGTCTAACTTTGAAATTTGATGAATTAGTAGGCAAAAGATCATCAGTGCATACCAACTTATGAGTTTTAGTAAGTAAGGATAGGTGTATTCAAGCTGCATTACTAACTGTATTGTTGTATGCTTCGCTAATATTTAATAAATAATATCATTAACACCTCGGAACGGCTAAACAGAAGAAAATGTAAAAACCATTAGAAAAATAAAATACACCGTTTAGATTTTAGGGATTTAGGCGATCAAACCTTTCCCTAGAAAGTCAGAATAAATCAAGGGATATGCTTTTTACAAGGGGCTGAAATAGGGTGCATATCGGGGAAATGTACCTAATTCTCTTTTATTGTTTTTAATCATCAAAATTCTGCGTTTTGATTGCAAACTGTGTACACTCATTTCGTAAAGGTTTCTCAGTTGATAAAAAGCTAGTACTCCGGTGATGCTACCATCTCACTGAATATAAAGAAGCCATTCATTGATCGAGTTACGTTGACAAAGTGATGTATAGATGTCTTTTCACTTCTAAAAACCTTCTAATAGGGTCTTTAGGTGAACAAACGTCGACAATGTTTTGTAACACCCATCTCACTCTTCGATTCTAGGAATAACTCTGCTTAGAGATGATACTTCACCAGTGTCATCATCTGGAAGAGATTATCAACAGTACAAGCACTAAAATATTTGGGTAGAACTTAGATTATGGCTGCCTAAATTTTTATCGGTGGGCGCTGTGGCCGAATGGTTATGATGCTCGTCGTGACGCGCCCGAAGCCGAACTCTACTCCTCAACACTTGCTGGCAATCAACAAGAACGACCTTTGGAACGCCACAGCCAGGCTATCCTCGGGATTTCAGGAGACATGCTCCACCACTGTTCTACGTCATTCAAGAAGAAGACAAAGACCGACTCGAATGTCAAAAGTGATGGGATCCGTGCAATAAAGAAATGTGATGACGGGTCGTTTGAATCATAATTGAATTAATCTTTTTTCTTTATCTTTATTTGATCCGTCATTACGGTGTTTTTCTTTCACTATAAGGATCCCAGTACTTTTAGCATTCAATTCGTTTTTGTCTTCTTCTTGAACGGCTTAGAATACTGGTTGAGCGAGCCTCCTTGCAGTCTTGAGGATAGTCTTGCTGTGGCATTCCATAGGAGTTGTTGTTAACTGCCGGAGAGAAGTAATGGGTGGAGCTCGGCTCCACACGCGCCCCAACGAGCATCACAAGCACACGGCTATGGCGCTCCCAAGAAAACATCTAATATAATCATAAATTCCTATCAAAATTTCAAAAGTATCCCACACAATAACTCATGACATTCGATGCCACACAACGATCACCGTTCCTTTCCTCCCCTTCTACTTTATTCGCCAAAACTACTTCAACTGCACATTTCCAGCAGAGATTTACTTTTTACAATAAAACTAACGGTGCAATCTGATAAAATTATCACAAGAAAAAGATATATTAAAGATGTATATTAGCAGAACTCTAAAGTTTTTACATCAAAGAGAATTCTCAGAACTAAAAAAGAAGCCATGAAATTTTATGGTAGTGCGACATTTTGCGAACCATAATTCTTATTATCAATACAAATCTTTCTTGGGGCATTTCATTTTGGTGACGATCACATCTTCGTCGTCATCGTTGGCGTCTATTGCGCTTAACTATGAACGTACTAGGATACCAATGGCTGCCTAATGAAAATGATTTCAGCGACAACCGATACGACCCCCGTCTAATCGGCTTCCTGTGCTTGGGTTTGATCTCCTTGTGTTTGATCATCAGCAATTTGTTCTATATACAGCACGTGATTCGTGCAGGTACGGATTTATAAGATCGAATCTTACGATAATTGTTGAGTTGTTCTTTATATTAGTGTTAGATTTGTAGAAAAATTCAGAAAAAAAAAGAAAACGTTTGATGTTGATCTTAGAGATTAGCCATAAATCTGATTTCACTGAGTATTGCAGAGGTTATTGAATGCTTGGCCTGATAAAAACCAGTGGGGCCAGCCAATCCACTTTGCTTCTGATTTCTCAATCAATTCTACCACGATTCAAGTTTCCGACACCTGCAGGACGAACGGCTTGGGTTATCAAAAGCAGAGAGTCTAATCTAATATGATGTTCGAAGTTCAAGTCACTCTTACACTGCATTACAAGCTCTTCTCACTAGGTGAAGAGCCGAAATGCATAAGAAATGAAAGCATTAATATGATTGGTACTGAACCCGCGCGTAGTTAGGTCCTCTGTGTAGACTCACTTTCAGAGCTATCTGTCGGCTCGTGAAGAACAAAGATTCTTGAAGTCGGTTGGTCATGAAAATCATTTTCACTGTTCTAGCACCTGTCATGATTTCAAACACGTCTACCATTGCTGAGCTTCACTGTTCGTAATGAGCCACTAGGCCTTACTGAATTACTACTGAATCTGATTATTTTAAAATAGTTCCGTCGTGATGTTTCCACATAACAAAGCATTAACTATTATTGAGATTGTTCTCTGCAAGCACAGCTTGCACTAGATGGATTTTTAGTAGCGTTTTTCCGTCTAAAATGGAGCATCTGATAGACATATCGAGTCAAACTGTTATCAAAGAAAATCACTAGTTGCTAAAACGTCGTCACAAAATCGATTTCACATTCCTAAGCTAAGTCATTGGTTGAGCAAACTCCTAGTGCTCATTGTGCAATACTCACAGAAACCACGGTCAGAGTGCTTGCCTTTTTTCTGGATACATTCAACTTCATCAACATGACTGAATACATAGCTGACCTACACAGTGACTCGAAAAGGGCTACTTTACAGCATTAACCCAGTATTTTCATCCTCCCAGAAAAACCTAATACCCATCTTGCAACCCCGAAAAGAATTGAAGATTCTGTGAGCCTGGGCGCAGCACTGCGCTAGATTTGCCCACAATGCTCAACATCTCTGAGAGGATACTAGTCGAGTAATATACTTTAGTCATCCCTGTCTTCAATTTCCTAGATAACGACGCATAAGCATTCTTTCTGTCATAGTTTATTCTTCACTTCTATTTTAGAAGCGCCTTCTTTTCTCCGATTTTTTCGAAGTCAAGAATTGAGACACGAACTTTTCCAATCTTGAAGTTTTTTCTCCAATGCCATCGCATTGCTCTGCCCAAAACACTTTCATAAGTTGAATTCGGTGAAAGCAAGACTTTCAGTTCCTTGTTTTGCTGTGAAATTCGGCTATAGTATTGACTAGTTGGAAATCTTGAAGGTCATCTTATCGTCGTCTGTACTGTACCTTGGAACTCATCAGTACAGAATCACAAAAGTTTATCTTGCCTTCACTGTGCATAGGCATTCTGGAATTTTGTAAGAGAGTACGCCAAACGATTTTTTCCTGAAAACTTGTTGACAGCGTTCAATAACATTTCTGCCGATAAGTTTTGCGTTGTGAAAATTGATCCAAAACTCACATAAGGTTTGTGAAATTTATGTTACTCAGTTTTATTAGATCTTTCCACTAGGTCAGTTAGTTAATAATCATTTATGAAATACTTCTCAACATAGCAAAACGATTTTTCTTGCAGCTATAAAACGATCATCACAATCGACCACAAAGTCAGAGAGCAAAGATTCAACAAACAAGAAATGTTGATGAATTTCTTGGTTGACAATTGTTGTTTCTCAGTGAATAATTTTCTCGCATAAAATCGGTCATGTTCGTCTAAATTTTTTCGATTCACCTTTGAATCTGGAATTTAAAGGATTTGACAAGCAAACACTACAAAAGGATTTATTTCTGTCAATACAAAATGAGTATCATCGGACACCGACATGGCCTAGGTAAATTTCAGGTAGGGTTTCTTCTCTAAACATGAAAAATTTTCCATGAAATCTACTGAAAGCAAACATACAAACATGAGTTTGATTGACTTTATAGACCCGGCATGAGAAAGTATTATGAAATTTCGTGAGGGTGAGATTATCAGTTGTACGACACTTCAGAATACCAGGAACAAGGTCTTGAGCATTTTATGAATTGTTAGAATAAGATTTACTGCGATGTTCCCGAACTCATTGATAAATATATGTACGTGACATACTTGCACGATTTTGACTGAAACTTGACGCAAATCCAAAGGTTGAGTTGTGCGTCGCATTTACGCAGAGGTATGTACAGCGGCGTCATGCGCGTCGCTACACAAATGGATCACTTTTGTTCTAGCTATTTTTTACGCATACGCCTTTCCTACTAGTTCACAAAACAATAGCGTGCAGAAGATTTCAAGCGAGATTGGAGGCCAAGGCACAGCTATGGTAACGAGAAACAGAAACTGACAGAAGGATTGAGGCAGCTGACTTGTTATCGACATCAAGCGATAACCTGACCAGACAATTAATATTAATAAATCAGTTCCTCTCTAGTTTGCGTCTCTTGTTTTCTGTTCGGATCGAGAAACGGTAGATCTTTCGGATCATGTGGTGACGGCGGTTGGCCATTTCGTGGAACACGTGTAGATCGAGGTACTGTAAGAACTATCTAAGTGTTCCAATTCATTAGAATGGTCACAATGTCAGATTTTTCTGTACTTTCCCGTTATCTCCACTCGGTTCAAGGTCTTCTGTAAAAATCGGCAAAAACGTATTTCTGGTCTCTGTGAAACGTTTTAGTAGTCATTTGATAGCTCAAATCAAGTGAATTTGAATGGTTAATTTGTTTTTTCAAATTGCTTGTTTTTGGCGCTGTAACAGTCGAAACGAGACTTTGTGATACACTCGAGGATTTCTCGCCAGATAGAAGCTTTCTTATGATCGAATCTTAATTATTAGCTAGAGAAAATCTTATCAATTTCAACGGTACAATTGGTTTTTAGAAAGGACTCTTAAGGATCTGCAACGCTCAAAAGAAAATCGGGTTTCACACGTCCGAATTATTGCTGTTTTCCGCACCGCTTTAGAAATACGGCGTTTTTTTCAATTTTTAAAAGTTGATTTGTAGTAGATAGCAATAGCTCAAATGCAGAAAATTTCAACAATATATTTGGGTTTTGAAGAAAACATTTAAGTGCGCTATAACAGCCAGAATAAAATATATTTCACACTTGAGGCGTTTCGGCGCATCTTTCGCTAGACAAAGTAGTTCCCTTGAATTTTGAGCAACCATTCGATAGTCTGAATTCTGTCGACTCCACTGATGTATTTGCTTCTCCAAAAGGATTTATAACTTAACTGTAGCAGCCAAAAGAAAATTAGGTGTCGCGATTGCAACAAGATGAGATTTCGCAACATTGGCACCAGTCCAGCGAGTCATCTTAACATTCGCGACATTAAGTCATTGCTAATCATCTGCCTTCCGTTTCTCATTGAGCTCACTCAGTCATGAGCGTTTTTTCTTCGCCAACCACCGAAAAAAAAAGTCGTCGTGTTTCTACAAAAGCACAGCGTATTGCAATTCAAATGTCAGTGCAGTAAAGGGAATCTAATAGCTTCAATTTTGCTCACAAATTGTTTGGCGATGTTACAAGCATAGGTGGCGCGATAGGATCGATATTAGAGCCGGTAATTGGTTCGAGAACAGTCGTCTTCTTTTCTTCACTGCCTTTCGTTTCTTCCACAGTTGGAATGAATAGTGATCGAAGAGCAAATGGTCCAAGAAAAAGCTCGGCATGAATGATAGTACAGTCGTGGACCGGAATGTCTAAGTTTTCAAAGCACTCTCGGATGCAATTAAGAGTTTTCTGACCTCCGGAAGTGATCCTTATCTTAGGGCGAGTTTGTCAATCTTTGAAACACAATAACTTATTTTCAACAAATCGTTTTTCCAAAAGAAAACCCATAACAGTGCAAAGAAATTTTCGAAGCATCAGAAACAATCTTAGTAATCATCAAGAAATTCATATGTGATTCGTGCCGCTAATCGATATTACATCTAGTACACAAACCCTAGCAGACAAGAAGTGCTCACCAAGTGCGTAATCTAATCTTCTTTCGATTGTTACAGCGCACACAGATGTCCATTTCAAGACCAAGCATACCATTAGAAAATTACTAGGATTTGACGAAATCTGATCAGAAAAAGTTCTGTCCGACGAGAAACCCGTCGATGTGGAACAAAATTTTATTTCGAATGTTAGAGTGCCGAAAACAAGAAATTTGAGAAATAAAATATGTCAGTCAAATTCACTTGATTTGAGATATCCTCTGATTACTTACAGTTCGAATGAAAGCACGAAATACGTTTCCACCAAAGGGGTCAAACAGAGTGGAATTAACGGAAGAGTATCAATTTTTCTCTTCGTTAGAGATTAATTAAGGGACGGGAAAATTACATAGCGCGTAAATACTTTCAAATGTATGCAACGGCTGCATCTCATTGCCAACAGTAAATTAGTTTGCTATGCCATGCAATTCCACACTCTAAGAAGAAAAACCTAGGAGTGGGCGTGTTTTTCACCTCGAAGCTACTATACTGGGATACTGACTTTAGTGTTCCCTATATGTCATTAACTCCAAAATCTTGAACGACTCTCCACTAGACTATTCCGAATGACACCTGCATTGTGTGGGTGACGTAGGTGTTCCTGGGTATTGAACAGTGATGTGCAAAAAGATTTCGTTAGCACTCATGTGATCAAACGGACAACGAGTTTGGCCTGAGTAATCTTATTACTCTCCGAAGCTCACAAACTTATCCTCAACTATCTTCTTAACAGCTAAACGTGACATTTGCTTCAGCGTTCAGCTAAAGTTATACTTACACGCTGACAAAGGTCATCGTGTCAACACAATGATGATTTTAGTATTCTTCAAGCGAGCTGGATCCAGCAAGTAGGCTTGGTGCGCTGTGAAAACCAATGGAATTACGAATATGTGGTAAAGCATTCTATGGAAATATTGACATTAAAAGAGAACAAATTCGGCATTGGTCAACCACTAAGTGTAGGCCATGCATTCGATAAGATTGTTAGGATGGTTGGATGGATCTCTAGCCTATAAGACTTGCACTGACCTATCAGTCTATCAAATAAGCGATTTTATCCTCGTAGATAGATTTGATACTAATATTTAGACTCAGAGAGAAGAAAGTTTAGTGAGTCCGAGGCGAATCAGGAACTGGCTTAGTGCAGAGCTCTTCTAAACACTCTACTGCCACGCCCCGATTCTAGGTCGTACAAGTGATGAAGATGTAGAACTTGCCTGTTCCATAGAATTCTGTCGGTGGTAGCAGTAATGGTGGCGGTGGTGGGAGATCTGGTGGCGCGTACATTCCGCCAGGCACGGAGTATTCGGATCCTGCCCCACGACGCAAGGATCCTGGTTCACTGCGTGGCTGAAAAAAAAACTATTATACGTGATGATAACCACGACAGATAGGGCAATTTTCACAGCTGATCAGAAGTCAGAAGTTCAGAATTCAAACAACATTAATTAACCATATTTGCGTAACTTATCCGTTATCGTAGAACGAACCATTAATATTCATGCTGTGCTTCCCTATTGGCAAGATGGATTATTACCAGATTTACAACTACAAGAATGCTGAGGTACAAGCAATACTCGGTAGTTTAAGAAGGTTTCGAACCTGTGATTACCCATTTCCGATTTCCATTTCCCTACCCACCATTTCACATACACTACACTATTGCGGCCATCGCCCATTGCATTGACTTGCTTTTCCTCGTGCATCAGCATTCTCGCGATTTTATTTCACATCGTACACTGCCATGAAAAAGGAACAGGCAGCAAATTGAATTAAAACTTTGCTAGAATGTTTCACGTATTCTATGCATTTTTCCGATCAATAAGAATTCTTACTTAACCGCTTTTGCGGTAGTATGATGTTACAGATAACGCATTAATGTCGAGTGATGTGCAAAACTTTGACGTCAGACGAGAATTGAACCCACATTTCACCCTTTCCGGAAGCCCAAGCTAACCAATTTCTGTGAATTTTCTTAACGAAACAAATTGCTCAGTGAATGTGACTTGTTATCTCATAGAGTGAATATATGATGGATAATATAAAAAATCTCAATCACATATTAAACATATTAAATCTTATGAGTAACAAAAAAAAACAGAACAGAAAGAACCTGAATACTACGTTAGGCAACAGTATATTGTTTTCACTACATAAACAAACTATTCTGTTCTTCTTCGTAACTCTCCATTGATACTTGATTTCGAGTGTTTCATTAAGACCACGCTCAAATTTCAATAAATCCCTTCATTATTGTTTGGGCCAATATGTCATGTTATCTGGTAAGGGCTCTTGTGCAGCCTCAATACAGGTGTTTCGTCCCTTACAGACTCGTCAGTCGGGCAGAACCCGTCGTATTTCGATGGGGGTTCGACTGACGAGTCTGTAAGAGACGAAACACTTGTATGGGGCTGTATAAGAGCCCTCACCAGACCACATAACATGTGGCTCAAATAATAATGAAAGGATCTCCACTGATAATCTTACACGAGGTTTTCACAGAAGCTCTTTGTTCGGGTAATGTTTCGACGTTTTCGCCTTCTACAAAACCAATGACTTTAGTTTTATTCTTTCGATCATTGTTCAGTTCTTTTAGCTCCTTTAAGAACTTATTTCTACATCTAGGTATGACTAGCACTATATAGGTCTAGTCAGTATACAAATGCGTACCATATTTGCTCTTTTCATAGTTGGTGTTTCATGATGTACAGCATGCTTAAAAGTGGATTGTGGTGTGACTGGCATGCTCGCACCAGGAGGCGGTGGATACGGAAGAGGACTGCCCGAATATGGTGTCGAGTAGATCTGATCGGGTATTGGTGGTAGAGGCCTGAAAAAGCAGGAAAATTTCATGGCAGAAAGTTTTGATTCTGTTGAAGAAACTAAGACTACTACAGAAGATTCCTCAGCAAAATGACTAAACTGATTAAATTTGCTTATAAAATTTACCAAAAACAGAAAAATAATTGCAGTCATAAAAAAATATATGAAGTAATCAATTTCTCGCACGTTTCATTCATTCGATAAAATATGGATGAGAAGACACAGACGAAACATGTAAAAAACTATTGTGCCAGCGAGTTTCCTACGAAAAATACAAGGAACCTACTTCGAAAATTTTTCAGATTCTACTTCGTGTGTGTTGTTTTTCGAAAAGTAAAACCAGAAGACGATGTTCATATTGTTTATACCAAAAGACTCTTCATACAAAAAGCTTAATTTTGAGCTGATGACTGATCGAAAGTAGATAATGCTTACTTCAAAGTTCTAGACATTAGCAGTCATGAATCTGGTACCTGCAAAATTATTTGGCCACTTGAAGAATAGCGTAAAATCTACTTCAAAAGGCAGTCTATTATTGAAAAGAGCTGAGACATTATTTCAAATGCGCCTATTACTCTTCGTAAGTACAATTGACATGTGAGTTGGATTGCACTACGCGAAAAGCTAATGTTTAACCCCGATACCACCTACAATCTGCTTTTGCTCCACTTTTTTGAGAGGGTTTTAAGAAATAATTTAATTTTTCATAAGTATCAAACTAACCCCGGTGGCGTGACGATGTACAACGCTCAATAGTTTTGTATGATGGCAAAGTGTTCACATGATAGACTTCTTTGTTTCGTTTCGCACAACAACAACAAAATCTTGCCATCAACATCGACAACAGTACACCGGTAACACACAAAACAATAAGAATCGCAGCGATAAGACCGATGATTGGCTGAAAAAAAACAAAACAAAAAAAAAACGAACATATGATGGATCAACGGATACCAAATCTATATGTATGTGAAAGGTCCATAATTCAATCACCATCATTACAATCTTCAATCGGATCAAGATGATCTTAAACATGTGCGTGACTTTGACATATGCTTTTGAATTGAACGAAGTTCACTCATAATGGGCAAAGCGCTTTTTTGGTCAACGTCTTTTCTGGTCGTAATGCACGCCACAATAAACAATATTAATATTGCCACAACAATATTAATCCTAAACTAATTAATAATTCGTTCTCTCTTGTTTTGCTTTTATACCCCTATTAAAGTCAGATTTTCATTTAACCTTGGCCTTTGTACTGGCTCGATCATGAATTAACAACATCGGCAATTCTCTGTGTAGAAGGCGCTACCAGCGCTTGACATATGACAAGGTCGAGGGAATGGTGTGAGAGGAGGAGCACCGTTGTTGATCAGATTGCATCGCATTTTCTCACCCTTTGTGTCTCGTGATGAAAAGTTAACAGGCAATCGAAAAGAAAGGAAAAAAACCGCGAAACACTACGATAATGAATCTGTTGCATTAGAAGGCACTCAGAAAATCAGACTACGAACAGTCAACTGATTGATGTATCTTTTGTACGAAAACGTGCTTAACCGTTTTATGGACTACTATCTCGGAAAAATTGAATTTAAAAGTAAGTTACAAACAAGCATTTTGCAGAAAGTAGACTCTGTTTGTCCAATACGCCTCAATTTCTTCACTTTGTTTTCACTCTTGTTCACTCATTTTCTCACAGTAGTCAGACGCATTCAAGATGTCAGGACCTGTTGATGTTGAGAACGTTTGGAAGAACGTTTGATATGGGGATGTCTAGATGATAATCGAAATACAACGGTCGTTTGTTGGACAGCCTAAAAAGATGCGCCCCTTCTTCAAACACGTCGCAATTGGTACACAGCAAGAAAGTGGAGCAGAAGTTGCAACGTGGCGCTGAAGACAGACGTCTTGTCTATGATTCAACACTAAACTTAAATGTGGAAAAAAAACAATCATCTTGTGCTCCTGACGTCTATTATGTGACATTGTTCACAAGGAACGATATGCGCACAGTTGCACAGGCCGAATCAAAACATGTTCATAGTGTGAATCCAGTACGAATACAAGGCGAAAAAATCTAAATAAATAGGCAAAGTACCAGAGCATTAAGATATAGTAGAGACGTCAAAAAAATTTTTTTTCGGACAGAACTGCTATGAAGCCAAATAGCGTCTTCTAAAAAAATTTTGTCTTCGTTAAAATAACAGTGAAATTCATCTCATGCAATTCACGATTCGTAAACAACAATGGGTTCAGTTTCACCAGGAATATGTCAAGTGCGAAAAGATGCTATTGAATTTTTGGTATACCTATGCTAAACCCTAAGCCTAAACTTGAGCCTCAGTCTGCGGCAGATAGTACAGTGACGAGCAACCAGACTCGAATACTGCCACTTCCAATGGTGATCAAGTTGTTTAACTACACTCTTTCTGATGTCAATCTAGTGGAACGGAAGCGAGTTCGCCGACGACAACTAACATGCAATAATTTTCCTTAATTTAATTCTATTTGGTTCTCATAAAATTGTTTAACGGACTCTAAATTGCAGTTATTTATTTGATCTCAATGACCCAAACAATAATGTTTCTCTTGATCAAATTCAAAGCATTCCAACACTCTTTCTGGGAAAAGAGCTTTCATTACCAAACGCTTATTGCAACACAGAAAATCGAGTGCTTAACGAAAAAATGTATAACAGCTTGTTTTTTCTTGCCCCTGACTGAAAAGAATAACGATTGCTACGTCTTTCCAACGCCTTTAGCTTGCTGTTGGGTATCGAGAGCGCTTTTTGTTGCAAATCTTTTTAATCTTCACCCCTTATTCATTTTCAATCCCTACTGAACTTACCAGCCATGATTCGGCTCGTTTGTACAGGGTTGGCGACGACGTCCTTGTAGTTGCTTAGAAGGAATTGTAACGCCAGCGTGTTATCGGCGTCATAGCTCTGTCCCTGCATAAACAAACATTTTTTGCTTTCCAAACTTTTTTTTCTCTTCTGAATACATGCACATATGCTTTCCATGCTTTCAGAGAAGTATAAGAGTGATAAAAATGAAAGCGCGCGGCGAGTGTGAAGCATAAATTTATTTTGAATATTACAGCGCTATAAAGAGGTCTTCTCAAAAGAAACATACGGCGCAGTAGCCCGAAATTCGAGCTTTCGACTGATCACTAACACTCTCATAGAAATTTCTGTCGCGAAAGGGGTCGCATCTTCATCCCGGGCCCTCTAACGGAAAAGAGCCGCGTGAGTAAAACATTTTTCAGATTTATTTGTCTTATAGAAACTAAACGAGCATCTCGAATATATAATTTTTAGAAAAGATAAATTGCAAAAATTGATTCCGTAGCACTGCTAAGACTGTTTTTGTGGACGACAGCGAATGCAGAGAGAAATTAGCGATCTGTGAGAAATTATCAAAAATTTGTGGTTACATTAATTCAAGAGAACAATTTTAATTCAAATTCACAAAAATATACATCATGATCACCGAAAAAATCGTGTTCAAAAAAAGTTTCATAAATGTCCACAATTTTGTTGAGATTGAGTAAAACAAAAACTTTGATGTTTTCCAAATATGGAGAATTAACAAGAAAAAACTCAATTATTTCTTATGCGCAAACTGTTTTAAAAAAGTACTGAAATAACAAAATGCAATGCACCGCGCCTTTAACTTCCCAGCAGTCATCAAAAATTAACTTCTATAGTGTTTTTTCTGATCAAATCGGCATTTCGCAACGAATATTTCTGCACCATCAAAGTTAAACATAGGTTCCCAAATTTAATTAACAATAATTTTTTTACTGAATCTTTTGACTTCTAAGAAACGTTTTCTGTGATGCCTCCTTAATTCATTATTTCATTTTATATTTAAACAACATTAATTTTTGTGATTAATCAATACTTAGTCATTTTGCTCCACTATCTCATGTTAACAGAAGAGAAATGAATTTTAGCAGTTTCCAACTTATTCGTTTAGCTTCTTATAACACTTCGCTACATTCGCATTTCCTTTCGTCTTTTCGTGAATAATTGTATTTACTACATTTCTACAGAATAAGAAAACAAAATTAGATGATTACCCACCTTAGAAGCGAGTTGATGCAACTTCTCCATGTCTTCGTCCGTCAACAACACAAACGAATCACCGCCACGATAGGTGGCCAACTGAAAACGAGAAACTGAATTATTCTGCCTCTGAATAGACGCTTTACAAGATTTTATTCAGTAAGGTGAAGGAATCGATCCCGTACAGATTTCGATCCATTTATCACTGATTAAGTTCCTACGTTTTACATTTTTAGATTCCAACCCAACCGCTTATAATGCGCGCTCCGCTTTCAAATATTTCCCCCGATTTTTTTAAAATTCTTTTTTACGTTGCAAACAAGGTACACGAACTGAGAAAATTTTGGCGTTCCTATAAATCATCATTACCGTTTTGGAAAGAACCTGAGTTTGAAGGTGACAAAGCATGTTTTAATCCACAGCAATTATTAGCTTTCAGTAAAGACAACTTTGGTAGCCCTTCACTTGGCTATTTAAAGGCTCCTGGAAACAGAACCTTCGCGGAGGTTCACCAATGTATCTAGTCGGTAATTTTATCTATTCATACAAATCTTGCAGTGATTCGGCGACACTCAAGGAATCGCGGACTTAGGTTAACACGGGTCTTGGATCGAAACAACGACTACGTGTGCACTGCACGGCACATGTAACCATTGCGCTACACGCGCCCTTGAATTTATAGAATGTCAGATTGTGACAAAATAATGTCGTAGTATGCTCGATTAATGAAGAGCAGAACGTTAAGTACCCGGCTCTCGATGAGCTGCATTGAACATTAATAAAATTAACATTACTATTGATATTATCATTAGAGTATTATCATCACAATTAACAATAGGAAAATTTCATAATATGAATTAATTGCAGTACTAGCAATAACAATAGAAGTAGGGAGAACAGTTAGTGATAATAAACTCTTTCTATTTCCATTTGCGAGAGATCCACATGTCACATCCAATGTACAATACCCACCGCTTCTTGGATTCGATTCGTTTCCCAGGATTCACTACCTCAAAGGTCTACAGTTTTTTTCGCGTACTGTTTCGACTGTGCTCAGAGATTCGGCTTCTTCATGAATACCGTAGAATGCGACCGAGTCCAACTTGTAATCTTGAAGATATCCGAGCTTAGGCGTCGCCGTGTAAATTGCAAAGAAGTGATGAGGAGGGAGTCTAAGCAAAACTCTGCTTTTTTTAGACTTTAATACTAATCATTTCGCTGTCCCCTTCCAAAGTTATCTCCAAACGCATTAGTTAACAACTAGTAATCAAAATTATTCATGGGAATGTTATAATAATTAATAATAAAATGAAATAATAACGATGATAAAGTAATGAAAATTATTAACAAGTATTGAAAATTAATTACACACATAAAGGGTGTGAGAGCTGTGACATGTAGGTTCTTAGAAAGCAAAGTGCTAGTTCGACCTCCTCTCACAACACTTTCTTGCAATCGTGAGAACGCTTTTACCTTGAATTTTTTCATGGTTGAGGATATTCAGATTGACTAGTATTCTTCGATTTATATATATGTATGTACTGTATTATATATATATATATATATATATATATATATATATATGAATAGCAGGGGGCATGTGGCGCAGTGGTTAAAGGTGCGCTGCGTCGCACACGAGGTCAATGGTTCGATCTCGCGCTCATGACTCACCAAGTCATCCATCCCTCCGGGGTCAGTAAATTAGTACCAGGCAGGTCTCAGGCTTGTTTGGGAGGATAAGCAGCACTGACTTGGTTCAGCGGGAGGCCACCGCGACTCATTGTAAAGGTCAGATGTGCATTCAATCACCTCAAACGAAGTTAAAAATTGAAGTCGAATGCATGGCGCATCCCTCAGGGGTTGATCATCGCCGAGAGCTTTATCCTTATCCTTTATATATATATATATATATATATATATATATATATATACTTCATAGGAGTGTAAGTAACTATTCGGAAGCTGAGACTTAAGGCTACAGCCCCACGTCGCCGAATTTTCAAAACACCTCTTTATAAAGCTGTAGCACCTAGATCAAAAATTATTTTTCACACTCGCCTTTCGCCTTCAAATTTGTCACGCTTATAATTCACTGGAAGCGAAAAAGCATATCAGTGTGTAGAGAAATCTTCATAGCATCTTAGTCAATCGTTCTATGTGGACTTTCATTGAAAGCGGAGAAATGATTTCCCATTGAATAACAATATATCGATCGTCCCACCTCGCCCCGCCCAAGCCATGCCTCCTGCCACGGCTCTCGCCTTGTCAAATAGCTATAAACAACCTTGGCAAGATGTAAAACTCGATCTTATTTCTCCTCAACCGTATTTCCAGAAAATAAGCACAAAGCTAGAATCAGGAAACAATAAGTTATCAGGTGATTACTAATAGTCTGAAGAAAGAGCTTCGTCCGGCGAAGTTTTCACGCACAAATCAAAAGACCAGAGGAAATCGAAAGATCAAAAGAGCGTCGAAGAAGCAAGAACAGCTGTTAGCTCTTTGAAGCTTGTGCTATAGTTTGAATACTAGCACTTTAAAGAAGGAGTAATGTCCAGCAAGATATAAGCGAGATAAGAAAAAAAAACACGTGGTTTTGTGAAATATGACTTTATTTTACATGTTGCAGCGTTATAAAAGGGTGTTTTGGAAAATCGGCGACGTCGGGCTGTAGCCTCATGTCTGAGCTTTCAAATAATTACTAGCACTCCTATGAAAATATCCTTTCCAGCGAATGAGATCGGTTTTTCATTTGTTCCCTCTCATTCAGTTTCATTTGTGGATGAATGGTTGTATGCCCGTCGCGCGGCACTTGGGGGCGAGCTTTACCCTTCAAATCTCTCCGGCAGTCAACAACAGAGCACTATGGATTGCCACAGTAAGGCTATCCTCGACATTGCAAGGAGACTCGTTCAACCAGTATTATACGCCGTTCAAGAAGAAGACGAAAAACGAATCAAATGCTAAAAGTACTGGGATCCGCACACTGAAAGAGATAAAGGATCAAATATAGTGCTATATACACACATATATATATATATATATATATACATATATATATATAAAGGATAAAGGATAAAGCTTTCGGCGTTGATCAATCCCTGAGGGATGCGCCATGCATTCGACTTCAATTTTTAACTTCGTCTGAGGTGATTGAATGCATATCTGGCCTTTACAATGACTCGCGGAGGCCTCCCGCTGAACCGAGTCAGTGCTGCTTATCCTCCCAGACAAGTCTGAGATCTGTCTGGTACCAATGAGCCATGAGCGCGAGATCGAACCAGTGATATCGTGTGCGACGCTGAGCACCTCTAACCACTGCGCCACATGAGCTCCTATATATATATATATATATATATATATATATATATATATATATATATATGTATATATATATATATGTATGTATATATATATATATATATATGTATATATGAAAACATCTTCAAGCAGCAGTCGGAACAGCATGAGAGATGTTCCTTTGGGACGACGAATGCAAGGAAAATAAATAAAATTGAAAAGCAGTATGATCCACATGGGAAAAAAATTTGAGGACGGATTGTGTGAAACTGAAAATAAATGGAAGAACAAAAAACAATAATAGCACTCATAATCAGTCAAAATAGTAACAAGCTAGCAGCAATAAAACCAGTACTGCCTTCAAAAATGGACAGTTACATAAAAAATAATTAAAAAATTAGAGATGAGTCATTTAGTTGTCGATACATGTTAATACTTTTCGAAAATCGATAATCGCTCAAGTGTGCAATATTTACAATAATTTGAAACCTTTGAAGACAAATTGTGGCTAATCATGAGGAGACGAAGAAATGGGGAGGGCGAGTAGAAATTTATAGAGGTGGAATGATTGCAACGATTATAATGAGAATTCAGACGAGAGTGTTGACAAAAAAACGAAACGAAACGGGTTTCTCGTGTCATTAAACGCTAACAGAGAAATTATGTATGTAAGTAGATGTGCGTGTTTATGTGTAAAGTCAATGTAAAGCGTCCTATCGACAACGAAAATGAAGATGATGATGACGAGGACGAGGAAAACGACCAGGATAACTAGGGAAACGACGACGAGAAGAACGAAAATGACTTCCTCATCATCATCGCTGAAGTGGATACTCCTTATTCTACAGATCTACACTACGTAAAATAGCAATCCGATGTGTGTCCACTACACAGCTGGTGATTATTTCCAGTGATGTCTTCACGTTCGAAAAGGACTCTCTGTGATGTCGATTGGAACAGCGCAGAAATAGTTTGACATCACTGCTAAAGCGGTGCTATCTCTTCAAAAAGAATAGTCATTGATCATATTTCAACGTAATATGCTGCTTTCTCGATGCTGACAACATATCATGACAGTAGCCGGAATTGATGCTACAGCTGACAGACAGCAAAATGGTTTATGTAGCTCAGTGCTTAGAGGTACTCTGAATTTCTGAAAAGGTTGTTGGTCAGATCCCACTGACAGCGCAACCAAACAAGATCTCTATCACACGGCAATCGGCATGCTGTTACTAGCCAGGAATATCAGAGAGAATAAAACACACTTTGTCTTTCTTCTCAGCAGACAACCAGAAGTTGTTTATATATATATATATATATATATATATATATATATATATATATATATATGTAATATATATATATATATATATATTACGAATGGGGATGAATGCTCAGTGCATTTCTAATAGATTGATTAAAGCTGAACGCTTAACGCTTCATTTGTATAGATGAATTTTCAATCAAGCATTTGAAATTTTCATGGAATACTCTTCTAGTTTTGATCCCATTAAAAATATGCTATAGATTCTTAGACTCTGACAAATTTCATTGTAGTTGATGGAATATAGTACGCCCGGGATAAAGCGATATTTTATTTGAATTTTTGCATTCATAGAGTGGTATAAAGCAAAACAATTATTTTCGATTGAAACGCACAACATACGCATTGAAATTGATGCGAATGGCCAAAATTAGCACTATTACTATTTACGCTGTTATCCTCGACTTCAATGCAGTTCCATTGTTCTGGTGATACCACTGGAGCGAGTTTCACGTAATCATGATAGCACGTCGCATTCTCTCAATCATATCAAAGCCGGTTTTTGATAACCATCTAATGCTTTTCTTCATCTAATGCCTTTCTGATCGCTTCTGGTAAACTAATATCAATGATATATCAGCATGAATTTTTTTTCTCAGGAAATTAGAAGGAAGAAACTCTTGAAGAAGGGAGGCTGAGATTTTCTCTGTTCGTGGAAAGATTGCAGAGATACTAATTCTATTCACACTGCTTAAATTTAATCATACAATGGAAATGTAGAATATTGAATTTTACTACGCTGTCTGATATCATTGTTTTTATTGTGAAAAATATTAAAGCAGTACACTGTATACTTAATAGAGAAGTGTAAATGATGCAGAAATGCGAGACCTTACAAAAAATGAGTATCGATTACATCGACAGAACAACCAGTGTAGTTTTTTTTTTCTTGACTGGAACTAGCGTTCAATCTCCTTCCGTTTTCCACCATTAGACCAATCTTTGCCAGAAATTATTATCAAGCGATTAAGGCCAGTGCATAATAGCATCTGATATCATTTCAATGGAAGTAGACTGGTAATGAAAATGTAAATGAAAAATTATTTTCTCAAAACTCAAATTTAGGACTAAAAGATTTTGAAATCCAAAGGAAGCATCAAGAACAAATAAAAGGCAAGAAAGATTAAAGAGGGCAGACGTGGGCAGAGAAATGATTGAACACGTTTAACTTTTGTCTTTCTCTAGTATAGCAATAAAATATTCTTTCAAAAGATGAATGTCGACTATCCGCTCAAAATAACATCTATAGCTTGTAGAAACAACAAATTGAATAAGAGCGATGCGAAATCTTTTGATTTAATCTCGACTTTTTATGACTCACTGATTTCAGATCTTCACGGTGTTGGAAAAAAAATAAGCGATAACTGCAACTTTTACTGAGCAACTTAAATTTTGTATGATATGATAATTCTTGCCTAAAATGTGTAGTGCACTGACAGAAGCAGATATTTTAAATCTTCATTTTTTGGGGCAATCCCTTGTAAAAAGAATAAACTACGGAACTATTGTTTTACCATCATTCTCACCATGACAGTGATTGATTGTCAGACAAGATCATTACTCAAAAGTAAGAGTAGTCAGTTTAGGAATGATAACCAAACCAAATCCACGTTAAGCGCCAAAATCATTCGATATTATTGCGCTATTTCATCGATGCTGAATGAGTTGATCAAAATATCTTATTTCTTACTAATTCATTCATTTCCATATCCTCTACCATAATTTACAGCTTTTATCAAATCGAAAGTTTTCAAAACTCCTTCTGCCGATGAAATTGAGTGACAAGGTCGGCGTATCTCATAGTCGGCTCTGAACCTCTGCGGGTGGCGTGGTAAAATACAGTGGCCTTGCCATTTGTTCATCGGCGTGGTTGATGAATGGAATTTACGTCTTCTAATTAGTAAAATAGAAAACGTCAGTGCCTGTGAGCTCGCTCTGGAACATTTTGGAGGTCGCAATGAAATTTAATGGTCGATCAAGCCACATAGCAACAGCTGTTTGAATAGAGAGCTTGTCATGACATACTCTAACTACAAAGAGATGCAAATAATTGAGAAAAAAGTTCTGAATTAGGCATCTGTGAGAAAAACTCTTGATATATAATAATTTGAACGATTTACGTAAAGAGTGAAACTGAGTATGATTCTCAGTTTGATAACTTTTTAAAAAGTTGAACATCACTATAACTTTCGTTTGCTCTTTTTCTCCCCTTTTTTCTCTGTCGCTGCCTCCTACTCATTTCTGAAGGACCGCGTCTTCGTTTAGAAAACTCACTCCAAAGACAATTTTGCCAGCCTCTTATGAAGACCGAGCAGGATTTCAGAGGCATGAGAAAATCCCGTCAATGTTCTTGTCAAAAAACCTGCGTCGGCTCGAATATAAAGTGACATTTGCGAAAATCGATTACCATGATCTTCGGAACAAACCTTTTGTGCATCTTTCAGATAGACGAGCAATAATCCGTTGTCGCAGGTGACATTTCCCAGTTTCGCATCTGCATATTCCTTCTCCATATCAGATTTTAAGTCGTCTGTCTGGAAGAGTGATAAATTTGTCATGAAATTTTGATTAAGATTGAACAATGCCACATTCATGTCTTTGAGTTTTCGCGAATATGAGCCTCATGCTTTCGGAGATTCTCTTTCGAGGTCTATGTCAAGCAGTGTTGTTTTTATAATTCATGTACTTTTTATGGATTTAATAGATGAATTTTCATCATTTCTTCTTTAATGATTTATTACTTGACTATTGCAAGGGCTGAATAACGGTTTACCGAAAAATTATAGTGTTATAGCAAAAAATCGTCACTTGGTGCACAGCCGCGAACAAGTGCCTTCAGTGACGACGTAGAAATACTTAGGCAGAGGGCTCCTTGGATTTCCAGCAGGAAGTATACGGAGTGATGTCACAAATGGGTAAACGATAAAGAATAAAGCACTCACGACGTTGGTCAAGCACTACGAGATGCAACACGCAATGGACTCAAACAAGCATTGTCAGAGACGATTGAGTGCATATAAGGTCCAGTGAACAGCAGACATTCCAATGTAATAAGTCAGTGCTGCTGTCTTCTCAGAAAATCCGCTACGATTCTCCGACCCGGAGAGATGGAAAGCTTGGTGAGCTCAGGACACTTGATGGAACAAGAGACCGGTCCAGTATGTATTGCAGGACAAATGAGCAAATACAAGTAGCTTCGTGAAATACTTGTGCGAGGAAACGAAGCCAACGACCGAAGTACAGAGTTTGTACAGTTCGTGAAAAAGAGCGACACGAGTAGAGAAGTAATTGAAGACAAATTCGAAAAGTTTACGTTGATGTAGTGTTGATCAAAAGTGCTCACAGCTTTGGAGTTTGTCACATGTAATAGTCCAATGAATTCGTCTCTTCCATCGGCTCGCCGACATCCATCAACACATTCGCACCTGAAATAACCAATGTATGTGGAATGGAAATTGTAACATTAAAACAAATGAGTTCACAGAGGCTATTTAGAAATTAACATCGATCTCGTTTATTAGAAAAGTTACCAATTTGAAATCTTTTGTACCATTCGCTGCTGTTACATGTTCAAACCTTTTCAAAGAATACATCAAAATGTTCTTTTGGAATATTCAAAAAGTCGCATTCACAGTATGCTCAATTCTGTTCGAAACTTCCCATACTTCCTAGATTTATAAGATTTCTATCAGTCCTGAAGAGTTTGTCAATACAGAAAAAAGGTTTCAAATATTGCAACTGTCTATTCTGGTGATTTGCCAATTTAATGATGAGCATATATAATATTGACACAGCATAATTTAGTGGATAGATTTCTAAAAATCGCAAAATCAAGAAATATTGCATATACGCGCACAATATAAATATAAATATGAATATATATATATATATATATATATATATATATATATATATATCACCTGTCATCTGTCGTCCCGTTGATCGTCGAGTGACTCGAGCCGCTACCAGGAACTCTTCCATTTTTCCCTATAGCGTGCAAGAGTAGCCCAGTAGATCTTCCTCAATCTACGGATTCACTGAACATCATATCTTTCTTCTATCGCTCTCGTGAATAAATCGGACCAGCGGGTCAGTGGTCTTCCTTTAGTGCGCTTGATGTCCCGACGAACCCAGCCGGTAACGGCTCTCGTCCATCGGTTGTCGTTGAAGCGCATCACGTGTCAGGCCCACCTTAATTTCGATATCCTGGCGTGTAGGACGGCGTCTCTGATTTTCGATCGTTGACGTAAGTCGGAACTTCGGATCCTTTCTCTCATTTGCAAGACATGGGATACTTCTAGCATCGACCTTTCGACTGCGCGTTCGATACCGCCAAGTAATCTTTCATCCTGCATACATAGCGACCACGTTTCTGCTCCATATGTTAGGGCAGCGATAATTGTCGAGTCGAAAAGGTGGGCACGGAGTCGAATGTTCTTTGTCCTCTTCACTACATCTTCGATTCTCTTGAACGTTCCCCAAGCCGCTGGTTTCCTCCTGCTCAACTCTGGAGCTAGGTCGTTCACCGTGTTGATTTCCCGACCTAGATAGACGTAACTGGAGCATTCAGAGATTGTCGTTCCGTTTAGCGTGAATGGGGCATTCGAAACCCATCCGTTCCTCATAAATATCGTTTTCGTTAGATTTGATTGAAAGCCAATCTTTCCACAGGCATTATCGAAATCGGTCAACATTCGTTCCGCTTGGCTGATGCTTGATGTTATGACAACGATATCGTCAGTAAAGAGAAGATGGTTTAATTGTCGACCGTCAATTTTCACTCCCATATCATCCCATTCCACTGTTCGCATGACGTTTTGTAGGGTAGCAGTGAATAGTTTTTGGCGAAAATGTATCGCCTTGTAGAACCCCTCTTCTTACGTCAATGGTGATATTGTTGCAGAATATTGGGATAGAGGTATTTTGGTTGTGAAATCTTTACAAAGCTCACGAAGGATCATTATGTACCGAGTAGGGACGCCCTGGTTATCCAGAGCCTCTATAACCGCTTCTGTTTCCACTGAATCAAAGGCTTTCTTCAGATCGATAAAAGTGAGGACAACGGTATCTTCTCAAGAGCCGATTAATGATTCGAATACATCCCACTTTATGGTAGTTCTGGGACTTCGTTGTTTGAATTTAGCGGCTTTCTCTCCTCTCCTCGAAAAACGGAAAGTTGCTCGAAGGAGGCGATGGTCTGATCCCGTGTAGAACTTAGGAACAAGAGCGACATCGGTCAGGCAAATCTTCGCTATGATGTGGTTTATTTCGAAGTGGTACTCTCCATTGAAGGGCTCCCACATCCTTCGATGAGAAAGAGGCTTTTGGAATTACGAGTTACCATGGATGGTTTGAGTCGTCATGATAAACTCAGACAGCCTCTCACCCTGTTCATTCCATTCTGATCCGTGGGTTCCTATGTGACGTTCTTCAGACGTTCTTCTAGGTCCAATTTTTGCGTTAAAATCTCCGACAATGACCTTGACGAATGTATGGTCTTCTCTGAAGAATTTTTCGAGATCCACATGAAACGCTTCGATTTCGTCTTCGTCATAGCTTGATGTTGGTGCGTAAGCAACGAGGAGTGTTAAAGCCGGCATAGAACCACGTCGTTTCAACCGTAACGTCCGATACGGGTTGTTAGTTGTTCAAACGAATCAATGTTCACGGTCAAATTCGATTTGACGAGGACGCCAACGCCGCCGACACCTCTGCGATCGCATGTTCCAAGGAACAGTTCTTCTCCGGTGCCATAAACAGCGTGAAAAGGATGGCGCCTTCTCGTCTCATCCAGGCCGATGACGTCGTACCATTCTTCTTGCTTGAATCAATAGATCTTCTACAGCGGATTGGTGAGCAAGGGTTCTTGCGTTGTAGGTACAGATCGTCATTTTAGTCCGTTTCGATCTTGGCAGCCTAGTTCGGAGCTAAGATTTTAGCAGCCTCTCCGTACTCGTCCTACCTGGCGCTGCTGTACCAGGGGCTCTTTCGGGGTTAGGGGAATGAGGCCCATATTTGTTACTGTTTTTGGCATTTTGATACCCAACGTATAGCTTGCCAGGCACTAAACTTGGGGGCTGGGTGCTCACGAGTAGCTTGCCAGTCTGTCTCGGAGGAGCGGGAGAAGCTTATCTGTTGGAGGCGACTCCTAAACGCCTCCCATGTACTTCCCAGCCGCTTGATTGCAGGCTTTTGGCCGACTTGACTCGTAGAAATAGAGTTTTTGTCAAGTCGGCGCTGCAGAAGCAGGGTTGCTCTCCCCTGAGTCCACCTGCTTCTCTGGGAAGCGCACGGTCGCCTTTGGTTCGCGTTTATTCCCCTGTCCACCACCTGGGGACTCGCCACGTGCCCTCGCGACTAACCGGGCGGGATCCCTCAAAGAGGGAGGTCCGTGGATATATGTATATATACATATATATATATATATATATATATATATATATATAATGACAAAGGTCTGAGTAGTGTAGTGGTACTGATGTAATCACACGACTACGATGCTAACTCGACTACGTCCGGCTGCACCAGGCTTTTCATCCCCCGAAGGTCGAAAAAACGAGAACAGATTTTTTGCTACACTCAGTCTTTATAACCCACTAGAGAACACTATCGCCTCGTTATCTCTAACTCCAATGAAAAGTGAAACAATTAACATTCGAGGAGATTCGTGATGAAGATGAAAAATCTCAATCACCGGAGGAACCTCATCCGCGAAAAGTTTGGTTCCGCGATAATAATTATCAAGAACCTACTTTACCCTACCCATCCTTGAAGGAAAATCCAATGTAATGGTTGACAATGCCCCATAATACTTGGAGATCTCAATTTGAACTGCGCTCAGAGTCAAATGAGTCTTACAGGATTGACAAATTGATACCTCACTGTCTGGCTCGACAGTGGCACTGAACTAATATTGATATGTCACCGCAATCTATGCTTTTGCCAAATATGACCCCATAAATGAAGCCGATGCATGGCTCACCTCTAATATACTTATCAACGTCAAATGCTTTTTATTTTCTCTTCTTTCACTTACCCTATCCTCCATTGCAGTGTTTTTAGCATATCCGTAAGTTTTGACGTGGTGACATTCGCCAAGCGATGTGATGGATCGCATACCAACGTCGCGTTACCGTAGTCCGCACCGTCCCGGCATGCCAAGTATTCATCCCAATAAACTGATCCGAAGACCTTGAAATATTATGAATAGGCTTTTGTTCACGAAAAGTGTGTTATCAGTACTCTGAAAAATCTATTAGTCAACCAAGTATAGATGTATTCGGGTAATATAAAAAAGGACAGAAATAATTTTTTTTTCGAGTGTGAGAGCTACGGCAAATAATGCAGTTCTCTTTCCAACAATGAAAACTACTCTATAAGACAGGAATAATAGCGGATTTTGTGACATAATGCAAGGAGAGCGGTAATATCATGTATTGTAAAATTTCCAGCCTTCTTGACTATTTCGGTACCGCTGTTGATAGGTAGCGGAACTGCGCTGATTGCGCACGTGATGTTATTCATCGATATTTCTCAAGAATTTTGCAATTAACAAAAATTGATATATCTAAGAAATTGAAGCAGAACTGGCACAATTCCGTTATCGGAAAGGGTTTTTGAAGAGACTTCTTCTGCTGTATAGAGAATTTTTTTCAAGTTCTTAGCAACTACTCGAAAGCCTATATGGTTTTGGGTAAAAAACTGTACTTGCGTCTCAAAAAGGCCTTGTTGCAACGGTATAAGAAATAAAACTTCATTTCTCATGCGATGCGCGGTCCGTCCATATTTCGTTAAATAGAGCTCTTTACCCACTCTCTCACTAAACATTGAATAGCGTAAATCTTGATAATTTCAAAAGTTTACTTGTTTTCATTAAACGTCCCCTCACAGCTGTAGCAAAGAAAATGGAATTGTGTTTTACACACGCGTATTTTTAAGAGAAAAGAGCTTATTCGACAGCCAATTAGTAATAATTCGATAGCGTAAGCTTTGTCGATTTTCAAATTGCGCATGTTTTCCAAAAGACCATTCTACTGCACTGTAGCTGGGAAGATAAGGCTCACTTCAAACACTTCGCGCATTGCTATTCGGCTGAGGTTTGTGGTGGATGTGGATCGATAGGGCAATCAATAGACCAATCAGTCCCAATTTACATGTGGAGTGCGATTCTCGTAACTGAAATCAAGTTTTTTGTCGCAAATGAAAAGTATGACTCTGATACTCGAAGATCGCCTCTACAAGCTCAGAAGCTTTCCGCATTTCCAGGAATTATAAGCGTGGCAAAAATGAAAGCGCGCAAGTGTGAAGAATATTTATATTTTGAATGCCACAGCGCTATCAAAAAACCTTGCAAAAACTAATACATTCCTGGATCCACGATTATCTAGGCTTTCGAATTATTACCAACGGTTCAATAGAATTTCTTCGTCCAGCAAAAAAGATTTTTTTGAAAAACCCTTTCCGATAACGCAATTGTACCAAGGGACTTTTCCTATCGCTTCATAGTTACCAATTTTTCATTGCCGTTTATTCTACGCTATCAATACGATATTCCGTGGTAAAGATTTCGGCGACTCATGACACTGAATGTGGTACTAATTCAGGTGTTCTAAGCATTTCTTTTTTGTATAATAGTATTTCCTTTACTCTGCCCAGTTTTAACCTCTTCGATCTGATACCAGTCTGGTACCAATTTACCGATCCCGGAGGGTAAATGGTTTGGTGAGCCATGAGCGCGAGATCGAACCACTGATCTCATGTGTGCGACCCAGAGCACCTCTAATCAGTGCGCACCATGGGCTCAATTTACAATGTACAAAGACAAAACGTGGATTATTACTTTATTGACCTTCAGATACGGTTGCAGATACGGCTGAAGGGTTTTTAATAGGTGCTTACATAGGCAAGGTGAACACCTTGCCATTCCGAAGACGTCTCCTCGACGCTTTATCGCCTTTTCAGATCGTAAAGATTTCCTCAAGTGTTAGAGCCCAATGAGCAGGTGGAGCTTCTCTACCTCTTCACTAGCCACACTCTTTTCAACAGTAACGGACTCTTGCCTACGAAATGAAACTCGTCCGAAAATAGGTTTTCGGTGAATATTAAGTGAGAAATTTTTGAGAGGGCACTTCACACAGACCGGCTACGGTTCATCTGAATACGATAAGCTGTCATTTGACCACAAAACGTGCAGAAAACAACTTTACGCATCAAGGTACGATGATCGGAAAGAAAACAAACTTTGCAGAGGTCATGTTTTCCACTGACAAACAACCTCCAAAGAGGCCACAACATCGCAAATGTTGCTAATGACTTGATGACAGGTCTATAAAAGTGAAATCCAGCAAGTATGTATAGAAGATTCATCTGTAGTACGGTAACTGGTTTTTTCAAAGAACATTCTTCTATGCTACTACTATTACCAACAATTACGCCACTACTAGTTCCCACTTGATCTGTATTAGAAAAGTACAATCTCCATAACACTGGTTGAGAGGTCTGAGAGATAACTCAGATAAAATCGTAAAAAGCTAGGAATAACGTGGTGCATTTTCAACAAACAATGGAATGACAACCAAAATGTCCGCTGTAAAGGGTGAGTTAATAGTTCCAGAAATTAGCTGAATTCAGTGATTGGCACAAATCCCAGCAATTTCAGGCTGCGTTTTGAATAAGGTGGCGACGAAGCTGAACTGGTGGCCACAGACAGGAACCAGAGGAAATTTACTTCGTTCTTTGAATAAATTCGGCCTAATTCCAGTCTAGTATAATCCCTTCACGAAATGCGTAGATCCCACAATTTTTTCCACTGAGCTCGCAGCCCCATAAATGTCATCATCGATGATCTTTGATTTCGGGTGTAACTTTGACAACCTAGCCAAACTACTGATTCTCCCTGGAATTCTGTGATGGCTGCACAGAAGCTTTTTCGTCTCTTCAGTTCAAGCAGTTGCCGGCCTTTCTTAGGAAGCCTTTTACTAGTCAATCTGACACCAATTTTTCAAAACCAAAACAATGTAAGGTTTGGTTGACCTGCAAAGAGGCCTGACTACCATGACGTGTGTATTGCATCGCATCGCTTAACAGCTTCGTATTTGGGATCAATAAACTTGTTCGAAAACTAGCGACGCTGATAATCATACAACCGTCCGCTATCAGACTACGTGGATGTTAGCGGCGACATCGTTGTTATGGGTTTGATTGCCACGTCAACTCATCCATGCTTCGTCGAGAGTGGAAAAGCTCAGAAGGTCAACTCGAGGGTTGAGCAAATCTCGTTGATCATCATGGATTTACAAGTGGGCTTCACCCCGCGCTAAGAAGTTTATGAAACTATTAGTATTAATTCATATCTCAAACGTTCACTTTGTATATTTAGAATTGACTTGATGTTAAAAATATTAGAAAGTGAGAAAGGAAATAGAAAATGAGAAAAACGAAATTCAATGGTTTGTTGATGTTCATCACAAAAACTGAACACTTAATTTCCATAAAAATATTTCTAGAAAAATTTTTCTCAAGAAGAAATGCGTTATATGAAGAGACGTAAGGTAAGAAGTAAAATTGGGCTGCTGTCACTTGGATTCAGATGACGGAAGATTATTTAAAGAGCCCTGCCTGCAACAAAGTGATTTATCAAAATAAGATGTAGGCATTGAAGAAGAACACTCAGCTTATAGAAAAATGTACCACGATGGTTAACACTAGATAAACTCCTCTCTGGTCTATCAAGAAGAAAATGCTTATGGCTGGCAGATTAGTTAGCGGTGTCCTGCATTACAAGCGTGGCTATTAGCTCGATTTCATACCATTACGCCTTCCAGTCCCTACGGGATCAGCAAATTGTTTCCACAGATATACCAGAACATAACAATATCGGCGGAATATATATATATATATATATATATATATTTCATACATATATACAGTACATAGCAAAAAATATAAATTAAATAAATAATAAAATTAAAACAAGACTATATATATATATATATATACAAAACGGCGGTTGAAGAAGCCTTCAATATAACGCCTTCAACGAAAGGAAAATATTTGTGTTTCACACACACGCATTTTTTTTTCGCAATAGAGCTCTTTCCTTAGACTGTTAATAATCATTCGATAGAGTAAGACATAAAGCTTCCAATGCTGAGCTTGTCATTGTTGGAGATTTCAACGCGAATATATGAGATAATCATGACGACCAAAACCATCCATGATAACTTACAATTCCAAAAGCCTCGTTCTCAACGGTTGACGAGGGAGTCTCCCTATGGAAAGTACCATAACGAAATAGACCACAATCATAGTAAATCGAAGATTTTGCCTGACCGATGTCGCTGTTGTTCCTAAGTTCCACACGGATCAGACTATCGCCTTCCTCGCGCAACGTTCCGTTTTTCGCTGAAAGAAGAGAAAGTCGCTAAATTCAAACAACGAAGTCCCAGAACTGCCCAATAAACTGGGATGTATTCAAATCATTAGTCGGCTCTTGAGAAGATACCGTTGTCAACAACATCGACGAAGAACACGACCAGCTCGTAGAATATCTTCACCTTAACGCTATGAAAGCCGAGAGTTCTAAAGCCACGAAGAGACTCCTGTCTCCGCAGACACTCGAGCTGATACGTCAACGTGGAATCGCACAGCCTAGTGGCAACCGAACCTTCACGTCCGAACTTGCGAAATGCTGCAGAGAACCGATAAAAGAAAACCTCAATGAGAGACGGGCAGCAGTCAAGCGAGCTGCAGAAGCTGGGAAGAGCATTCCCAAAGCCCAGCGAAGCTTCGCCAATTACAAGACCAAGATGATTGCACTCCGACGCCTTGACGGGACACTTACAGCTTCGAGAAGGGCTATGGAGAAAATCATCTATTAAAACTACTCGGATCTCTTCGCTAGCCATGTCCTCTTACCGTCATATAAATTAAAAGAAGACGAACATGTCGTTCCACCGGTCCTCCCTTCCGGAACGTGGCATACTAAATAGTCGGTGAAGAACAGAACAACACACAAGATACCGCTTTGTCTCACTTTCGTCGATTTGAAGAAAGCCTTTGATTCGGTGGGAACAGAAGCGGTTATAAAGGCTCTGGAGAACCAGGTACGCAACGATCATTCGTGAGCTATACAAAGATTTCACGATCAAAATATCTCCATTCTACAACAATACCACCATTGACGTAAGAACAGGGGTTCGGCAAGGCGATACAATTTCGCCAAAACTATTTACTGCCACCCTACAAAACGTCATGCGAACATTAGAATGGGACGATATGGGAGTGAAAATTGACGGTCGACAATCAAACCATCTTCGCTTTGCTGACGATATCGTTCTCATAACACCAAACATCAGTCAAGCGGAACGAATGTTGACCGATTTCGATAACGCCTGTGGAAAGATTGGTCTTCAACTAAATCTGACAAAAACGATGTTGATGAGGAAACGGATGGGTTTTGAATGCCCCATTTACGCTCAACGAAACGAGCATTTCCGCATGCACCAGTTACGTCTACCTAGGTCGTGAAATCAACATGATAAACGACCTAGCTCCAGGTTTGAGCAGAAGGAAACGAGCGGCTTGGAGAACGTTTAAGAGTATCGAGGATATAGCGAAGAGGACCAAGAATGTCCGACTCCGTGCCCAGCTTTTCGACTCGACGATTATCCCTGCCCTAACGTATGCATCAGAAACCTAATCGCTACGTAAGAAGGATGGAAGATCACTTGGCAGTATTGAACGCGCAGTGGAAAGGTCGATGCTAGGAGTAATCCCGTATCTCGGAAATGAGAGAAAGGATCCGAAGTTCCAACCTTCGTTGGCGATCGAAGATCAAAGACGCCGATCTTCACGCCAGAATATCAAAAATTAGGCGGGCTGGATACGTGATACGCTTCAACGACAACCGACGGAGGATAGCCGTCACCGGCTTAATTCCTCGAGATATCAAGCGCTCCATTGGAAGACCATCGACCCGACGGTCCGATTTCTTCACAAAAAGACTAAAAGAAAGACATGAAGCTCACCGAATCCCTAGAGCGAAGAAAACCCACTGAGCTACTCTTAAGCGCGATAGGGAAAAATGGAAGTGTTGCTGGTATCCGCTCGAGTCACTCGACGATCAACGGGACGAAGGGTGAAAGGTGAAAGGTGATGTCTTACCGCGAATTATTGTATCGACCAAATATGAGTCGATTTACCTCTACTAGGCTGAGAGTGGAGTCGAATACATAGAGTTTTTCGCGGAGTGATTAAAGTTAGTACTATAGCGACACGCCAGCTCCATTTCCGCTCGCGCGGCGAGCAGTTCGTGTGCCGAGTAGTTGGTGATGATGGATATCGGGATTAGAGTTACCGGTGCGATGTCCTATCGCGACGTTTCACAGCAAGTTTTTTACAAATGATTAGTATTGAACGTTCTTTCATAGACGTGATTCTAGCGAATGGAGCCCTCAGTCAATCTAACAAATCGCTACTGTTGATACGACACATAGATCTATGGATTAACAACACGTATCTAACTTCTTCGTATTTCTTTCGACGATGTTGTAAGAGTCAGACCGGAAAACATATTTTCTACAGCAGGCGTTTCTAGGAAAACTTATATAGAATTAGATGTTGTCACTTTTGCGGAACCTGTGTGTTGATTCCGTGTTACTCCATGAATCTACGTATCTTACCAAAGAGTAATGATTTGTGAAACAACTGAACGTTTTTTTTTGCTATAGTCATGTTTATATGAGGTCCTTCAATACCTATCGACACCAAAAAATATGTTGTGAAGCGTCGAGGTAGGAGATCGAACTAGCAGCCTTCTCCCAGGTGGCCGCACCACCACTAATCACTCGGTACTACGCCGCTCGTGGCGAGGCGGGGCTAGTGGTGTGCCCCTATCGGACCCAAAAGGTCAACGCTAAATGTTTTGTCTTTAACTTTTTCCTGTTGCCCAGAAACATAAAGTCAAAGAAACTACAAAGTACCGAAAAAACTGGACGGAGTGCTACTTCGTATCCCAAGCATCGATTACTTTAAGAAGCGAATATTTAAACATTTCCGAATATGAGACAACTCCACCAAGACTTACGCGTCCATGGTATGGAGAAACTGATAAATCAACGTTATAGGATGGTTTACCGATCGGCGTTTGATGCTTGACATTTACGATATTTGCGTAGACGGCGTCAATGGACTGGTTTCACCACCGATCTCATCATAAACAGATACCGCCGTCGTCTTCGTTCTTGTTGTTGTTGTTGTCGTATGCGAACGATGATAACGAGCGTTACAACAATTTGAAAACGATCCCAGTTCAGTCGATTATAAAAACGTCGTCATTTCATCCTTTTACATGAATATATGTGAGCTTCCCACATCAGTGCGAAGGAAACTAAGACTGTGACTCACACTACATAATGAGGAAGATGATTCATGGTAAAATAGGTATACAATCATTTCAATGCCACATGGAGTGGTAAACATCGGAGACTAATATGTGGAATTTCAGGAAAACTTAAGTAGCAGACTTGGAAGGGGAAATCACAAGTGTCTTTTTTTGTAAGAAAAGGGCATCAATACTGAACAAAATTTTTTTACTGTATAAAATATCAGAAATCTTCTGTGTGAAGTTTTTGAAATTACCACTAACAAGATCGTTGGATGTATAATCAGTTCTAAGAGACAGTAAATGAGAGTTAGGAACTCTGTGATCTCTAATCAACCTATTATGAAATATCGTAAATGAAAACAGCTATCCTGTTTTCATACTCAGTTGCATATTATTCATCATATTATACTGTGACGAAAGAATTCTCACTTATATCTGTAGCAACAATTTCGAGCGGAGTGAACTGAAATGATTAACCGTGCTTAAACTTTTGGCACTAGAGCAATAAACAACGAATTTATCAGCCACAAATAAAAACAGCTTCGTTCATCAAAACAAAGGGATAAAATAATACGGAAGATCAAATGGAGTAGGGGCGTTGTTTGTTTCTTTTTTTCCGACCAATGCAGGGAATATCGTAAATCGAGTTCAGTCAAGTGGTACCAACAAAAAGCGACGAAATAAGACGATTCAATAAGTATTTGTTCGCGTATGAATTTCACATATTTATAAAAAACGATATGCATTATAAATGAAACCATTCTTATTTGGTCTTAATAGATCTTTCTATGAGTTTTGGCACTACAGCAATAAACACCAAAAATTTTCAACCACAAGTAATTAGAATTGCTATACGACACTATTCAAAATATGCGCCATCAACCTGAACACATTTCTGCCATCTCTCAGGCAACAAGTCAAAAGCGCTTTGCGTAAAATTTTGTGAGCGATCTTTCGGTTAACAAGACGATATTGTTTCTGTCGGTGACCAGAATTTCATGGTAAGAGCGTGTGGCGTATTGTTTAGAGGTGATCTGCGTCGCACACGAGGGCAATTGGATCGATCGCGCGCTCACGGCTCACCATTCATCCATTCGGGGTCGGTAAAATGGTACCAGAGTGGTCTCAGACTTATCTGAGAGAATAAGCATTGATGACTCGCTACAGCGGGGGCCACCGTGAGTTATTATAAAGGCCAAAAATGCATTCAATCACCTCAAAACGAAGTCATAAATTATACACGAATGCATGGCGCGCCTCTCAGGGATTGATCAACGCCGAGGGTTTTATTCTTTTTATTTACAAGCAAACTTTACTAATTAGAATAGAAGTTTTTGTAATCTATAATATTCTATCAAGGACAGAATTCATCTTATTTTATCACGGTAAAATTGTGATTTCATGAATTTGATAAGACGCTTTTCGTTTTTTTTTTCAACGCTAGACATAAGGTAAGTGGAGGCGATCAGGCGAGGACTGAGCAAGAGAAACAATTTTGTCGAAATCAAGTGATGCGCTCCAAAATGCGTCATCTTTTACTCTCTTCAATTATAAATGGCGACTAATACTAGGCAGTGTTTTCTCGGAAGCCTGAATTCTAAATAAACAGTTCCTAAATCAAAAATCGGTAGCAAAATTCTTTCTTAACGTTTACCAAGCCCTCAAATTCTTTAATGAACTCAAATGCATGGTGCGCTAAATCATGATGTATTGTGAGAATCAATCACTACTAACAGGATTGCAGGCCAAGAATTCCACTATTTTCACCTTGAGACCTTAGTGTTACCTTGGTAACGTGGTGAACGAAACGCATCATTTCGTCATGAGAACATCAAAGCCTAAGAGGATCCATGCAGTTTGCCATGCTATAGAAAGCTTAGAATTTTTGGTGTCGCTATGAATATCACCATAGTTTATGCCACTAAAAAAAACACAGAAACTCTCTAAATTACGTTTGGATAATATGACTCAAAATGCTGATGCTTAACCTTATCAGCTCTCAGTGTGGCAAATATATCTAACAGAGAGTAATCCATACCTAAATTCTTCAACCAATTTGTTCTCAATTAGCAGAAATTAGGCGCCGTACTATAACTCTTACACTTATGATTTCTCAACCATCCCGACAGTCACTTACAATTAGTTCTCCAAAACACATCACCCGAATGATAGGTGACAGACTGTACAGCCACCCCCGTACCGAAGAAACCAGTTTGAAGATTCTTCTAACGACAGAACAGGCGACATAAAGCATTAACGTGTTGTACCGATGAGATGACCGATCGACCGACCGACCTGGCGACCATTCGACCGACTAGAGTGAAAAAACTGAAGTCGTTCGAATTTAAAGTAACAGATTTATCATGAATACAGAAAGAATATAATACGCTTCAATAACGTTGTTTGAGTTATTCGATTTACACTAATAGAATCCAGTCCTGTTTGATTTGAATGCGTGACATGTCAAATTCGCCTTTCTAAAAGCTTTGTATTTCAAGTTATTTACTTTTATAGCTATGTCGCCAATTTTCAGCAAAAGACTCTCATTTAATCAGCAATATGAACTTTACAGACTTAGCTCTACTCTTGGGCAAATATACTGGATAGAGTTACACTAAAAATCAGTAATGTTTCTGTTGTGTATAATTCTTTTTTTTTTCGTTTCGTTTTCGATATATAGGGTTTCTCCTAATATGAACGAAGTCTGTCAACAGCAAGACGTTCTGCCATTGTAGTCGAGGTGGTGAGCGTGCACGTATGCTTTTTCTTCAGGAACGTTCATGCTTCACATCACAATGTTATGGGCAATTTAACTTTCAAGCTTGACGTGATAACGTCGTATGTCAACGACGGTAATCTCAAAGTACACCGATTTATTTTCAAGTGTGAAGGCCTTGTTCGATGATGTTCAATCGAAAGTGATAGAAAAGAGGGTTTATGAAAACATGCAGGATTAACTTTTGCTTTACGTTGGTACAATACTACAGACACTTAATGGTGAAAACACTAATGGTTTATGATATTTCGATCTAACTCTGCATTTTACCATCTTAACGCTTCAGTGCCTAGGATTACGATTAAGGTTTTGAGATTCAAAAAAATGAGAACATGGCGAAACATCATGAAAACTGATGACATCGATCGGCGGAACAATTTCATCAATACTTGTTAAGTCAGGCAAGTGCTAAATCAACAAAAAAAAAATCCAAAAACTCTTGTTTTCACTTTTCGCAGTGATATGATGTTTTGAATATACCTAGGGAAACTAAGTGGTAAGCAAAAACTCAACCCAGGCCGGAGTTGAACCCGCGTTTCACCCATACAGGGAACGCGTGCTACCACTACACCACCGAGGCCACTGCTTGCCCACTACTCATTCTTCAATATCTCATTATTGTAGCTATCGGCCACTAACCTCCAACAGGTTTGGTCGAATAAGCAATGTCGCCATATAAACCAAGTTAAGCTGACAGCCATCATGCTTATTTGAATCAAAGAATTTTTATGTTGACAGAAACACAAGAGGTTTATTAGCCGCTTTAGTTTAATGAGTCTCTCCTGGAACGGCAAGTGATAACTGTTAAACGATTTTTCTCTTGAACATGAAAGTTGATTGGCAGAAATATTTGTTGAAATTTTCAGCAAACAAATTGCAAAAGGATTTATTTAGAGAAGGAATAACTGTGTCAGAGATTCACAGAAAAATCAACTGCAAGCTAACTGCCAGTGACAGTTACAGGACACTGTGCGTAATTTGTGATCATTCTAGAAAATGACTGTGCACATGAGATATCAATCTAACAAAGAACGGTATGTTAAAAAAGAATCAAAACTCAGAGCTTACTGCACGCTCAAGGTGAAGATCACCTGTTAGTTCACGTGAATCATAATGGCCTACTAAGCGCTTGATTATAATGAGTCTCTACTGGAACGACAAGTAATAGTTTCTAATGATTTTCTTTCAAACTAGGAACTAGGAGTTTGGGTGAAGTCGAAAACATTAATCATTTGGAAAAATACCATTTTAACAAATTGAGAAACTTCTACGGTATAGGTAATCCCTTTGAATGCTTCTACGCGAATGCCTGTGAGATTAAACTACGTCATTCCGAGACCAATATCGTGTCACAAAGGAGAAGGAATCAGTTAAACTGATTCCTAAGAGATCGTTTAGAATTTTAGAAAAGAATTCCGAAAAAAGACAAAGAAATTGAAGTAGTAAGAAGAAAGGATAGAGTGAGGACCTAAGAAAATAGGAAACATATGCGACTTCCCAAAATCAACAGTTGAGAGCAGTTCTTAATTTCCTCTACAGAACTACCTATTACTATAGGACTTGCCGTTGTAATTAGGTGTATCAATTCATTTCATAAATCTGTTACTATTGCACTGCCTAAGGCGAACAATTGAATATATTCGATAGCAGCCAATTTTGGGTGGCTGGGCAAAATTCAAATCATGTCATTAGCGCAAAGTCGTATTGCATAATAGAATCATTACATAATTAGTATTGAGTAATCAATGAAAACAACGAGCTGGTTTTGTGAAACCGTCATTCTATTGTTTGCATGGGAAAATGACTCAAAGAACTCAAAAATGCCTCTGAATGGCCAAATGTGAAGGATTGTGTGTACCGAAATCTGCGCCTGCATGGTGTGAAAGATGTGGACATGCTGAAATGTACATACGATCGCGGATGCGTTAATACAAGAATTTTCGAGTGAAAGATATTGCTACATATGCTTCATAACAGCCGTAAGACATGCAATCGACAATCAATCACACCGAAAGAACGCAACATCAAGTGATCATTTCACTTGACGTGGAGTGATACTTCTTCGGCGACGATTCCTGACAATATTGAAATAACTAGCCAAAAGGCATGTGGTACTGATGAGGCTTGCGAGAAAGGCGAAATGTACATATACCACTACAGATGCCATATCACACCTCTGCAAAGCTCGAAACATTCTACCAAAAAAGAATCTTACGTCACCACAAGACGTAATTCAGGAAGTTTTAGATCACTTTTACGTCCATAACACTAGATTATAATCGGAACTAGCGAGATTGCGATTGGAACATCGCTTTCAGCAATGGAGTCGCTAGTTCGACCCTGATCTAACCAATAACATATTCTCTCTATCCGAATTACTAATGTGTTCAAGTTTGTTTGTGAAATAAGGCAATCTTGAAAAGTCACTTGCTTAGTAGCCAAAGAAATCACGACTGAAACTTTAATAATTTTGTTCTTACTTTCACTCTTTCTCATTCTCCTTCTTCATGCCATTTTGCTCTCTTCATCTCAATGCACCTTTCAAAAGTTCCTCTATAACTTTTATAGCCTTTCACTAGCATACTGAATCATGTCATTTGATCTTTGTATCTTGAGACTGCGCACATTATCATAGAATAGAAAGGACCGCATACGTATGTTCGCCTAGAGAAGTGTTCTCATATTGAAAACTTGACAACGAAAAGTTCAACGTTATAATAAACAACTGCAGCACTCCAGTTGTTCAAAAATTCAAAATTATAGGTAAAATGAGCATGTTACTAGATTTGATTTAGTCAGATGATAGGAATCAAAAGTCCCTGAAATAAATTGAATTTCTGCGAAACCTCTCATTAATCCATCAACGTGCACATCATACCATTTCTCACAAGGTCTCGTATCCGTAGGAAATTAGCCACCAACTTCACCTTACAGATACCGCTTGAGGAAACGGCAGTCACATTTTGATGCAGGTATTCTAATCTATCAGTGGCATCAGAAGCTCAAAAATAGATAAGGAATACTATTGCGGAGTTTTTTTTTCATCGAACTGGAGGCGGATAGGCAGGCACATGGGTGTATAAAAAGGATAAAAGGATAAAGCTCTCGGCGTTGATCAATCCCTGAGGGATGCGCCATGCGTTCGACTTCAATTTTTAACTTCGTTTGAGGTGATTGAATGCACATCTGGCCTTTACAATGACTCGCGGTGGCCTCCCGCTGAACCGAGTCAGTGCTGCTTATCCTCCCACACAAGTCTGAGACCTGTCTGTACCAATTTACGACCCCGGAGGGATGGATGGCTTGGTGAGCCATGGCGCCAGATCGAACCAGTGACCTCGTGTGCGACGCACTGCACTTCTAATCGCTGTGCCACATGCGCTCTTACATGGGTGTATATACAACATAAATATATACAATATATACACAAAACATATACACATATATGTACATACATATGTATGTACATACACACGTATAATACGTATATATTTATATACATAAATATACACGTATATATATTGACATATATATATGAATCTACATATACGTATATATACACATAATGTACAAATATACAAATATACGTTCATATGCATACGTACATATGTATACATATATATGTGTATGGCATATATATATATATATACATATTTGTGTATCTACGTATATGTCATGTCTTATTTGACCCGTAACAGTTTTTTTAACTTTGCGAGTCCCAGCTCTTCCAACATTCCAATCTCCTCGCCTTCATCGCTTGATTGAGATTTCTCTTCATGAATGTCGTAAAAAACTGGTTTAGCACATCTTTCATTCTGGAGGGCCAGAATAAGGGTAGTCGTTGAGGGTACGCTACTAACTGCCGCAGAGTGTTTGGGTGGGATTAACCCCGCGTCCACCCGCGTCGAACATCACCAAGCCACTCGACCACAAATCCCATATATATATGCATGCATATATATGCAAATATATGTTTATATACACGTATATGTGTAAATAAATGTATTTGCAAAAGTATATATATGCATTTACATTTATATATGTATTGGGGAACACCGTTCTACGACACTCAAGAATACGAAAAAACTATTGAATGTTAGAGGTACTGTGATCCGTACAGTGAAAAAAACATTATGAAAATGGGCAATAAAGTACCAAAAGATATTTATGATTTACATAAATTCTACTACTACATTATCACATGATCTGAAACCATATGCGTCACTGGGTGGATCCCAGCACTTCTAGCATTCGATTCGCTTCTTTGCATCAACCATATACGAGGTCTTCAACTATCCTTCGAATGCATTCAGTTGCTGCTTGAGGATCTACTCCTGTGTTCTCCACTAATACCGCTGAATTGTGATCGAGCCAACTCACCCTAAGATCTTAATGCAGTCATTCTAGGGTGTTCCCGTGCGAATTAGCTCGGTCCGAACAAGTCTATCAACAATTGACGCCTGACTAGGGATCATCGATCTACTGCAATTTACTGTTTAGATCGTCAACTTACCTCGGAGATGCTTAGTCGAATGCATCTCATCGCCCACTGATCGTGATGATTTACTCGAGCGTGCCGCATTATTATTTTCATTTTCGCTACCGCGTGCAAAAATAGCCCAATGACATCTCGTCGCTCGACGAATTCGTTGAGCATCCTATGATTGTTCTCGATTTTTGTAAAAAAAAGTTGGACCATCAAATCGGTGGTTTTCCTGTGGTGCGTTTGACATCCCGAGAAAGTCGGTAACGGGTCTTATTTATCGGTTGTCGTTGAAGCGCATTACGTCTCCGGCCCATCTTGTCTTCGATAGTCTGGCATGTAGAACGGCATATTGATTTTCGGTCATTGACGTAGGTAAGGACTTCGAATATTTCTTCTCCTTACGAAATACGGGATACTCCTACTATTGACTTTTCGACTGCTCGTGCATTAGCAACAATTGGTCCTTGTTTACGTAGCGTTCAGGCATCTGATGCATACTTAGAACAGGGGTAACCGTTGAATAGTAAAGGTAGGCACGGGACGGATGTTCTTTGTTCTCTTTATTACATCTTCGATGCTCTTACACGCTCGTTACTATGAGATTATACGGAGACCAATCTTTCCATAAGCGCTGTCGAAATCGGGCAAAATTCGTTCCGTCTATCTGGGGCTTGGTGTTTCAAGGACCATAACATTAGCAAAGATGGTCTATTTGTCGACCGTCGATTTCCACTCCCATATTGTTCTATTCAAATGTTTACAAGAGGCTTTGGAAGGTGTCGTGAATAATTTTGACAAAATAGTATCGCTTTGCGAAGCCCACTTCCTATGTCGATAGTGATTTCGTCATAAATTGGTGATATTTTGGTTGTGATTCTTCTATGGCGCAAAAAAGTTGTTGTATACTGAGTAAGGACGCGCTGGCTTCCAGAGCTTCTATGACAGTTTCTGTTTTAAGTAAATCAAAGGCTTCTTTAAATTGATGAAAAAGAAACACTGAGAGCGATCTATGACTTCTCGTAAAACTACAATGAGTGTTGTTATCGTGTGGATGTGGTCTATGGTACTGAATCTTTTTGAAGCCCTTTTGTCCGCATCCCTGTGATTCGTTCAGTGCTTTGTCAAGCTTGTTCAGGATTATTCGAGTGAAGAGTTTATATACGACGGACAGCAAGCAGATTGGGCGACAGTTGCCAATGTCATGAAGGTCCCCCACTGAACAAGAACACGACTTGCGGTTATTCCATTGACTGGGAGCCTTGCATTCACACAGGTTAAGAGTGAAGAGTCGAGCCAGTGCGTTGATGAGAACTGTTGGGAGATTTTCAGGCGTTCCAGTCTTCTCCTGCCTGAACGACGTGTTATTTCATTCTCCAGACAAAATATCGTGCAGGATTTTGAAATCGAGAGCCAGTGGAACAACAAATTTATCCTCTTTCAAATGTGAAAACCACACAAACTGGCCAAAGTTACAGCCATTACCCTGTCATGTACATGATTTATAAACCTTCTCCTGAAGAGTGACGAGAAGCAAACTACGCGGATTGTTGACGGTCTCTAACGCTTGAAGTCCATTGAGCAGGCCACTTTTGAGCGATAGAGAGAAGCAGTGACTTCACTGGTGGTTTTTATCCCGAAGTGATTAACTCTGACATTTGAGAAGGCTCATGCTGAACACTAAGTACAAAGTTCATTTTTTATCCAAATTTTACCGTTGTGAACAAATCTGATAACACTAGACATCCATCCACCTCTGGCTAATCGTTTTCTAGAGCCGAAGACAACGCGATGACAATTGGTGAATTTCGCTTGCGAACGAGTTCTGTGTACGTTGACGCAAACCTGTGCCAACGACGAAGGCGAGTGACAGCTGAAGCGTCGACAGAGGAGACGGCTCACACGACCAACGTGGTCGGCGTCGTGTCGCTCGTAAGAACGATAGTAGCTTGACGAGTTTCTGCTTAAGCATCAAAAAAGTAAAAAAAAAATGATTTCACAGGGCTGCATTTGGAGAAGTCAGAGGCGAATGCCTTTGTGATGAAATCTAGTATAAAAACAGCGCCAAACGCTCTTTGTGCTGGCAACTGATTGCCCGAAGACTGATTGTTGGTTATGTGGTGCGCGATTTTCGAAACACAATCCACTGAGTTAGCCTGAAGCATTCAGGATCCAAACAGAAGAAAGACATTTTTGCATCAGCAAGAAACTTTAAAATTTATCATTTTGTGATAAATATCATTTTCAACATAGGGTTTATGTTTTCCTTAGTTGTTGAGATAATAGCATGACCGACTCTGCTGATTATCTCAAAACACCTCAGCATATTTCTGAGTTATTTGATCGCACTTTTTCAGTTTTCTTATGTTTAAGTGAAACTGTACAAATGAAAGGAAAGTTTAATAATATACCATTACTTATGGATGCAACGATACATTATTTCAAATGCATATGTTACTCATAAAGTGAAGAAATAACGCAAAACCATGGACACCTGGAGCGCACTGGTTAAAGTTGTCATGTAATACACACGTGGCTCATGATTCGATCCCGTACCATGCGCTCATTAGATCTTCCATTATTTCAGGAGCAATAATTTTGTACCAAACCTGTCAGGCAGAATATTGGCACTGAGTTTATGCAGCAGTAAGCCTCCGAAAGTTATTGTACAAAGTATGTATGAATTCAATCATCCTTAACGACGTTTGGTGAAGATGAATTCCTTTTCACGAGGAGCGCACCAGAGGGACTGATCATCTTCAAGCAAAGCTTGCTTTTAATAAAATTACGTGACTAATTTGGATTTTGCATCTTGCTCCATTGAGTAGCTCAACAGAGATGTGTTCACAGCAAAGATTTCTTGATTTTAAGCTCAATCCTGAACATATGTCTTTTTCGGTAAATGCAAATATGAGCGCCACTATAAAATAACAGGTAGAAGACATACGCGGCCCAAATTATTGTTATTTTATCAAGAAATAACATTCAAACTTTGTCTTGTAGAATCTTAGAGTAGACAACGTAATAAGTCCCAGTGTTCAATGATCTGAAAACTTAGTGAAAAAAGAAAACTCTTTTTGAAGTACGTGGGAAGAATTTGAAAAAAAAGTATGAAGTTAACGAAATGAAATATTTGAAAGGAACAATACTCAGTGGTCTCAAGACCTTATTTTCCGCTTGTGTGAATATAAATTCACAAGAAGTTTAGCCTCCTTTCAAATGTTTAGAAAAGATTGCTGAAGAAAAAAATAGAGTGCGTTCTCCAAAATGTAGAGGGAGCGAGAAAAAAAGGAAAGAACAAAGGGAGAGAGAGAGAGAGAGAGAGGGAGAGAGGGGGAGAGAGGGGAAGAGAGAAGGAGACATAGAGACAGAGAGAATGAACGAAGAAAACAGGAGAAGAAGTATTACGCGTGTCATGCTGAAACACATTAATCTCAATTTATCTAGTACAGCAAGACGCAGAAAGCTGACTGAGTCACGTATCTTTAATTTTCTTTTTGAAAATAATTTCTGTGTCAAAATTATCATATTTTGCTGATTTTGTGGAAAAATCGATTACATCACCTATATCGTTTGAACTTTCACTTTTCACACATAGATATTCTAGTCAGATCGTACGAATATGACAATCATCGATCAGTTCTTCGTGCATAAATGAAATTCTATCGCAAAGGTCCGGTTTATGAATATCATCTGCCAACCGAATACCCTTATCCATCTTTCTTTCTCCCTCCTTTCTCCTTTCTACTTCTTGCTCTGATTGTTGTTGTTGTTCATATTTACTTCCGTACTGTGTCGACAGTTTATTGGCTACGAACGACGACGACGACCTCTACCAGTTTTCATTCACATACACTTTGTTGCCAATGTGCCGACCGACCAACCGATACATCATTGAATGAGGGTGAATAGAGTAAACGAGATAGTTAGTTTGAATCAACCAGAATCAAGCAATACGTCTCACTCCGCTCTTACACCTGCACCACTCTTACCCCGTTTCGCTCAATTTTCATCAGCATTTATAGTTGTTTTGTGTCCTTCTGCCCAACTGATTCACAAAATTTGAAACGGCAAAAAACATCTAGCAGAAAAGGTGTGCAGGTGAAAGATGACCTCGCACAAGATGGAAAGTGGATTAATCGGGAGTCGTGAAGAAAACCTGACTTTTAGAGAATACGATGTGACCGCTTCTCCTCTTGAGGACTGCAGGATGAAAATCGGATGATATGCAGACTTTAGATTGCAACTGATACAATCCAATAGAATCTCAGCAAATATTATTTTCCTCCGTTTCTTCCATAATGATTCTTCCTGCAAGGTGAGCATCGATCCCTCTAGAGAATAATGTTTTTACAGCAACTTCTCATTAGGAGAAGGTAATATTTTGATATGATCAAGATACTTCTTCTATTTGACATTCGACATCCAAATCCATTCATTGAAACCTCTATGGAGCGCGAAATGCGCGAGTGAAAAGAAAAATGGGGATGAAAAAAAATCTGTCGCGTCAAACTACAAAAAAAAAAACTTCTGCAGATTCTAAAGAGGACGAGGAAACTACCGTTATGGAAGAATAAGATAAGATATACAGGGAGAAAAAATTGGAAATGCATCATGGAAGATGCAACGAAAGCTTTTTGATGATTGTATACATCTGGGTTTTGCTCGCTCAATATCATATCATATACCTCTTGATTACGTGGAAGACTTCCAAGGAAAATAGAGTTGGAATTTAACTTATTTTATAAGAAAACGTCAAAAACTTGTAATATGGGAAAACATGTGCTATTTTATCCCGGCAACATGACCAGTTGCTGCTTAGACGGGAGAACCAGTACGAATTCAAGACGTTCCAAATGACTACACAAGTACAAAATAAATGAAACCGTCATTGAATGGAAAGTTGCCGACCAATCAACCTTCAAAAATTCTGAAAGATGCGATATTTCTCATTTAGTGACAAAGAAAAGCTACAAACTTATTCCAAGATTTCAGAAAAAAAGATCGATGTCGTAATATCTACGGAATTCATGTTGAATATAATCACTGCTATGCTTTATTATGGCATCTCTGTTATTGAAAAGATTTCGTACTTCGTTTAGTCACTACTCTAAACTGTGAGTGTCCATAGGTAGTGGATAAAAAGACAAAACGACGTCGATACATAATATATGTATGCGTAGCAGCGCGTTATTGGAATGCAGATAAATTCCAGCTTATTCGATATCTCCTGTGTTTATCGGATTGACTTGCATCAATCTTATACACATAAATTATTTGCGCATTCATTAGAACGTACGTGAGTTTCTTTGAGTAGATGCAATTCTTTCCACAGAGTGCATTAGCTATAAATGTCCCGCAATAAATGTATGCTGTTTGCTTGGACTCAGCGCCAACATCAGAGGCACTCCCATCCCTCCGAGGTTTGCAAATTGACACCACTCTAGCCCAAGAGAAAAAAAACAATAGCTTAGTACTTAGTAGACCTCCAAAACCATTTTATTAACCAGATGTGCATTCAACTACTCATATGAAAATGATGAAGCCAGGGTGACTTGGCAATCCCTAAAGACGCTTTTATTTCGCAGCGCCGCCAACTGAACTTAACAGAGCGCATAAGCAAACTTCTTGCATATTAGATAAACTACACTGGTAGAGCCGGAGTTACAGCTAGCTTTTACGGCAGAATGTCGAATCCATTCAGAGATATAATACCACCAAAAATAGCAAAAAATATCCCAACTATTGACTGTGAATAACTTCACGCCTCAGCGAACTGAGGACAACTACGATGTGCGCGATACGAACAAACGCAGACCTACGCGCTCCGGTCATTCGATAAAGTGGAAAAGTCAGAGATGAAATAGATTATCCCATAGAAAAATTAGGATGTTTATTGAGTTTCGCATACTATAACTAATTGACGGATAATTTGCCACTTTTAAAGAAGAAAGACTAAAACTGAAAATCTAAGGAAATTAACTGGATGAAAAGTGTTTGCTAGTCATCACATACGCAAAGGTGAGATGAGTTCATTTGCTTTAATGAAATAGCAAATGAGATGAGAAGGATAACGTTTCCACGGAATATAGCGCTGTAAAAAACTACTTGTGGGTCTACTACATGCTCTAACTTTGTCATTTTACTGCATCGATAGAAAAAAAAGCTCCAAGTGATGTGGGAGACAGCCGGCCTTCCTTCTTTGAAAACTAAACGAGTTTTATTGTATGAAGGAAAATGTGATAGAATGCGAAGGTGATGAATTGCTGACCAAACGATCGCTTGTTGACGTTCATGTAACCATGTAAGTGATGTATGCGCGATTCCGACAACATTACAACCTCTTTATAGCAAGAAACACATGTTTAAATGGCCTTTAGATAGGTCAAATGTCATCAACGATTAGTTCACAATTATCTGGCCAAGAGAAAAAGTTTGGGTTCAACAAGATCATTGGAAAGACCGATCTTCACGAAACCTCGGAATGAACGATCACCATTCTCATGCTATATATTTTTGCTTAAGATTGTGCGAGGTTGGCATATTTTCGTTTCCAAAATGGATGGTTGGCTTTCCGGAGATTTCAACGTTTCCCGAGTCCTAGACATGCAAACAAACCATCCAGTCAGTATTTCCTAAACGGTGAGCTTTCTTCAGTGGGCCTCAGAGTAAACCTTCAGATTCACTCTTGAGTTAGATTTTCATCAAAATTAAGAGATACTAAGTGAGTGATTAGAAATGGCAGTATATAGCACGTCTAGAGCCTGGAGAGTGCGAAATGGTGAAACGTCAGCCATTTTTTTAAAAGAAGATATACCAAGTTATAGAAACCTTAAAAAAGGGTAGGCCGTGAACTAATTTCATTGATATTAGTTCATAAGGAATAAATGAATTTCAAGACAAGTTATAAAGTTTCTTCGACGCGGTGAAATCGTTTCCAGTAAAAAATCACACTAGCAGAGGTGAAAAACTCCAATAGACTGCAGTATCAAGTGCTCCCTACATTGCTGAGACTTCACAGACATTTATCAACCAACTACTGTGGATTTGTTATCAGTGATTCACACACTATTCACTTCAGTCATCAGTGGACACCCTAACCATCTAGATGTTATTCAATTGATTAGAGATAATCAGAAGTCGATGAATTGATATGGAGATTCTTTTCACATTGAGTGAACCGTGATAACCACTTAGACTTATCAGTACGTGGACAATCCATTTATCGTTATCAATCGGAAATCGTCACCAAAATAAGTAGAAAAACGGATATTTAGTTCATTCGATCATTTGTACGCCTTTTGAAATCTGAACCGGACGAACTATTGTCATCATAAATACTCTACGACATGGGCGTATATGGTGATATCAAAGCAAAAAAATGAACGACTAATTCTTTGAGAGTTTCTTGTTGCTCTTCGTCTTTTTTGATGTTTTCTATTTTAATGCCCATTTGAAAGACGACATCGTTTTCTGATCGCAACAGATGGACATCGTCACTACACTTCTGTTCAATTGTTAAATCTCAGTACAACAGAAGGAATTCAAATGGCTTGATTAAGGTGAATATGCCCTAAAAAATAGGTTGAAAAAACAGCTCCGACGAGCATGTGCAAATTGAAGGATGCGCTTTCTGTTCAACTACTAAGGCTATGTACGGAGTAATTGCAACAGTGTACGAATACAGCTCGACAGACCAACAAGAGAGTCGAAGCAATCTAACATATCCATTAACTCTCATCCACTAACATGAATTTGAAAAAAAAAAACGCAAGTTTTATAGACTTTACCGGTGTTTACAACAAGTTTGCTGCACAAATCTCCGAATAATTCTCAGCGATCACATATTGAAATCGTGAAGTTCAACGACTCTCATCATGTGAAGAAAAGTCGTGTTAAAAATTAATAGGCTATGTAAAAGTTCTCGCTGTTTTGGTTTCTTTGATGATTTATGATTCATGCAATGAAATTGCATGATTTTGGTATCACTCAACTGCGTATTTTCTTGCGAACATTTTGGTAGACAACTTGCCTACACTTGTCTTAAGATGAAGCTGTATTGGGACCAAATTTCCTTGCTATTCATGCGACGAATGGCGCATAGGGGAAATGGCTCGCCGCTTCTCTGGCATTTTCTCCTACGCTCCATTCTTGCACGACTTGAAAACCAAATCGTTTTCAAGTTAGCTCCATCTTAAAGTATAGGCATATTGTAAACCAAAATGTTTACAAGAAAATGCGGAATTGAACGACACCGAAACTATGTTGTTTAATTGCAAAAATCAGTTTAAAGATCCAAACCGACACGAACTTTTTGAACAACCTATAAGAAGCTCTTCGGATTTCAACGATCTCATGCCCTTAACGTAATTCCATTCAAACGTTTGGGAAACAACGTAGATTAGGAAGGAAAAAAACAGAATGAATGAAAACACCCGATTTGATATTTTAATTAGGAGTCGAAACGAGTTTTGACCACGTATGTTTAGTGAAAGAGCGCTGCAGAATAGACAACATAGACATGCATTTCTATTGCATGAATAATTTAGCGGAAAACTCTTGCACACCACTAATGACCGTCTTTCTGTTAGTATCTAATGACCGCCACAAATCCTTTACACTTGTGACAGTGGTAAGAAAAAGCACAACATTTTGTTGTAGAAATTGGCCACCTACACCTCTCACGACTGCCGTAAGAACGGCGTGACCGGTGATGCTTCAGTTGTGATTTCATCAGCATTAATAGAAACACAGAAACAATTTTTTATAATCGAATTTGTTTCGATGAAGAATTGGTAGGTATCGATCCAAACAAAGCATCTTCCATAAAATACCAGTTATCGCAAATACGTACTGTTCAAATCAATGAGTAACCGATGACGGAACCTTCTATGTGATGTTTTTATGATATAAGAATATTCAAATTCCCTGATTATCCTTAGTTTGTAAACTATAAATAATAAGGATACAAAAAATAAAGACAAACTCGAAACGGATAATGGAAGAACATGGAAAAAATAATGATGTGTAAAAGTACATTCGACCTGTCAATAGATATTTGGTGTGATTTTAAAAAACACACGAAAAATGGTGGCATGAAATTGAGCTTTTTCACAATCCAACACCTTCTCCTCCAAAAATACTCTGCTATGATTTACTATCGCAAAATGTCTAAATTAACTCTGAAAAAGTGTCTCAGAAAGAAGACCAATAAACCGAGGGCGAGAAAGGATTATACTTCGTCAACGGAAACCGGTACAAAACCTATGTTTCTTTGATGCAAATCTCATTACAATTACGGTAACCACTCATGATCGGTGATCAAGTGGCAGTATCATCTGAAGAAAACCGTCGCGCTACAGCAAACTGACGACGATCGTTTACGGAAAAAAAGGCGGAACGATAGACATTAAATCAAAAAAAGATATGATGAAGACGGGTGTGACGACGAGTGTTGCCAGCTGAACACAGCGATCTATGAGCAATCAACTGATGAGGGATTCGAGATGATTTCTTACCTGTTGTCCTAGAACGAATGTGACTAATAGGGCACGCATGTGATGCCGTCGTCGTGGCGGTGACTATGGGAGCGCACGATGCACACCACGCCCATCTACGGCATTCACCACGCCCACCCAGAAAAGGTGTGGTTGAAATCGCTTGAATAGCCCCTGCAGTAGTGAAACTGACATAAACGGCCAAAGTGTCTCTAATGAACCATATTCAACTAAGTATCGCTTCCATAATAGTTGAAAGCGATTTCAATGTTCTTTCGTAGAAGGCATTACTGCTTGATTTGAAGGTTGCAGTTTTGAAGTTGATAAGGATATAACATGATTTGAGCTGTTAAGGTTTAATGCTGTACAATTACCTGTTTCACCCTATTGGGACTCATCAGCAGCACCCTCCCTCTGTTCAGCAGATCCCCTGAGGCTGAAATCCTTTATAGAGGAATCGACGCCGAGTAATAAATCACCCCAAGGAAAGAAAAGTTTTGACGTTATATGATATAAGATATCCCTGGATACGTTGACGATGCCAATGATCACAAAACGAAGAGGAGCAGCAGAAACATTGCGATACTTGTGAGACGCTCACTTTTCTGACTGAGAAGATTAGATATTCGAGAAAATCACTGAAAGTTTTAATGATAGATGATTTCTGAGTCTTATGAACTTGCGGAAAAACTCGAATCCTTGTCCGGGTTGAGTTTTTGTCGATCCAGTAGCAAGTTCTGACTATTTCATTTTGATAAATTGACCATGAATAAAGAGCAATGTTCATTCTGATCATACGTAAGACAGAATTGCAAAAAATTGGGAATGGATTCGTAACCAAATAGGGGATTTGAACTGAACAACACTTAGAAAACACTTATGTTTTGAAGTGTGAAACAAGCAAAGAGGAATTATCGTCCAAAAAAAGTTGCAATAACGAGGTGGCACAGTTTTTACAGACACCCAATCGAGCATGCTCATTCGACCCGGCGTAACGTTACTTAGGTCATCCAAGTCTTCTGCTGTATCGCTGAGGTCGGGTAATCAATAACAGATAAATCAATGTACAAAGATACATGCACAGTCTTTCTATTTATGTTTTTCCTATGTGTACCTATAATGAGTATAAAGTTAAAAGGACAGAGTTCTTGGCACTGATCAATCCCTGAAGGATGCGCCATGCATTTGTGTTCAATTTCTACCTTCGTTTGAGGTGATTGAATGCATATCTGGCCTTTACAATGAGTCGCAGTGGCATCCGCGCTGTACCGAGTTAGTGCTGCTTATTCTCCCAAACCATTCCGAGACTTGACTGGTACCCATTTACCGACCTCTGATTGATGGGTGGCTTGGTGGGCCATGAGCGCGAGATCGAACCATCGACCTTGTGTGCGACGCAGTGCACCTCTAACCATTGCGTCACATGTGCTCTTATATATATATATATATATATATATATATATGTATATATATATATATATATGTAAAATAAAGATAAAGCTCTCGGCGTTGATCAATCCCTGAGAGATGCGCCATGCATTCGACTTCAATTTTTAACTTCGTTTGAGGTGATTGAATGCACATCTGGCCTTTACAATGACTCGCGGTGGCCTCCCGCTGAACCGAGTCAGTGCTGCTTATCCTCCCAGACAAGTCTACCTGTCTGGTACCAATTTACCGACCCCGGAGGGATGGATGGCTTGGTGAGCCATGAGCGCAAGATCGAACCATTGACCTCGTGTGCGACGCAGGGCACCTCTAACCACTGCGCCACATGCGCTCCTATATAAGTATAAGTAAGTATCAAAGTATATATATATACAGTTTAGTTTCATAAGGCGTATATCGTTCGAAATATGCATTTTACGAAGTTTTGTATCACAACGTCAGACTATGACAAGTGACATTCCTGCTTGTCGAGGTGTCATTGCTGAAAGTATGACAATCACAGAAGACTACCAAAGTAGAGTTCAAAGTTCCTTGTTGCATATGACCTGGACTCAGTAAAACTTTTCTTGTGAGAAAGGTACTAAAAGATCCACTCTCAATCATAATCATTGATTATGTCATTAATTGAACCAGGTGCGATGTCAATACACGGTACAAGAGAATACGCAGAAATTAGACGTTAATACCGTAAGAATCTCGGAGAAGCCAAATCGGACGGATTTTTACGAAAATCCAAGGAATTATCACCATTAAATTTGTTCAGTATTCTAAAAGCTCTGCATTATGGATCGAAAGCGAAGTTCTGAACTCGAATGCACTACGTCATTCAACGATGTCCTGTGTTTAGTTTGAGATGAGCAAATACGATAAGGCTTCTCAAAGCCAAATTTCTATAGAGCGGAGACTATTGCGAGAGCTACGGCATCGTTAAGTGAATTTATCCACTATAGTTGTCTGGATAGTAGTAAAGTCATTGTTATAATATAGTACTAGAGAACTGACCAAAAACTGCACCTGCGATCAGTCCTCATCAACCAGAAATGGTCAATTTTAGTGAACAATCGCCACCGTCTATACAAAGTGCAACTACCGTTATGAAAACTGGATATTTTTAAACTTAGATTATAAACTCATTACTTTTCAATACCTCGAAAACTGCTCAATAAAATTACCACAATCGAGCAGAATTCCTATTGTATTGAAAACCTTGTGAACTACAGAAGACAGAAGCTCAGTGCGTATAGAATATGGCGATGTATAACTTATTGGAAAAGGTATGTAGATACTAATGATTATTATGTCAATCAATAAAACTTGCAGTGGAAAGGGCGTGGCCGAGTTGTTGCGATGTTCGTTGCGACGCGGCGCGGGATTGATCCCCATCCCCCAGCAATCTCCTGCACGCAACAACGAACGCTCTATAGAATGCCACAGCCAGGCTCTCCTTGAGATTGCACGAATACGTGCTCAATCAGTATTCTACGACTATCAAGCAGAAAAGAAAAACGGACTGAGCATTAGAAGTAGTGGGATTTGCACGGTAAAAAAAAAGTGGGAAGGAGGATTAATTGAATAAATATCAATATTTTAAGCCGAAGGACAAGAAGTGCTATGGTTAGCGAACTGAACTCACAACCGATCTCGTACAGATGCGCCACCACCAAGTTAAATCAAACTAAAATTCATCAAATTTTTATAGAGAAAACGACACAGGAACCCAAATAGATATAGAACTTATGTTATACTCTTCTGAGAGCTAATCCAGCGATTGACTAGACCAACCAAATTTTTCATATATTCTCGAAGTCGGCAAAGTGCACATTGCTGTAGCTTATTCCAAGATTCGAGGATTCATTGAAAATAAATTCGATTATAGTTGACAATCTTTAGGTAGAAAAAAATCTCAAGCAAAGGTCGAACCAGAACAATATTACTGTAGACCTGCACTAATAACCGTGGGAACGCAACGAACAGAGTAAAAGAAATACTAAGAGCTGCAAAAGATGTGGAACTGGATTACATTAAACAAAGAAATTTCTATTTTAATAATGAGTATTCGTTTGTCTTACAGTCAGTACACTAGGTTCTTATTCTAGTGATTTTCAAAAAGTGGGGTATCAATTACAATCACGAAAAGGTATGGTGTACAATTACTCTTCGCATCTCTTCAGTATGAGTAAAAACGAAAACAGATTCCAGTCATGCAGAGAATAAACACGAGCTGTCAATTATTTTAGGACTAAATAAAGTGACGATGACTCTGAAAATTTTGAAAGCCATCAGACAGACTTATGTCCTAGGCCATTCCCATTTGATTTGCAACGTAGCTACAAGTGTGTCCACAGTTGTTGATTAGACGGCTAGTAGCTGAGCAAAAGTGAGCAAGTACTTTCTTTAAGACACGGACAAGATTTTCCTTCAGATTTTGTTCTCACGTGTATCTAAATCGCTTGATCCGATTAGGACACCACGGTCGCATAGATGTGGTCCAATACTGCTTTTGACAATCTTTATCCTCTATGTTTTTGTATTCAATGACGGAGAATAGGTCAAGTGATTTAAGCCAAATGGGTGGTAAATCATGTTCCTGAGCCTGACCAACTTTATGCTTGTAAATAGTATGAAGAACTCCTTAATTTATTATGCCGTAATGGAGAAAAAAATTGAATTAGCACTGTTTTCACTGGTTTTCTAGATAATACCTGAATAGCTACGTATCAGTGTGTTTTACTGAGCTGGGCGTTGTTAGAAGTTCGGATGGATCTTGAATTTCTATTGCTGCCGAGATTGTCAAGATGATAATGTTTCAGTCACTGCAAAGTTGTGCTACAAACCAGAGGTTGTCAAGTCTAAAATCATAGCATCACGCAATGAGCGACCAATTACAACAAAACAGTAACAGATAGAGAGAGTTAGTATGCAAACGAGCAACAGTTAATTGATTTAGGGTGACATTTGGATCAAATGGGCACAAAACATTGCAAGGATTCATTCTTCTTTCATCTACATTACATATAACGAAGAAACATTCTGAACAAAGGATGTGAAGTGAATAGCGTCTCCGAAAGTTCCGGATTCGGTGATAGAAAGTGTCTGTCAAAAATTCGGTAGAAATTATTGCCAGTTGTGATAGAATTGTCATCACTAACAGCATCAGGCATCATATATATCGAACAAATAATCACTTTTAGAGCGCCAATCATTGGAAACAATATGACCTAATGTGATAACATGTTTTGAGCCGGTTGTTATGAGGTCTGTCATCGGCACCTATAAAACGCTAGACAGGCGCCCCTTTCCCTCTTCCGGACTCATCAGTAGCGCACAGTTTCTCTCGATGCAGCCGATTTTCTGGTTATTCCCCCCATAATTATAAGGGAATCGACACCGAACAATAGATCGCTGCAAGTCAGGTGACAAAATCCTCCAACATTGTAGTGACCACAGTCCACAGTCGAGTGTTTGTGGCTGGTGGAATGAATCAGAACCTAATCTCAAACATTTATGTAGAGCTCACTCGAAACAATAATCATGCGATAACATGACGACATGTTTTGAGAGTTAATTTCCTTATATATATATATATATATACATATATATGTATATATATAGGGTTATAATGGATTTAAGCTCTCGGTGTTGATCAACCCCTAAGGGATGCGCCATGCATTCGTCTTCAATTTTTAACTTCGCCTGAAATGATTGATTGCATATCTGGCCTTTACAGTGACTCGCGGTGGCCTCCCAATGAACCGAGTTAGCGCTGCCATCCTCCTGGAGAAGTGTGAGAGCAGTCTGCTACCAAATTGCCGACCCCGGAAGGACTGATGGCTTTGTGAGCCATGAGCGCGAGATCGAACCAATGATCTCGTGTGCGACGCAGAGCACCTTTAACCACTGCGTCGGTGCTCTCTATATAAAGGTATATACCCAGATAATTATTTGAACTGAAGGGAACTATGTTATTGATGAGTCCGAGAGGACGGAACAGACGTCTGTCTCGCACTTTATAAGTACCCATATCAGATTTCATAACAAGCGGCTCAAAACGTGTTAATCTTTCATCGTATTATTATCGTTTTCAATACGTCTTTATAAATTGCCGAGAGTAGGGCACAATATGGTCTACTTTCAAATCTAAACACTCATTCACTGCTTTATGCAACTAGAATTTCCTGCACTTTCCTGACTGCGGATCTTCTTTTTTCTAGAACAGAGATGAGAGTGATGAGGTTTTTTTTAGGGATAAAAAAACGACAGACTAAAAACATTCTTGGGAACTACATATAAGTGCTGAGATTGTCAATACTACTAACAATGCAATTTGCACTTGATGTTGATCAGTTTCATCGAACTCGTGATTCAAAAACTTAAGACATCGTATATGAGCAGAACAATCCGTTCAAAGTTAACCCGACCAGTAATGTTTCTCTTGAGACAAAATCATACACTTGGTGAACACCTGGTGAAATATCCGCCGCTTCTTCTCTTGACGTATCTACGCACTTTACCAGTTCATCTGCTACTAACGAGGTCAGATCGGAGGATGTTTGAAAACGATCCGGAATACTCGAACCATAGATGGTGTGCCCTCAAGTGGCGCATAATTGCGTGGTGCTACATCATGATCGAATGAAATTAAAAACACATCTCATTTTTCTTGATTCTTAAAGATCGATATCAGAGAACTTTAACTACTTCGTAGTGTAATTTCTACGACTGGAACCATCCATTAGTTCAGAAATATGCCTTGCAATCATTTTTGAGCCACGCATGTCAGTGGTCTGTTAGATGAGGGCTGACTTATAGAGCCCGATACACGTGTTTCAATCTTGCGATCTCGTCAGTAGGGCAGTTACCCTTTCTCGTCTTTTGCTAATCTCTGTGGGTGCTCCAGTCCCCACACTAAGAGTTAGCGACGACGAACGCTTTACACTCTATGTCCAGTGAAAAAACTCACCAAACACAGAATGTTATACATTCAAATTGCTCGTGGCTAGTATATTCAATATATCATAACTTTCTTTTCGAGTGTTTTTTCAAGACCACAGCTCAAAATTCAATATGCCTTGCAATCATTGTTGAGCCACGCATGTCAGTGGTCTGTTAAATGTCACTGGACATAGAGTGTAAAGCGTTTGTCGTCGCTAACTCTTAGTGTGGGGACTGGAGCACCCACAGAGATTAGCAAAAGACGAGAAAGGGTAACTGCCCGACTGACGAGATCGCAAGATTGAAACACGTGTATCGGGCTCTATAAGTCAGCCTCATTTAACAGACCACTGACATGCGTGGCTCAAAAATGATTGTAAGGCATATTGAACTTTATGCTGTGGTCTCCAGAAAACACTCGAAACGAAAGTTCAGAAATACCTGCGAATATATCCTATAATATGATCAAGGTTAAAGTGTGTAACGCGAAATCCTCAAAACCACAAGCCACATCGTGTTGAATAGTACAAAAATTTGTGAGTAAATTTACAGCGTGGATGCATGTTATCACCTGCCTACATGGCAATGCTTCACTTCGTTGTGGCCTGTCCGGCTTTTGACTACCAAGTTCTTAATGCTAACCAGTAACCAATCCTTCCTGGGAAAGTTGCTTTTTTTCGAAAGAATGTTGTTTCGAGATCTGCTCTTATACTGCTGGTACTCTAGAGACATATTCTCAGCAATACAATAGGAATCGTCGTATTGCTAAGTATAGAAAAGACGTGGTTCTGACCATTAGGTGTAATCATTAATTTTGGCACTAGAGATAAACACCAAATTTATTAACCAGAGGCTTTAACTGATTTGTCCTTAACCGTTCTATAGTCCGAATCTCAACAACTTTGACTCTAAACTTGATTTTTGTAACAGCTTGCAAAGAGAGCTGTGAGAGCGAAAGGAAAACCACGCTTTGCACTCGGCGTGATTAACTCGTTGCGCGAGCCTTCGTAATGGGCTCACCGTAATGGGCTACCAGAGTGATACAAAATTGATTTGTGCTCATAGAACAATAGAACAAAGTCATGCTCAAGATATCGATGCAAAAAATCTAAGAGCAAGAGCATTCTCAAAAAGGAGAAAATTTTCCAGATGATTAACGAAATTGCGCGACTCTTGAATGGTGCGCTCCTTCGGGGCGATAGTTGGAATGGCTGTAAGCAGCGTCATTTAAAAGGCGCGCAGTTTTCGCGGTTAGTCGGTTAGAAATTTTCCTTCGCTTTGAGAAAACTTCTAGGTTTTTTGTATTGGTAACGAGTCGTAAGAGTATTGTGAACGAGTCCCTGTTCTACCTTTCTATAGATACAAACCTTATCCTGACGTTACCAAATAGGCCCGTGCGAATCAAGCGACGAGCTCTTTACGTTAAGTGTAAAACATGGTTTCTTTTTCGCTCTGGTTGCACTCTATGTAAACGTTTACGATAGTCAGTTTGAGGATCAAAGTTCTAAGATTTGTTCTATTGAATGACTATCAGCACTCCAGCTAAAAGCCTCTGGTTAATGAATTCGGTGTTCATTGCTTCAACGTCAAAACTTATGAGAAGACCTAACATTACAATACAATTTGTATGATTTGCGGAAACGCTAATAAAAAACTGATAAGGATCTTAGACAGCTCAACTTCAATACGCCTCTGTAAAATCATCTGCTATCTTTTAGAAAAAGGTGAAGAGTAGATGAAAATGGGAAGCCGCGCAGAGAAGTTCCAGTAAAGGACTGAACCAAGTCTTGCGTATTTCGACTTGGGGTTTATTCTACTCTATTTGCATTAGTGCAACTGTGTGAAAGGACAAACCAGATTCATGTGAGTGACTATATGGAAATAAAAACTAGCAAAGAAGTGAAAACCTGGGTACAGGTCGGTCTCAGTTAGTTCAGTTACATCTTCATATGTCGTTGGAGGAAATTTACAATGCTACGTGCTCCAGTTAACATTTACATGTGTTTGGCTCAATGAAGAATTAAAGCTGGACTTTTTTAGGTTCGCGGCTCAAGCAAAGAAAAGTATATATTCACCACACTAAAATCGCTTGACAGACAATTCTATGACAATTCTGAGCAAATAAATCTATAAATTGCAAATGCCAGAACGAAATTGTCACGTTCAAGTGAGTCTAATGTTACAGTGCATGCTATTTTGGCTTCTATCCTCCTTCACAAGCACTATTTATCCCACATTACACATTGCTCATTTTTGAGCATTTCGTTGGTGAACTCTCGTCTAGTCATGTTGAAAATGTTGACATCCGCTAAGACTCCCAGTACTCTAAACATGAGTTCTTGTGATATGCGCTTACCTGTAGCAGTTTTCAATTAAACCTCACCGATCCATGAAGTATCACATTTGATTCCCACTTTTTAGGCACAAATACATTTTTTCAATGTTTTAGCTGCTTTAGGTGCTTTGCGCTGTTGATACAGTCATCGAAGGGTGGAAAAGTGAAGTCCTCACAAGGCTTCATGCCATTTTGAACTCATGCGTCTACGTGCACTTGCTTTACATTTCAGAATATTCGTTCTACTCCATATAACTTAGAAGCAAATGAGCTCAACCGGTTAGAGTCGAAAAAGATTTGAATTTACTGTACAAGCTTGCCTGCTGTCTCTACGTCGATATCACCCACTGAAAACCTTAGAAGACTCCAGAACTCTTTGCTCCAGACAAAATCTTGTTTGACTAATATCCACGACTTTCTTCAAAGTAAGGAAGGCACACTTCAAGCAAGAACTTGATCAGAAATTTTTGTAACTTGCTATAAGTATTACCGAAAAAGATGGAGAGACATCTTGGAACTGCTTGCTATATGAGAACGGCTTATCTGACATATGGAATTGCTAACTAAAAGGCAGTGAAAGTTAGCAGCATGGAACTATTTTTCATTATTTTACTAATTTTTATTTTGGATCGCGAAATGACATGTCTGTGGAATCTGCGGTGTATCATCGAACACTTCTTGCCGTTTTTACGCATCCACCACGCTCTGAACTCTTCAAGCTTTTTAAGTGCAAATTCTGCCGCTGTCTGAGAACTGCTCTCCTTTGAGAGCATCATTGACTGCCGGCGGCGTTATTCTTGATGGAGTTTAGCGATAGCCAAGTTAGAGCGTTCTCACTCGGATTCCAGAGAGTGAGCTTTTTCGGCACAATTCTAACATCTACTTTCTCACCTCAGAGGGATGGAAATCCTGGTGAGCCTCAGAGCATAGGCCCACTGGTATACTCGCAGTTATTAGAATCACTGCCACTGCGCCACTCGTTCATTAATTGTTCGATACATGTTGATCAGATTTCGGTCAAAAGTGGTGAAAATTAGGGTTCTGGACTAAGCTGTGCCACAGATGTAATCCTGACCGAGCTTGCAGCTTGAATTCTTATGAACTAAGACGACATTCCACTCATTTCGAGTGATTTCATAAGATCACCATGCATGTGGCATGTTAAAGGCACTAAGGTGCCACTGTTGTATTATGGACTTTTTGCCATAGCAATTAATCACCAAGTAAAATCACGACGGAGCTGTGAAGCAGTAAGTGTGAATACAAATACGAACCATATATATGAAGGCTAGAGCTCTCGCCGTTGTTCAATCCCTGAGGGATGTGTCACGCATTCGTCTTCAATTTTTAATTTCGTTTGACGTGATTGAATGCATATCTGGCATTTATAATGACTCGGGGTGTCCTCCCGCTAAATCGAGTCAGTGCTAATTATCCTCTCAGACAAGCCTGAGACCAGTCTAGCATCAATTTACCGACCCCGGAGGAATGGATGGCTTGGCGAGCCATGAGCGCGAGATAGAACCATGGACTTCGTGTGCGACACAGATCACTTCTAACCACTGGGCCACAAGCGTTCTTATATATATAATATATATATATATATATATATATCTTATATATATGTATATATATGCATATATATATATACATATATATATATGTGTACAATAGCGATGAGGCTAGTTTTTTTCAAAAACAAAAATTTCTTGATCACTAATGTTTCGACAGTTAAAACTCTGTAGATTCATAGGTAACGGCGATGCTCTATTACGATAATTCCCGTATAATATCCATACACTGCCTTCTCAAATTTGAATATTTTTCTATTAGAAACCTTCAATACATAGATAACCAAATTGTAGTTTTTCAATTTTTGCCAAAGTCTGCCATGCAAACATGAACGATGTACTGAAGTACTTCATTGTGCTCTGTGCTAGACTAAATTCACCTGTCCATTTGCTCCTCTGTTTGGAATATAATTCTCAAGAAAGAGAGTGGGAAAAATGTTTTTTATGGGCTTTAGAAAAGCAGAAGAAATCAAAATTTTATTGCAGTAAGATAAAGAAAGCTTTTCCTGTATATACAACGATTTCTGGACGGTGCAATTGTCAACTGCGTTTAGTACGATTCATTATACTAACAAGTTGAGATATATTGATATAAACTCGAAAGGTCTTTGCACTGTATGACTCCTATGGAATAGTATCAATTCAAATGTATACAATAAAGGAACATTTTGCGGCCTAAACATTCATGAGCGCACTTTTAATGCTACTTCACACTTGGCAAAGCTAATGGAGAGTCATCGTTCTCTCGTTCTCTTCTCACTTGCGTGTGACACCTTTAGAAAAGTCGTTCTTTTCAACAGTATCAAGTCAACCTCCACATCAAGATCTCCAATTTATTCTATCAAAGAAGTTATTCAAAAGTTTTGACCAAAGGTCTTGAAGAAATCAGATGTAGCTGAGTCCTTCATAAATAAATCGGTTAGAGTATCTATACGCACAATATTGGAACATCGAAGTAAATAGATACAGTCACTAACGACACCACAAAGAATCTTTTGCTTTATTATACGTTTGAATACCAAAAAATATAGAAATATCGATCTCATTCTTTGCCAGAACTTAGGTATCGTAGATAGATTTTGGAGCATCAAGACCATGTTATTGATTTCGAGTGAGGCAATAACACGCAAAATCGTAAAAATGTAGTTCGCTTGAAATTCTTAAGATATTGGAACTTACATCAGAACTGGAACTCACGGCAGAAAACAGCAAAGAATTCTTCGTTGGTACTTATTCAAATGATTATGTTGGCAGAAGTGGTGTGTTTTAATAAGAACATATTAATCGAACTTTCTAAGTTTACCACCATGATAAAACACTCTAAAAAATCATTCTATGTGGTGGCGATCGTCCGACCAGGCGATGTGGCCACTAATCAGCTTTAAGAAGAATTTTTATCTGCAGAGCATTATGAAGGCTTAAATCTGTGTAAATATTCTGGCGTCGGTCCCCGTATCTAGGGGATATTTTTCCCCAAAGAACTGACTGCCGAAGGTGTAGTGCGGAAACACGTGTCTTGCACCGCATAGGTGTCATAAGAGAAATCATGAAAAGCTGAAAATATGCGAGCAGTTTATACTGTTTTAAGAACTATCTCAATAAAAGTAGAAAAAAAAAACTCACAAGGCTACGCAAATCGTGCAATTCTAATTACTTTTAATTAGCCAAACTTTATGTGATAACCCTGAAGTTCGGTGTACAAATTCGACTCTGGCGCTTTTTCATTTTGCTATAAGCGTAGTAAAAATAAAGATATGTAAATTCTGATTCTCTTCGTTTGAAGGTGTATCAAAAACGTTGTTCATTTAGATACTTGTTGTTCACAAATATTTTATATGATGGTTCTATAGGGCTTTGATGATGACCACTTTGCACCCAAAAAACGCCATTTTTTAATTTGTTGATTTGTAATCTGATTTTGGTAACCTATTCGGTATTATGAAGGTGCAATGTCGAGAGAGTAAGACGGCTAAGGTAAAACGTTTTAAAACCTTCCATTTCAGCTCTCCGCTCGGTTTTATAACATGAAGTTGAGCGTTATCATGCAGCAGATCTGCAAAGTTCGTGCCGCTTTGATTTCTTAGAAAGATTTTTGCAATATAAATGCATGACCTTGATTGTTCAATTGCGCATGTTCTTGCATCATTTTGGTATGCACTTTGCCTGCACTTGCTTTAAGTTAGAGCTCGCTTCAAGTTCCATTATTCTAGTGAGCTGCATCACTAGTTTCACCTACGCTCCATTCGCGCATGAGGTGCAAGCAAATTTGTTCACAAGACACCTTCATCTTACAGCAAGTATAAGCAAGTTATGCGCATTTGTATGATATCAAAATCAAGCAATTTCAACTGCTTTTGATTACTGAATCTGCAGAGTAAAAGATAGAAGGATAAAGCTCTCTGCGCTGATCAATCCCTGAGGGATGCGCCATGCATTCGTTTTCAATTTTTAATTCGTTTCAGATGATATATATCATACCTGGCACCTTTACAATGACTCGCTGTGGCCTCCCCGTTGTACCGAGTCAGTGCTGCTTATTCTCCCAAACCATTCTGGAACCTGTCTGGTACCAATTTACCAACCCCGGAGGATGAATGGCCTGGTAGCCATAAGCGCGAGGTCGAACCATCGACCTTGTGCGCGACGCAGGGCACCTCTAACCACTGCGCCACCCACATGCGCTCTAACTTTTCTAGAACAATTCTTTAATGATTTGAGAGAATGCCCCAAAAATAACACCTACTGCTTTTATATTACTCCGGAAATGCTAGGTATCGGTGCTTTCGATCAAAAACCATTTGTATAAAAATATATGCAAATACGGAAATAAAATAAATAGCTTTTTTAACGCGGCTAAAAAGAACTTGCATGTCTTTGTTTTTGCTAATATTACAACGAGCAATAACTAAGCGGCGGAATCATATTTGTTGACCTAATAAATCGTTTTGGCTCCATATATGAAAACTGATGCTACCTCAAAAAAGCGACTTCCATGATTGTCGCTCAATTTGTGGGGCATCCGTTTGCTAAGCCACATTGACATTCCAGCTTTTTCTAGATAATACATGAGTTTGAGTGGTATCACCAAGTTTTTGACAGTTTTTCTCTGGTTGGTCATGTAATAACTGTCATTAAAGCCTCAAACTCACTATCTTCACTAACATAAATCAATCTGCAATCTCGCTCAAATTCAAAATTGAGCTTGACACTTTGAATTTTTTGAAGCGAATGTTCCATTGCATATTCATTAACACTGCAACCCACACTTCACTAACGCTTCAAGCCTTTCGCATTGACCATATTTGAGTTCGTATTCTTAGAACTAGACTTGTTGAAGTTGCCACTTTACCAAGTGAAAACCTAACCCATAATGTCAAAAGACCAACCATATGATAAATCAAATCACATGTCACCTGTATCATTCGTCGTTCCATTGATTATCGAATGACTCGGGCGGGTACTAGTAGTACATCCCTTTTTCTCTGTTGCCTGCAATAGCAGCACAGTGAGTCTTTCCAGTGTAAAAGCACTTTGAATATATTATCATTCTTCTGGGCTTTTCGTGAGAAAATCGGAACATTGAATCGGTGGTGTTCTTGTGGAACACTTGACATCGCGAGGAATCCAGTCCGTAACGGCTCTAGTCCATCGGTTGACGTTTAAAACGCATTGCGTGCCCTATTCACCTGATCCTTGACAGCCTGGCGTGTAAAACGGCAGCCTGACTTCTAATCACTGACAAAAGGTCAGAAGTCCAGATTATTTCTCTATTTTGCGAGATAGTTGACACTCCCAGCATCGATCTTTCGACTGTGCGTTCATTGAGGCCATATAATCTTTCGTTCTGCTTACTTAGCGAGCAAGTTTTTGACGCATATGTTTAGGAAGGAGCAATCATTGAGTCAAAAAGCCAACATGGAGTGAGTTTTTGTTCTCCTTACTATATTTTTGGTACTATCAAATGCTCAATAAGCCTTCGCTTGATACTTCTCAACTCTGAAGCTAAGTCGCCTCTCATAATGGGCTCAGCTTAGGCGGACAGCACTGCATTATTCGAAGATATTCATTCATTTAAGCGTGAGATGAAACATTCAAGACCAGTCAGTTCTTTATAAACATCCTTATTGTAGATGTATCTCAGACCAATAGTTCCGTAAATGCCATCAGAATCGGTCAAAATTTCTTCCGCTTGGCTGATGATCAAAATAACAAGAACGATGTCATCAACAAAGCGATGATGCTATAATCGCCAACCACTCATTTAACTCCCATGATATCCCGTTCTAATGTTCACAAGGCGCTCTCGATGGTTGTAGTAAATATTCTTGACGATCTGTTTTACCATTTCAAGCTTTTCTCCTTACATCCATTGTAATATCTGTAGGATACTTGGATACTTGAATAAGTGAACGGCCCGTCTTCACTAGTTGTGCGGATCCCACCACAAATTCCATTCGTCCCTTTACTGCGCGACAGTCGTCCATGACGGTGGTCTAATTTGAGCATGGCGGCTGCTGCGAATGTCTTACCCTGATCTGAAAGATATCAGGAGCTGCCAATACAGCTCCTCAATTCTTTCAACGAATACATCCGCCCAACGTATAGATGGTCGTCTTCGAGGACGCGTACATCGCCGTGGAATCCACTTTACACTTCTTCTCGTCCATCAGTCGTCTGTTCTTCTCAGTATACGACCGGCCCATTCATGTTTCGCTAAGGATGTATAGACCTCTGGGTCACGAAGATGGGATAGATCTCAAAGATCTGAGCTGCGCAAGCCGGCCAGATGCTGTGTGTCCTGACTGAATTTCAGAAGACATCGTTCAAGCGCTGTGTGGGTGTAGCAGTCTTGACGTGGTCGAAATATCAGCCCAAGTCCCAGCTGCATAGCAGAGCGCCGGCACGACCGTTGAATTGAAAAGGTAAGCACGGAGTTTTAGGTCCGCTTCTTTGAGAGGCCCGAATGCGGCCCAAGCTGCTCCCCTCCTTCTATCTAGTTACTCCTTCATGTTGTTTCCATGTTCAGTGATTGCCCTCGGTACACATACGAGGTGATTTCTGCATATAGAGAACAATCCATTCGACTCGATCGCCACTGTACAACGAGTTCTTCATGAACTGGGTCTTTTCTACCAATACGCAACCCGATCTTTTTTCCCGCTTTGTTTGATTCCTTCGACATCGTCTCTGCTTCATTGCTACTTTTCGAAAAGATGACGATGTCGTCCACAGAACGAAGATGTGACAGGAATTTTCCATCGACAAGAATATGCTTCTCGTACCAATCGAGCAACTTCATTACCCACTGCGGCGCGGCGGTGAACACCTCCTGTCGAACCCCTTTACCAATGGGTATGGTCAGAGGTCGATGAAAAAGCTGTATTTTTTGGTGCAGTTTCGATGGCAGTCTGATAAAGTTCTTATATTGGACGGATCCACTCCTTAATCGATTAGCTTTGATAGGACTGCATTCGCTTCGACGCTATCAAACGCTTTTTCATAGTCGAAAAATAATAAGTCTATGGTTTGAAATAATTAAAAAATAATAAAATAATAATTTAATATTAATTCATAGTAAGGGCATGTGATATTCTCGATAGACTTCAATGACTCAAGGGACGGTCTGAATGTGGTCCATGCAGCAGATGCCTTTACGGAATCCTACGTTAACAATTGGCTGATCCTCACCCAAAGTTCATGATATGCGCAGAAGTGTAATCTTCGTAAAGAGCTTTTAAACACACTCAACTAGCAAACTGGACGATAAGTACAAAGATCCTTTGGACACCCTTTTTATGGAGGACGATTGTGCGCAACGTCCTCCACTGGTCCTCATCTTTTTTCTTTCTGAAGGTAGGATGTCATATGTGTATTGAGTAATACATGTTGATTACGGCCTGCAGCTCCTAGAAAGTCGGTGGTAATGTTATAGAGTCTTGGAGCTGTGCCATTCTTCAGGCTTTCTATCGCACCACGTACTTCAGAGGGTAAAATCCTGGGTGAGTTTTCTCCAGTAGGGATTTTGGGATCTGGGACGGGATTGCGGAGCGGAAAGGTTGATGAAAAATGTTTATAAGATGGCGGCATTTTATTAGAAAGTTTGTAGCATGCTAATATTTGTCTGGAAAATTTTGATATGATTTACGAAGAACCTTCATAAAGTGAGTAGGGATGTCATTGTTACACAGAGTTTCTTCAACTACTGCTGGTTCATGTGAATCAAAAGCCTTCTTCAATTTTGTAAAAATGAGATAGCGAGCTCTGGTACTATCACTGGTTTTCTATGAGCCATGTGATCGCGTGGTTGTGATCTATAGTACTATAATCATTTTTGAAGCCCTTCTTGTTCGCATGACTATCCATTGTCCGGTGTTCTATCAATCCTGTTTAGGATGACTGGAGTGAAGAGTACATAGGCGACCAGATTGAAAGAATAACGAACAAATAATAGGATAGTTGCTGATGTCATGAATGCCATCCTTTTTGAGTAGTAACACAGCCTTATAAACTTTCCATTGACCAGGAACCTTCTTCGTTGCTCTTGTAAAAGCTGTAGCTGTTCTGTCAGGGCGTCCGAAGCAGAATACCTTACTCTATAAATAGCAAAGCCTCGTTATGCTTTGCCAGTAATCGTCCCAGCTTCTGCAGCTTCGGATACATTTGGTGCTCTTCCCTTCTCAAGATCCTCTTGATCGGTTCTTTGCCGTGTTTAATAATTTCGGACTTGAGTTGTTGGTCGTCTGCGGTTTTATGCAATTTCACACTGGCGTGTTAGCACTAGTATTCTGAAAGTAAACGTCACTTGGTGACTTTTAGGCTCTTGACCTTCAGAGCGTTGATGTAAAGGTAATGGATAAGTCTTACTCTACACTTATGTTGTTAATGACAGTATCCTCAAGGAACCGCTAGTAGCTAGAATACATGCGAGTTTTCGGTATTTCTAGGAGTCGGTCATTCAAAAATCGCGGCTTTTTCTTAATCATGAAAAATGGATTCATAAAAAATGGAATGTTGCATGAAGTAGGAATGGTCCGATTACTTGCAGATGTTGCAACAACAATAACATCAGTAGCACAAAATCTTTAGTTTTTCCTATGATGTGGTCCACTTCGTTATAATACTCTCATGGCAGACTACCACATTCACCTTTGAAAATAAGGTCTCTGGTTGTGTGTTACAACGGATGCTCTTGACAAACTCAGATATTCTCCCACAATATTCATTCCAATTTAATCTGGGAATTTCAATGTGACCTTCTTCGGGTCTTTTTCTAAGCCCAGTTCTTGCGTTAAAAATTTTAACGATGACCTTTAAGAATGTATGACTTTTACTAAAGAACTGTTCTTAGTACATATAGAATGCTTCAACTTTGGCTTCTCACAGCTTGATCTGGTACGTAAGCAACAGGTCAAAACTGACATTGATCCATATCATTTCAAGCGTAAACGATCAACTTGAGCTCTTAGCTTTTCAAACAATCGATGTTAATGTTCAATCTTTTTTGATGAGAACGCTAACTCCGTCGACACCTCTGCTATCGCATGATTTGAGAAGTAGTTCTTTTTGTGTGTCATAGAAAGCGCGTTATGGGCGCTGCATTTTGCTCTCAGCCAGTCCAGTGACATAATAGCAGATCCTTATCACCTACATTAGTAGGCCCTCTATTAAGAATTTGCTTGCGTATGTATGCGTTAGAAGTGCAAATTGCCACTTTGACCACAGCCTAGTATGGCTCTAAAAATTTGCAGCCTTCTCGTATTCGTCGTTCCCAACATTGCCCTATAAAGCTCTCTCGAGCTCATAGGAATAAGACCCATTTTTTGTCTGCAGCTTTGCATAGTTTTGAGCGTTAGGAGTGGGTACGCATGATTAGCTTTCCAGTTTCTCATTGAAAGGCAGGAGAAAAATTATTTCTTAGAAGCGATTTTTAACTGTCCAGCATCACTTCCCAGTCGCTATATTGCAGGCTTTTGGCCGATTACTCGCAGAAATATAGGCATGTAAAATTGACGCTGAAGAAACAGAGTCCATATCCTTTTCCCCTGCATTTCCAGGCAGCACATGAGCTTTTCGTCCGCGTTCAATTCTCCACTCCTAAACCAGAGGACCTATCAAATGCTGATGCTCTCGCAACTAACTGAGCAAAGCACCCCGATGAGGGAGATCTGCGAGGGTACAGATTATAGATAAATCTTAAAAAATTAGAGCTGCTCAAACCCATTAGACACTGCATGTGCCGACCGATTTTCAGAAGAGTCAGCTCAGGTTAGAAAGACTGATAAACTGAGGAGAAGAACACTGTTTGAAATCTATTGCATCATCGTAAGGTTCTAGGAATTTCTCGAAAATAGCTTATACTGTTCCCCTTTCCTGATGAAATTCTTTCTTCACCTCCTATGAGACGAGAAATGAATTGGCAAGGCAAGAAACTTAAGTTATTTTTGGACCAAATGGTGGTGTAAGCCAAAGAAAGGTCGTAAGCAAGCCCGTCATACGACGTTCATGATGATGAAGGGAAACGGACTGAAACTAGAAGTACAGAAATCCACATAGTGAAAAAAAATTATGACACGAATCAGCTAAAGTGGTTCTGAAAACGAATTCCGCAGTTGGTTTTCTTTTCACGTTTATTCCTCTCCACTGCACTTTCTAGACCTTTTGAATTCATTACGCTAAACTGTGGCAAAGAAACGAATTTGTTTTTAGAAATAGGTTCCACAGAAGAATGTAGTCCTTTCCATTTTCACGCACTCTCATTTTTTTATCAATGCTTATGCGCAACCACCATGTCGCCCATCGGCATATCCATGGGAATAACTCGATCAAAGCTCGCCTAATGTTTAAGCTGTTCCAAATGGTTTACCGCCTCGCCGTGGTTGAGAGGTGTTCCTGGGTGTCGAACTGCAGAGTACAGATTCAAACCTCCATCAGGGCCATCCAATTTGAGAAAGAATCCAATGTTTCTATTTGAGAAACCCAGCTAAGAGTAAACAGTTTTAGAAATGACCACCGACTTGGTAGCTACTAATGGATAGGTGGTGATCCTTCTCTGATCAACGACGGCTGGCGACAGCTCCAATGTGGTGGCGATCTGGGCAAGGCTCGACTGAGCTTACTCGAGATCCCAAGGAACAAAACAGCTAAAGGTTCAACACTCAGCAGGACCACCATTCTGGGCATAAATTAGAGGTTTCCGTCCGTAAATCCCAGCTAGTAAACCGTACCAGGGATGATCGGTGTTTTGATAGCCACTACTCTCAAGATGGTAAGCTCCTTCTTATACAGAAGGCGAGTGGCTGCTTTAATGTGATGATGACCTGAGAACCTGAGAAAACTCCAGTTAGGATTACCTCGGAACTCCAGGGAAAAGAGGCATTACATGTGCTGGGATACTCACAGTTCGTGATGACGGACTGTCCAAGTATCCAGGTAAATAATAATTGAGATTGGTAAACTTTAAAGGTCACGATTTATATTTAGAAAAACATTATTCGTATCACCTGTAGTTCTTCTGAAGATAGAATAACTCAAAGTGGCTTCTGGATCTCAGTCGTCCGTGCAATCATCTCCGATACGGCTCTGCAAAGCCCATTTTCACAAGGTACGGAAAATTTCACTTTCTCGTTTTGGACTTTTCGCTTGCTTATCGCCTGCATTACTCATTGTCCTTTTGGTTCTCGACTGGTTCAAACATGTACCTTTTCTTCTTGCAAAGCTTTGCCCTCTTCGCTGCAAGGATCTATTTGATATCATATAAATCTTCCATGCTTATCGTAAAATAAAACAAGTCATCAGGTCTGTGGTGTTCCTCTTGTGCATTTGACATCCCGACGAATCAAGTCGGCAGCGGCTCCCGCTCATCAGTTATCGTTGAATTGCATTGCGTGTCTGATCCACCTAATCCGCGATATCTTGAGTGTAGAAGGGCAGCCTTGACTTTCGATCGGTGACAATAGTCAGAGCTTCAGGCACTTTTTTATCCACGAGAAACGGGATCCTCCGAGCATCGACGTTCAGCAGCTCCTTCAACAGCGTCAAGTGATCTATCATTCATCTTGCTTGCAAAGCAACTAATTTTGTGATGCATATATTCATTAAAGCAACGATAATTGCTTAATCGATAAAGCAAGCACGGAGCTGGATATTCTTTTCTATCTTCCTATGATCTCAATCCTTTTAAACGTTCTCCAAGCCGCTCATTTCCTCCTGCTCAACTCTGGAGCTACGTCGTTCATCATGTTGAATTCACGACTTAGATAGATGTAACTGGAGCACGGAGATAATCGTTTCGTTGAGCGTGAATGCGGAATTTGAAACCCATCCGTTCCTCATGAACATTGCTTTCATCAGATCCAGTCGAAGACCAATCCTTCTATAAGCATGGTCAGAATCGGTCATCACTCGTTCTGACTGGCTGATGCTTAGTGTTGTAAGAGAGAAGTGATCAGTGAAATAAAAAGGTGCAATGTCAACCATCGATTTCACTTCCACGGTCCTCCCATTCTAATGCTCACACATCGTTGTCAAGGGTAGCAGTGAAAATTTCGAGGAAATGGTAACACCTTATCGAACTCCTCATCTTACGGTAGTAGTGAAATCGTTATGCAGTAGTGAAGATTTGGATGCGAAACCTTTATATAGCTCAGGAAGAATGCAATTCACGGATTAGGGACGCGCTGGTATCTAGAGTTTCTACTTCTACTTCTGTTTGCTTAATCTAAAATCTCCTTGAAATCAACGGTTGAGAGAAAAAGAGCAGTTTCTATCTGAAATCTTTCAAGATTTCAGTGAGTCGCTTGGTTGTATGGATTGACTGATAGAATTGAATTGCTTTAGACGCCGTGCTTCATCGTATGACAGTCCATTTTCCACTTTTTTGAACAATCCCATTTACGATCACTAAAGTGGAGAGATTGTAGACGACAAACAGCAAGCGAATTGATGGTTGGCGATTCGTGAAGGTCCCCTTTCTTAACAATAAAACGGTCTTGCTGTTTCTCATAGAGAGGTGACCTTTCTTCCTGACATGTAGTGCGTTTCTATGTACTTTCCGGTCGCATGGTTGCGGACTTTTGGCTGTTGTTACTAGCAGGTATGAAGATATGTGCTGAATTGGCAAAATAAGAGTAAAAAGCTTATCTTCTGAACTAAAAGAGGACCATGAGCAACAGTGTACTTCCTGTTGTTTCAAGGAAGTAATCATAAACCTATGGCGGGACTTCAAAGCTCATCGTGCTCTGCGGTGGCTTAGATAATTTTATAGGTATAATTACTTTTCAAGCATTATTTTCGTTATTTTGAACCCTCACTGTTTCCTCTTTTGTGAAATAATAGTGATAGAGGATGATATTATCAGGCAGCGAAAGGCAACTAGAACCTCAATATTAGATGTAGAAAAGTTTAAAAATTCTCTCAGTCCTGAGCATAGGACCGCAGCAGTTGTACGTTTTCAATGCGAAATGAATGCTCTTATAAATCTATGACGAGACTTCAGAATTTTTCTAATGGGATATTGCCTACTCGAGCATGACAGTGGTAGGAGATGCTCTTTTATGCACATTTAGCCTTTGATTTGATCCAGCTCACTGTGTCATCCAAGCACGCCATATCTTTTGAATCCCCAGATCACTAGAAAATTTACCACAAGAGCGAAACAATCGGCTCGATGCCCTAAGCTCCCTAAGTGATTATGATCGTAAAATACTCATTCAATCACTTCTAGAATGATGCGAGTAGAGTCAAATGCGCGGTACAATCCTAAGAAATAAGTAAAGACCAGGCATCATATAATCATTCTTCTGAATTAGCTTCATAAGATTACGAGATTATGCTTAGATTGGTCATCTACATCTTTACGTAGCACATGTCCCTTTTCAGGATAAGTTAATGATACGAGGAAATTTAGATCCTGATCTTATATTTCTCTGCCCCTTAAAAGCTTTAGTTCAACTTGCTACTCTAACCTATCGATATAGATTGCAGATTGTGGAGGAGTTGCGACTAACAAGTTTTTCGTGCAGTATAGCATAGCTTTCTAGATTATCTCCTTTTCCTTACATCGTACTGCTATTCACAAAACTTTTTCCATTGAATATAGCACTATTGACTATGAATATATATTGTACAAATATTCGATGCACAGATAAAATGCTTACTATATCTATCTACATGATTTTTCCTATTCACAACAGACAGCGATCGGTGGCGTGGAAAACGTCGGAAAACCCTAACAAGGCGATCTCGAAGATTCAACAAATGAGCGCCTAGTATGAGAAAACAGCAAATCATCCATAAGTAGCCTACACACAACCTGTAATTTCCTTTTACGATGGTTGCTAGACAACGATACGAATGCGATTCAAGCAGTGCTGGGAGCCCGAAGAGCTTCATCAGTGAAATGATGTACAAATTTTTTTCCAAGTATAGCATATTTAAGCTTGAAAGTTACCTCCTTCATTAGTCTGATCCGATCTGACACACTCCAAAATCGCTCCGTTTCATGGTGATCTTTTCAAATAATGACATAGAGTACAACTTCTAGAGCGAGTTACAAAGACGCTCAATCCTTTCTTATGTAATCACACTAAAACACATTTACACCTTCATTTTAGAATTCCCACCATCTAATATCTTTTCTTCTTCACTTCCCATCCAGACTGCGATTCATTTACTGCCATCTATTCTCATTCAGTGCAAGGTGTGCAAAATTTCTCCACCGTTTTCTATTGCCATGAGAATAATTTGACTTGATATGTTTTTTATAAAACCATTGCCACTTGTGGTTCTTTTTACTTTAATTCGATTTTGTCAGAAGGAAAACCCTGTAATCAATCACTGTGACAGAAGTGAAGGTTAGAGAAGATTTTGATTGTCGATTTTTTTTTTCACGCAACGAAGGATAATCATGTAACTTCCACAGAAATCAACCAGAGTTTATACTCAAAAGAGTAGTTTCAGTTAATCCTATCTTGATCCTTTAAAATCGAAGTTCTGTTTCTTATACTTTCGATCGTAGCTTGGGTGTTGGAGTAAAGAATTCGAAGTGGTTTCCTTGTAGAGGGAATTTTGGAATCTGTAATGGCGATTGGAGAACGACGAAGATAAAAATAAGAACAAGATAATTATCAGATAAAGATAGAAGTGGAATAAAAATAATATGAAGATAAAAAAGCGAAAGAGTGATGTGAAAACAGAGGTTGGTAGTACAACGGTTAGAACTCGCGCCCCGGGTAGGGTGATATGTGGTTTGAGTCTTAATTGACACAGAGAATTCGTACATCACTCTACATCAATGAGTATATATATGATATCATAGCACAACAAGAAGCGATTAAATGAAAAGGAATTTTTGTCTCCTAAATTAGGACCTTCCCGTTATGCGATGTCACACTTACCTTGCTGATAGCAACACGTTATTTCGTAAAAGCTTAGGCAGTACTTTCTAGAGTAGTTTTTTTCTAAGGTTTTCCAAATACTACCACTTTCCGATAAGAGTTCGATCCCAAAAATCTTCTGTTTGACAATTCTTACACTCATTGCATCGTTTAGACGCTGACGCTTCAAATTTTTTCTGCCATCTACTTCAGTATCTCCAGTTTTTAAGCACGTGGATCCATCGTTGCATGAGTTTTGCTGTCAGACAATTTATTCGTGAAAAATGACTTTTAATTCTTTAGAAAAAGAAAGTTTTCTGGGTTTTTTTGTGTACACGAATTGAGAAAAGCAATTATCATTGCCAACTCAATCCCTTATTAAAGATTATTTAGTTTTTCATTAACTTCTTGATATCCCAACGTTGACGTAGGTGAAACCGACTCATGAAAAAATAGTATACTTATTTACTTGGACACTTGGACGGTCCGTCTTTACGAACTGTGCGAACCCCAGCGCATTTTCCATTCGTTTCTTCCTCTCGCCAGTGTTTGATTCGAGAATGGCGGCTGATACGAATTTCACACCGTTATCGGTAAAACAACAGCAAACACGAGTAGAGCTAATTAATTCTTCTTACGGACACGTTCGCCTAACGTGTGGGTGGTCGTCCTCGGGAGCTGGTGCATTCCCATGAAGTCCACTCTACAGTTCGTCTCGTCCATTTGTCGCCTATTCTTTTTACTTTATAGTCGACCCTTCGGAGATTTGAACTGTGCCAGGTCGGCTAGACGTTGTGAGCGCAGTGCAGACATGTTCCAGAAGATATCGACAAGCTCTCTGTTAGTAGCTGGCAGTAATGCCGTCATGCTCGAATTATCCGCCCACGTCTCTGCTGCATAACAAAGCACTGAAAGTGCTGCTGAGTCGAAAATACTAGAGAAAATGAAAGCACTTTTTATAAATAGTTTACTTCCAACTCATCATGATTTGGTCATTCCAGAAATGATTGAAACTGGCATTTCTGGCACTTTATTATTCCTCTTCCCAGTCTTTTTTCCACTGTGCAGATTACAGTATTCCCAGCAGTCAGTCCGCTTAATCGTCTTCTTCTTGAACGCCCTACAATACTGACTGAGCGCGTCTCCCTGCAATACCGAGGATAGCCTGCGCTCGTTTTTAAACGCCGTAGAATATTGGAGGTGGGGTTCAATCTCACGCTCCGCGAAACTAAACCTGTGACTTTCTCTCTACTACTCTAACTGGGACGCTTGAATGACTGTTTATGAAAAAACGTGCAAGCTCGCAGCAAAATTTCATATGGCTAAGATTCTGCGAGATAGGCAAGTTTTTCTACATTTTTTTAAGACCTGAAGGCATGAGGAGACGTCGAAACTCATTTTGTCTTTATTGCCAACAGCACAACATCGCATTAGGGAGCGATTGGACTTGTGATACCGTCATGGAGGTTTGTATGCTTGATCCGATTTCACTCAGTTATTCACTTTTTGATCTGTGACTCTTTCTCTGGCAGCATACTAAGCAAGACAGCTTTACTAACGAGATCCTGACTCCGTTTGCCATCGAATGCTTCAACATCCGATGACGAAGAGCAGAGCAGACAATGAACTTATGGAAATCACGGTGCCTATCTAACTCGAAATCCTCATTAAAGCTTTCGCACTGCCTCTCTTCTATTACTGAAACTTCCCAGCTATCGATTTCGATGCAGAAACCTCCGTCGAGTTTCGAGATTTATAATAGAGTCCCATGACGACGATTTGTCAGAAGAGATAGCAGAAGCAATAAGCCGTTTACTCCTATTGATCACTATATGCGAAGATCTTTTATCCATCCTTCCTACAATGATTTACCTTCGTCATTCCTAATTTTTAAGCAACATCACTCTAACTAGCTAGGAAAAGTCAACATTTACAAACTACGTTAACATTTTCCGTTTAAAGTGCGTTCACATGTATTATCAGGTCTTCCTCCTGCGTCTAATGACTCGCTCATCTGTTACATTAAAGTTATTCTAATGTCACGGAACCTAATAGGAAGCAGTAAATGCCATTCATCGATTCCAGGAGTAATCCCGAGTAATGGATTTGCCAGTTGAAGCTTTAGATTAATTTTCAAACGCTCAAATAACTCCTATGGGTTCATTAAGCAACCCGCAGTTCTTTCACTACTTTACACATAGTCAACATGTTTTTGCTGCCAAAATAATTGCTCTTTACAACGATAGTAGCAAATCACCGATTTCGCATGTTTTTTAAGTTTGCAAACATTGTACGTTTAACAACTGTGCTACTAATAATTACTCATCAATTTCGATAAAGATGATGAGGCCATTAAAAAAGTTCAATGGTGATTTTGAATCATGATCGTCAACAAATTCTTTTCTACCGTGGTTTCGTTGATTGTAACTCCAACCTTGAGACAGGAAAGATCAGCACAGATCGCCCCCAAGCCACTACTATGAAGTAGCGAGCTAAAGTAAGAAAGAATTTCATTTTCGAGCTTCCAATGGTATGCGGTGTTTTACATAGTTCTTCGTTCATCAAAAACAAAAAAAAAAATCACCTAAAACCAACTTTTAATTGACTTCCGCATCAATCCATAAGCTAATGTTCTCTGAACTTCCTGTGCAAACAACAGATTGTTAGTTAGAGCGTCAATTAACACTGACTGATGCTCCGGCTTTTTCGCTTTCTTCAAAACCTCAAAAGGTTGAAATGAAACGCAGTCTACTCGGTCAAACAGTGTCACATTTCGACTAGAAAAGAATCCAGTATATAAGTTTCAATCGCAAAATTTCGGTTTTTCTCCCAAATTCAATTTGGTAACCGACTCTGTTGGACTGTCATTGTGTATTCCATTCAATGATAAAGATCGGCCTCACAGTATCTCAGAAAAAAAACTTTGATCCAAAAAATTACTGCATGTCTCCGGCGAATGTAGAATTACAGGGTGCTTTCTAACTTTTTTCTCGTCTCATTCACATGAGATTTATAATAAAAAAAAAACTGCGTATATTCAGCTCTTTTCCCGTAATCACACATTTTTCCAAAGATCCTCCAACTGGCAACATATCGTGCGCCTAATACTGGTTACTCAGCAATCCAATTCGTTCATTTTTTCATGCTTTTCGACGGCAGTTTTGAACCCTAGAAATCCACTCACATATCTTATTAAAGTAAAGAAAGATAACTAAGGGCAAGACTATTGATTTTTGAAATGGGCAAGGTTGGTTTTTGATCGAAAGCACCGATACCTAGCATTTCCGGAGTAATATAAAAGCAATAAGTGTTATTTTTGGGGCACTCTCAAATCATTAAAGAATTGTTCTAAAAAAGTTTAATTTTTTACTACTTACATTTATATGCCCAAGTCTATGCATTATCCTGGTCTCGCATGACTTGAGATCACCACTTCATTTATTCGGCTCGCTTTTCACCTCTCAAACATCCTCAAACGTCCTCAAATCGTGTGACTAATCTGCTGAATAAAAATTCTATCCTCTTCTTCATTTTTATTTGAGCCAACATGTCATGTGGTGTGGTAATGAGCCCTTCTATAGCCCGATACACGTGTTTCGGCCTTACAGTCTCGCCAGTACAGCAGAACCCGTCGTCTTTCAATCTTTTTTAGCCAATCATCTGTGGGTGCTCCAGTTCCCACACTAAGAGGTATCGAAGACGAACGTTTTCCGCTGTAAGTCAAGTGAAAATATTACCGAACTTGCAATGTTTTACACTCAATTGCTCTTTGGCTGGTATTTTTAGCATATTATACCTATATTTCGAGTGTAAAAATAATGCAGAGGTCTATCCTCTTCATCAACAATCTTTAAGTGATCTTCAAATCGATTATTCTGTTCCTGCTTTTATCATCAAGTTAACACCACGAGGTTGATGACTATTCTTTACTTATTCAGCCGTTATATTACAGACCACATGCGTGGCTCAGAAAATGATTATCTGGCAAGTAGCAACACTTGGTAAATTTTTTGCGTCTAACGGAATTGTCGATGGGAGCCATTAAAAATGGACTAGGCAGTAAATAAAAGTAATTTTCAAGATTTCAAATACAATTTCAGCCTAACTAGGGCTTAACACCGGTTAGTATGTCCTGGGTAATCCCACTGAAGCGTGATTGATGACCGACTACGGTTGAAACACAGTCGAGAGACAGATAGAACGAAGATCTTCATGTAATGCGAGCGAGCTCTACCTCGGAAAGGTATAACGTTTTGACTCCAGTACAAATCTAAAAATTTCATCTTTTGCTCATAAAATCAGCATTCTTGTGAATATAATTCCCACCATGCCCGCAAAAAAAAAAATTCAAAAATGTATTACTGGAAAGAAAAGTCAACACTGTCATAACGAGCTATGATTCTATGGGTTTTATCAATTCTTAATGAGATCAATTCATTGATAGTCCAAATAGCGTACGGTTTCCTATATGAACATTTGAAGATGGGCTTCATATATCCAACTTTGCCAAAATTATTCATTCAAGCAAATAAAATATTAGAGCAGTGTGAGAGAGCTAGTTTGACTTTTCTATAGAAATAATTGGAAATGTGTTTGTTTCTCGGAAAAGGTCGTACGTGGAGAAAAAGGAAAGAGTCTGCAGAAAACAAATCAAAAGTTCAATTTTCATGAACCTCGGCCTTCTTAACTGATCAATAAAAATCGAGAAAACTTATCTTGATTAGCTAATGCGAGGTTGGTAAAATAGTCGTAGTAGTAATTATGATGACTTTCAGGGACTTACCTTCTTCAGAGCCTGAGCAAATGTATTACTAAACTAATAGTACGTGATATTAAACTAATAATACATACGCCGATGCTCTGAAGAAGGCGGGTCGCCGAAACGTCGGCCGAATAGCTACTCCGACTACTTTACTAACCTCGCGTCAGCTAATCAAGATGAGCTTTCTCGATGTCCATGTATTGAAAGGCAAATCGTTGGCGTTATCAATATTGGGTTGGAAACAAAATCTCCATCGTTCGAATGGAAATGTCGTTTTTTCGCATGAATCATGTGTGATTTCATATCATTTGAAAGGTCTACTTCTTACGCATATATATATATTATATATATATATATATATATATATATATACATTGTCTATGTCTGCTGCAGAATGGAATTGTCCAGGGAGTAAAAACGTTTGTTGATGATTTACGAGCACAAATTTGCTCCAAATGCTGTTGATGCTGTTCGCCGAATCAACAGAGCTTGGGGCGTCATACGGTTGGAGGATCAGCAGTCTGCGAGCTATTCCGTTAGTGATTTAAGGTCGGAAATGAAGAGCGACCGGCAGATCGAGATCCGAACGACCAACGGAACTCGATGATGAAGACTTGATTTCTGGTTCAAGCAAACAAGCGGGCCGAAACTTGTCGAAGAAGTTTGAAAATTTTGAATTTTTTGTCGAACGATGGAAACTTTCTTCCCACTAAAAGACCAACTTCCTTGGATTCTCTGAGATGGCAAGAATATCTTGAAATAAAGTTGAATGATAAAGCTCTTGGCTCTGATCAATCCCTCAGGGATGCTTCGTCCTTCGCCTTCAATTTCTAACTTCGTTTGAGGCGATTGAATGCATATTTGGCCTTTACAGTTACTCGCGGTGGCTTCTCGTTGAACCGAGTCAGTGCCCCTTATCCTCCTAGACAAGTCAGATACAAGTCTGGCACCAATGTACCAACCTCGGAGGGATGGTTGTCTTGATGATCTGTGAGCGCGAGATCGAACCATTGACCTTGTGTGCGACTCAGAGCGCCTCTAACCTTGCGCCACATGCGTTCTTATATCGAGAACAATTAATTATCGGAAGTCTTCTTCCAGATCGAAGGCCGACATTTCGGCGTCATCGCCGACAGTAGAGTATCAGATGCTGACTGAGAACTGAAGCTTTTATATTGGACATTTAAGCAACAAATAGGCTTGGTGGTGATCGTCGCCTCATCGTTAACCTTATAATCCGCGCGAGATATAATATGCTCTTGACTACTTAGAGATTGCACGGCTAAGGCATTATTTTGAAAAGAGTTATGAGTTTTTGGTTGGACAAACTATACATACTTACTTTCTCTATATTTTCCGTGACTTCGTGAATGGCTTGTTGTGCGACATCATTCGAAACGTTTTGTATAGAGCAAGGTAAGAACAAATGATTTCATTACATACCTGCGCTTAGGATGAGCGCGTTCTTGGCACTCTGGGAAAAAGATTGTTGCTCAGGAGATGAGTCGGTACGAACTTTAGCAATGGCGGCAATATGAGACCTAAGTGGCGCAATATGAGACCTAGAAACCATGTCATCTTATCCGACGGATCGCGTACGCAGCTGGTGATCGGTCCAAAATTTGATGTTAAACGTCGATAGGCTCAAAATTATTGTTACAGTTTAGTTTGTGCGTTTCAATAAGTGTATAAAGAACAAAGCAATGTGGTAATTCAATTATGAATTGGCGGATAACTATTTGTTGTAGCTGTCTCTCCTGCTTTGATCCATTTTCAATTTAAATCCGTTATTGCTCTTTGCACTCCTTTTCAAAGGATGGTAGAAAAAGAGAAACATCGCAAAGATCAGTCTAAATTCTTTCTATTTTGACTGCCACTTGCAGTGGTATGATCTTATAGTATACCCAATAAGTGGAGTACTGCGCAAAAAATCCCGGCTGACGGAAACATCCGGAGGTGTTTTCCTGGTATATTAAGGTCTAGTGACAAGGAATAATTACAAATCCTACACTTTCATTGCTCATAGACAATCAAATGCATTTTGAATTTATTAGCTCTTAAATCTGGCGCACACCATGTTTGTTCGTTAGTTAACTAGCCGGTTAACATACCATCCTCGCGCAACCTCTAAATGAAAATTAATTGACTTTATTTTTTAGCACTTTACTGATCCGTCTTCACAGTGATTAATTACTTCATTGTGCGGATCGCAGTACTTCTATAATTCAATTTGTTTTCTGTCATCTTCTCAAACGCCCGTAAAATAGTGGTTGAGCACGTTCCCTTGCAATCTCGAGGATAGCCTGGCTGTGTCATTCCCAAAGATATTCGTTGTTGACTTCGGGAGTGTGTTAGTGGCGATGTTCACCCAATCTGCACCGCGACGAGCATCACAACCACTCAGCCATAACACTTCAAAGATTAGTTCCTAGAAAACACAAATCACCATAAGCCCAATTTTTCTCTTTACCTAGTTCCTTGAGAACAAAAATGACTGTAAGCCCAATTTTTTCCTAAAGTTAGACACGGGGTTTTATAGCACTACTTCTTCAAACAGCTGACGTTTCGACTTCAAAGCCTGGAAAGGTCAGGCTGTTCACGATCCGCTCAACCAAACACCTCCATTACTCTTTTAGAAAAAGTCACCAAACTCAGATTTCAATTGTATCAAACTCAAAATCAACCTCCATTAACCATATCACAATGATTATAATGAAATAAATTTAGTTTCTTTATACTATTTAGTATTTATTTTATGATTCGTTTTCATTTAACGTTTGAAATCCCTTCTAAAATTCGCTAGTGGTCTTTCAGAGATCTATTAACATTTTCTCCTTTCTTTTTTGAGCGCTATGACTTCGACTTTAGGAGTTTTTGTTTACTGACTACATTTCTTTCTTTTTCTTCAAAATCCACTAAACAGCTTGAATAAATGTTTACTGCGGTTCTGGCAACATTTGATATTTTGTGAGCATTAAAGCTAAACTTATGTCCATGTGGCTCCTAAACTCATAGCGAGAGGGAGTATTTATTATGACTTCAGGTGTACTACTACCCATAAACGATTTAGATGATGCATTTACTGTTTCACTAACTGAGATCAGACTTCACCTCTACAACATTAACTTGGAACTCTACTGAGGAAAGTCGAAAATTATTGCGCATCCAGAGAGAAGTTACCCCTAAATGGGCTTGATGATGATGACGTCGGCCTCCTTTTCGTCTTTGGATCCTTTTTAACAGCTAAAGGGAGATCGACGCATTCCACCTCGACACATACGACGATCACCTAGGCTAAGATGAGGTACCGAACACATGAAGATAGTTTGAATTTCTGGTAGAAGTCCTCTTTTAGACTTTAGGTACTGAGCTGCCATTCTTTCATGAGGTGTTTTTTAGAAGATCTGTGGTTTTTTGCTCGCAATATTTACTTGTGGACTGCCATCACACAGTTTTAATCAAGACTCATTGAATCCCTTAACTTTGCGGACAGCAGTTGATCGATTTTTGCAGGCGCCGTGCAATTTCGTATTTATCAAGGTTTTTTCTCCTTATTTCGAGAATAATAGGTTTTCTGCATTGCTATAATACTCCATAACAAAACTTTTGTAGCTAACTTCAAATAGCGAGAATGTAAGAATGTTCGACGTTGAGTTCTTTGCAATATCCCGTGTTTTCTTAAGAGGGATAATCTTGATGATTGCCTTTTCCATGACTTTTTGTAGAATGGTATAAAAGTAATAGCGTTTATACATTGTTGAAATGCGTCTCCTTCACGAAACCTTCTCAGACCACCCTGCAGTGTACTTCATCAGCAGTTTTTGGGCCAAATTCGTTGTTAATATAGTGAGTTCTCCACTACTTAACAATTTATTTTTACTCACGATCTAAAAACCGTGTTTACCTTTGTACCGACCAACATCCCTGCTATAGTCCAAAATGTATTCAAGATAAACATAATATATTCCATTATCAAGAGGCACATTGACAATGCATAGACTGCGTTACTTTTTATCAACCTGAAACATTTAGTATCTATATAACTCATATGTGCACAGAAAACTTAGAGTGTGTTTCTTTTAATGCCATGCATAAAGGTGGTTTCCTTTCATTTCATTACAATTGTGGTTTGCTTTTCTGATCATAACTTCTTAAATTTATTGCTTTACAATTGTTTCAACATCCACAGCTTTCCTTCGCATTGACAGTTAGAAGCTCATAGAGCGTAAATATTTGTAAAGCCTCAGTTAGTTAGTTCAGGTGCCCTCAGATCATCACTATAGAAAAAAACACTGCCCTTTGATCAAGGATTGTTCCACGACGACTGAAATTGTAGTTTTTACCTTTTTTGAGTAAACTGCCGTCTTTCAAAATGATATATGGAAAAGTAGAATGTTTGATTCTACGTGAGTGCGCTTTTCATGAAGAATTCTTCCATATTAAGACAAATAATGCAGGGAAAGATGCAGAAGCTTCCTTGTTTTTCCAACTGTGATTATTGTCTCATTAAAAATCTACATAAAATGCGACCACCTGAAAACCGAAGGTGCTCAAGATTTTCCACATTTTCACACTGTATTGGACATAAACTCACTCAATACAGAGTGCAAAGGGAATTGTGATGACTTTACATTTAATAATTTTAGCATTGACATAATATTCCTGTTGATGCTGACAATCTTAATGAATACTCTGATCAATCTTTGTCTATAATCTGTCTTATTTACATGTCAATTTTCAAGTGTTCTCAAAGCATGAATCGTAGAAATCAGCGTCTCGTAGTAGTTTGCTTAAAACGGGAAACGAAAAGCAGCCGGCATAGTGAAAATAACTGGTTTCAAACCAGCAAGTGTATACAGAGCCGTGAAACGTTTCAGAGAGAGTGGAGAAATTGAGGATCGTTTTTTAAAAGGTCGTCCTACCTCTTCGTCCACTCCGGAAAACATTCAGAAGGTCCAGTGGTCAAGTTCAGCGAAATCCGGAGCGTTCAATGCGCGAAATGGCTCAGGAAGCTCAGATCAGCGTGTATATGTTCGAAATATTGTCTAAAATAAGCTGCATCTGTGCACTTAGGAGATTGTTTACGTGTCTTTAAAAACAAGAACGTCAAAATCAACGCTGCAAGCTATCAGCAGCAGGTTTCACGGGACATACTGGAGCCTCGAAAATACTCACTTTGGCGTCGTTTGATTTAAGCTTCAGCAAAATCGAGCTCAAAAGGTGTTTTCAGGCTTTTGGCGCAGAAACATTTGACCATCAGATTCGCCGTATCCCAACCCAATGGGATTATTTCGTGTAGTCCATACTGCGGGAAAAAGTCACGAATTCACTACACTAGCATAGGCAAGCTTATTACGAGATTACGTTGCAAACGTGAACGAGTACGTAAAATTTTCGCAAGCGACTTCGCAAATATATAGGGGCCAAAGGAGGCTATTCTAAAGAATTGCTATAAACTTTCTTGGGTTCTTTTCTTTTAGACGGCTACAAATGAATACTTGATCCCATTTGCTGGACAAGATTTCTTGATAGGAGTGTTAGTATTCATTCGAAAGCTCAAATCTCTGGCTACAGTTGTACATGGCCGGTTTTCTGACCCTTCTGTAACGCTGTCACATCCAAAACAAGATTATCTTTAACCCCAGCCGTGCGCCTTTATTTTTATTAGCATGTAAATCGCTGGAAGCACGACAAGCATATGAACGTGTAGAAGAAGTTTTCGTAGTATCTGAGAAGTTGGAATTAACAAGTTGCATCTCACATGTTTTACACTTTAGACCATCGGTCGATCGCCCACCCCCTACGCGTCGATTAGCCCGTGAACAAATTTGCCAAATATGTGGAACTCGGTTATATTCTCCCGGCTATACTGCAGTGGAACGGTCTTTCCCTAAAAGTAAGCACAGCGTTGGAATCATTGAAACATACACTATCGAATTGCTGCTACTAGTCTAAAAAAAGACCTTTGTCCAGCAACGTCAGAATCACGAATTTTTTCTCTCTCCTACAGCGCGACTAAAACAACCTTTCTGAAAAGCGAACATTCTTGGATTCCGCTAGACTTGGGCTATCGAAAGAGTACTAGCAGTCTAAGGAAGGAGTTTTGTTTGGCAAAATATAGGCGAGATAAGAAAAAAACTCGTGGTCTTGTGAAACATCGCTTTCCTTTGGATTTTATAGCGCCATTAAAGATCTTTTGAAGAACCGGCCACGTGCGAATCTATTCAGAGATTTGAGGTTTTGAATGGTTACAAACACTGCTATGAAAATTCTTTGTCCAGCGAATGGAGGTTGATATTCTTTTTCGCCGTTTAAGAGAAGAATACCCTCTTTTCGTTTGCTATTATGATTGTTGATCTAATAAACGTGTTTATTCCTTCAATTGAAATTTTCTGTTTATTCAAGCAACATTTTTCACTGTTGAGAAATCTGAAGAAATTACCCAAACATTTTTCTCATCCTAAATGAACATATAATGTTGATGTACTTACTAGGTTAACTCAGTTGACTGTTGGCTGCTAACACCTTCGGTACCTTATATAGCTCAAAAGATCATATCGCGCCAAAGGTGTAGTGTTGGCGCACACCTGCGATATAGGTGAGACACGTATTCAACTTTCGTCTGAGGTGTAGATTTTCGCATGTCACTCAGTATTCTTGGGACCTATAGTTATAACATCAAAGCACTGCTATAAAAGTGACAAAATAACAAACTTGTCTATAAAAATGTCTCTTTGCAGTTGGGCGAATTTTGAAAGGAATAGTATTTCTTCAGCATTTAAGCTCTTCAGAGATTTTATTCATAAAGATTCTAATGAGTTACGTTTTTCCAGAAATCGAAATTATTTTTTGGTGACTCCCTCGATTCTCCTCAAATTTGCTTTTTCGCTTCTCTTTTTGCAGGTCATCAGCAAATAGAAATTTTTGTTGCATTTAGTCTGTTTCAAGAATCTCTCATTTTCTACCATCGATAATACTTTTTTATGCTTATGCTTTAGTTCGACAAAATTGTTTCAGCCTTTTGCCGACAGTAGGGGTCATTTTACCCTCATTTGGTCTCCCCGTTCGAACGGCCGAAAATTGGTGCGCGCTTCCATACAAATCTGGGTTAATTGGAGTGTTATGAAAACATTTTTTCCAATAAGTGATGAAATATCTCTGAAAAGACTTTTGTATGGTTAATTTTAGTGGAATGTACACCATTGTTTCCCAAAACACTGCATGTTTCAAGGGGTAAACCACGTCCTTGCGAAAAAAAACATAATTTCAGCTATTGATGAAGATTTTTTAGTAATTTATTCATGATGTTGCAATCAATAGATTATAAAGTTTTGATCTAAAGATCAATCTTTTTTTATGAGAAAATTTTCTTAGTACATTTTCTGGTGGAAGAAAATTAGGTTTTGCAACCGGAGATTATTTCTTCAACTTTGGGTCGGATTTTTTGGTATACATAGAGAGATTCTAACCTTTGAAAAACTTTATCGCTAAAAAGTAGACTATCATTGAAAGGGCTTTATGAACGAATTTCGAGCAAGAAGAATTCCCAATTGTCTTAGAAATCCTAGCTTGTGAATACAAACTCTTGTACAATGCAGTCGCAGTTTGTGGAATGTCTCGTAATTTCTTGGTTCATTCTAGAAAAGAGCCTTTTCTTCGGGCTATTTTCTATTAGCAGTTATTCGATAGCTTGAAAAATGGAATTTTATTACTGAACTTGGCTTCTATAGAGGACATCTCACGCTTGCGCTTCTAACAAAAAAAATTTTGCTTTCGGAGCAGTCGACCTCCAATTTTACAGTGAGTTCAATGGTCTTATCTAGTGGAATTTAGATTTTGAGGGTAGCTCATCACTACGAACAGGTAGGCAGATTATTATTGGAAGGACTTCTACAACCTTAGTTTTAGTGAAAACAACGCTCCACTTGTCTCACAATTTCACACCTTTTAAAACGAAACAAACACCCTTCCAACTAAAAAAAAAGAATGATTCAAGCTCAAAAGGGGTTGGTACGCCCAGGGTCATACACCGGTGTTTCGGAGGTTCGTCCTCCTATCAGTGACCCCCGCCCCACATTCAGCCCTGCATTGAAGCAAGGAGGGAGGCGTATGTGGTGATGGCACAGTGTACTATGACACTGTACCATCACCACCTCTCAGTCGATAGATTTTTGCTGTTAGATCAAAACTATATTCAAAAGATCGACTGTTTTTGAAACCCCCAAAAAAACATTCAATATAATTCCAAAAAAAAAGAATGATTCAAGCTCAAAAAGTGGTTGGTAGCCAGGGTCATACACTGTGTTTCGGAGGTTCGTCCTCCTCATCAGTGACCCCCGCCCCACATTGCCCTGCAGGGCAAAAATCTATCGACTGAGAGGTGGTGATGGTACAGTGTCATAGTACACTGTGCCATCACCACATACGCCTCCCTCCTTGCTTCAATGCAGGGCTGAATGTGGGGCGGGGGTCACTGATGAGGAGGACGAACCTCCGAAACACCGGTGTATGACCCTGGCGTACCAACCCCTTTTTGAGCTTGAATCATTCTTTTTTTTTGGAATTATATTGAATGTTTTTTTGGGGGTTGAAAAAACAGTCGATCTTTTGAACCCTTCCAACTGTTCTAAAAAATGCATGTTTCTGAGAAGTAATTCACATAGTTCTGTTACTATAAACGTTGTACTCAATTTATTTATTCAATAATCAACTACTGGTATTGAAAACATCGAACATAAACAATTAATCCTAGAAAACAAGCATTGGAGAACATTTATCAGTTTGATATCATAATACAATCTGTACAATTGCAAATTGTACATGCACTAGCCATTTTGCACATCCTAAATCATTCAACAGTCCTCATATCTGAAGGCAACCTATTTGTGAGCCACTACAATCGACAATTTTTAATATGAAACTCTCGTACTCAGACTATGCAATCCCTATGTGAATTATCTGACCCTTTGAGAAGTAGATTTTGGATTCTAACATTGGCTACACCTCGTAAGAACTTTTCTAGCTTTTTTGAGCACAAACACGTTGTCCAGCCTTAGCGAACCTCGGTAGCATTCAGTGCAGCGCCTATGTCGTCATGGTCAGTTTGATGGCCTTGAGCCAACTAGGGAGCATCGATTTCTACTCAGCTGCCATACATGTTCACTTTAAACTGAATGATCTTGACCTAGCGGGCGTAGTCTAGTAGGCCAAGACTGACCACACTACATATGTTTGCGATTTCTGGAAATATCGTCTGTGGATTAATGGAGGCCGTGCGCTATCGAAACCATTGTGACTTCGACTTTATCCATTCATCTAAGCACCATTGCATTTCTGAGTTCTGCATCACTTCTCGTCTATGCCTGCAAGGATTCTCTTGCATGAGTTCTTTTTGCAAACCTTTGTCTCCTTCTTGCAGGTATCGCTCAAGTATGTGTCTCTTTGTAATAGAGTCTCGGCTAGGGAAGCTCTAGTACACCAGTTGAGTGCGACGCGATGTCTCCCTTTATCTAGCAGGTCGTCCATTATCTCGTCACAACACTGTCATGTCACGCCTGACTGATCTAGGATTCGTGCCCGCGCCTGCATAAATCATTGTATCGTGTACGTACCCACGTTCACCATGGACTTTGAACCGCTTTATTCCGTATCTATTTTATTTACAGTACTCATAGAACGATAGAACAAGGCTTATTCTATAATTCAATAGAGGCCCTGACTTTTAATACATACTAATAGGTGAATAGTTATTGAGAGTCGTCGATGAAATGGGATAGCATGCAATGAACCATTTTTGACAAATGATCATTGTTTCTAATAATTAATTGTCGTGATAAATTTTGTGTGCCATTTCCATCAAAAATTTATGAAAACTCAAAGATTTATGTTGTAGTACTAGTCGCTGAAAATGGTAATGTGATTGATTATTCGACTAATCATTCATTCGCGACTTTAACAAAGACGATTAGTCATTGACATAAGAGATAAAAGATAAATATGATCGAATTACAGATAAATATAAATAAAATAACACAAAATCAATGAAAGTTTTGAGAATGGCCTTTCTGAAAGTGTTTGATTTTTCCTCCAACTATGCGGGTTACGAAGAAAGCACTGACGTTTCTAATAAAAGTAGCCTTACTAAGACTTTTCACTCTACTAAGAAAAATCAGGATGTAATTGATAAGTTTTCACTGGAAACCCTCACTATGCACTAAGTTTATATCAATCAACTGTTTATTTCCATTTATTCAGAGCTGACGTACGTGCGAAGAGGTTGAGCATTGATGGATAGTGGAGGAATTTTGGGTGCAAAACGGCAACCATGTTTGAATAAAAGGCTTAGAACATCGGCATTATGCAAACTATCAGTCAGAAATATGTGTCTCCAGAGAAGTATTCTCGGTGCTTCTCCCCTATCCGCATTCATATCCAAGAAAAAAAATTTTTTTAATTCCTTCCAAGGTTTTAGTATTTATTCGGCAGCTTGAATATTGAGAATCTGAAAGAAATGTTCTATTATTCATATGGTTTTTTTATATTATATCGTAAAGGTGGAGAGAAATCTTTGGTACTTATATGGCAGACGGCGGCAAATTTTCTTTCACGCTCAAACATCTTCCGCCGAACAGAGGTTTTCATTTGGACCTTCATAACCATTCGATAGCACAAATCTCAGCGGTCTCAATGATAAGCTTGGTTTTGAGAAGGTGGTTTCAATGTGTTATTACAGCTAAAAGATTGTTGAGTTTCGCACTCGGCGCCGTGCGCAGCGTAATTCACATGAGACGTCCGGTGTGCGCCGAGTGTAAAACTCAATATTCTTTTGGCCGTAACGGCGAACTTAGAAGTCTGCCTCAAAAACTAAGCATATCCTTGAAATTTCCAAGACTTGCGCTATCGAATGAATGTGAAAGCCTGAGAGAAAAAACCGCGTCTAGCAAAAAATACTCAAATGTGTAGCACAGTTTCATTCTTGTTGCTACAGCTTGCAAAGAGAATTTTTCCAAAAGCAAGCACACCATTGAAATTCTCGATATTTGAGCAACCGACTTGTTATTGAACGGCGACGGCTTGATGCCAAAGTTGCAACATACACGCACATACCCATGGAAGGCATTCGCGCCGCATCTGAAATGCAATCTCAATTTCAGTGCTGCAGCGCAATAAAGAGGTTTCTGGAAAAACCAAGAACACTGTCAAATTTGCAGAGATTTGACTTGTCGAAGACTGCTGAGTTTTTTTTTAGGAAAAGCGTTACTCATCAAAAGATGCTCAAGTGTTAAATAACATATTCATTTTACTGCCACAGTGTAATACAGAGACCTTTCAAAAGATGAAGTACAACTTTTCAATTTTTCGAAATTCAAGCTACAAATAAATATTAAAATGCCTAGAAAGAGCAGAGAAATTTTTTTTTTGAATATAGGTGCTGATAGGGAAAGTACCGTATCATAAGCAATGATGAGCGCGCGCTCTTCCTACTCTTACTCGAGCTCCATATTAGAAATACCTCCACATAGACCTCGATTAGAAATGTTTAGTTGTAAAAGATGTGCTTTCAAGCTAGGTTTTGCAAGACAGGTGATACAAATGCACAATGGCGGTTGAAATTTTACTCAGGTGCTTAAATTCATACCAACCCATCTACCCAATACTCAAATGTTCCTAGATCACCTTCTTTGCGCGCAACCAAGCAACTCGCACGTAATGGAGTCATTTGATGTTACCTCACTCTATACAAACGTATCAAATGACTCTGAAATGCAAGCCATTTTTAAACTTCTAACAGAAAATGAGCAAAAAGTAAATATGTATGGCTTCTTAATTCACAACTAATCCCCTCTAAAACAATGTCTTGGTTGTTCAATTTTCGGAGGTCGGGTGGATATTTCACACAACTCAGGGGGTTAGCCATGGGACAAACGTTTGGCACCTAGTCTTGCTATCGCTTTCATGTATAAAGTGGAGGCTCCAGTTTTCGCTCACCGCCCATCGCTCTATTGCCGTAATATAGACGATTGTTTCATTGCCCCTTCCACACAAGAAATTGACATATGTTTTGAAGTTTTGAACGGACAGTCAGATCATATCAAATTTACGCGAGAGAGTCCAGACGGGAGCAGACTTCGATTCTTAAACATCCAAGTGAAACTGTTGGATAGTGGCTATAGTACAAAATGGTTTTGAAAACCAATTAACAAAAACATTTTGGTTAATCATCTTTCATCTCATCCTTCACACATGAAAAAAATCTCCAATTAAAAACATGTTTTGAATGGCTAAAAACGTGTGCACAGGAGAAGAGGAAAGGAACGAATCGTTAAACTTGTCACGAAAAGTTGCCATTTCAACGGCAACAAAACATTTGCCACTCGGAAATATTCCAAAAGTGGAATCAGGTCGCAAGAGAACAATATCCCAGACCTGAATAGAATTCCCTTCAGACTGCCATTTGTACCTTTATTTCGAGTGCTTTTTTAAGACCACGCTCAAATTTCAATAGATCCTTTAGATCCTTTCATTATTATTTGAGCCGACTTGTCATGTGGCCTGGTAAGGGCTCTTACAGCTCGATACACGTGTTTCGTCCTTACAGACTCGTCAGTCGGGTAGAACCCATCGTCTTTCGATATTTTTATAGTCAGTTCTTTTGGGAGCTCTGCTCCCTTACAGAGAGTTATCGAAGACGAACGTTTTACACTCTATGTCAAGCAAAATTTTCACCTAACACAGAGCGTTTGCGCACTCGATTGCTCTTTGGCTGGTATTTTTGTCATATTATGCCTTTATTTTGAGTGATTTTTGAAGACCACGCTCAAATTTCAATAGATCCTTTAGATCCTTTCATTATTATTTGAGCCGACTTGTCATGTGGCCTGGTAAGGGCTCTTACAGCTCGATACACGTGTTTCGTCCTTACAGACTCGTCAGTCGGGCAGAGCCCATCGTCTTGCGATATTTTTATAGTCATTTGGAGTGTCTTACCAAGACCACACTCAAATTTTAATATATCTCATACCTATTATTTGAGCTGTTACTGTTTTTGGCATTGAGTTTTATAAAGATTTCACGACCAGAATATCTCCATTCTACAACACATCACCATTGACGTAAGAAGAGGGGTTCGACAAGGCGATACAATATGGCCAAAACTATTCACTGCCACCCTACAAAACGTCATGCGAACATTAGAATGGGACGAAATGGGAGTGAAAATTGACGGTCGACAATTAAACCATCTTCGCTTTGCTGACGATATCGTCTCTCACAACACCAAACATCAGCCAAGCGGAACGAATGTTGACTGATTTCGACATCGCCTGTGGAAAGATCGGTCTTCAACTGAATCTAACGAAAACAATGTTCATGAGGAACGGATGGGTTTCTAATGCCCCATTCACGCTCAACGGAACGACAATTTCCGAGTGCTCCAGTTACATCTATCTAGGTCGTGAAATCAACATGATGAACGACCTAGCCCCAGAGTTGAGCAGAAGGAAACGAGCGGCTTGGGAACGTTTAAGAGCATCGAAGATGTAGTGAAGAGGACAAAGAACATCCGACTCCGTGCCCACCTTTTCGACTCGACAATTATCCCTGCCCTAACGTATGCAGCAGAAACCTGGTCGCTACGTAAGCAGGATGAAAGATCACTTGCCGTTATCGAACGCGCAGTCGAAAGGTCGATGCTAGGAGTATCTCGTATTTCGCAAATGAGACAAAGGATCCGAACTTCCGACCTACGTCAACGATCAAAAATCAGAGACGCCGTTCTACACGCCAGGATATCGAAAATAAGGTGGGCCGGACACGTGATGCGCTTCAACGACAACCGATGGACGAGAGCCGTTACCGACTGGATTCCTCGGGACGTCAAGCGCTCTAAAGGAAGACCACTGACCCGTTGGTCCGATTTCTTCACGAAAGCGATGGAAGAAAGATATGATGCTCAGCGAATTCCTAGAGCAAGGAGGTCCCACTGGCTACTCTTGCACGCGATAGGGAAAAATGGAAGAGTTGCTGGTACCCGCTCGAGTCACTCGACGATCAACGGGACGACAGGTGATACAGGTGATTATTTGAGCCAACATGTCATGTGGTCTGTTGATGGGCTATTGTACAGCCAGCCAAAGAGCAATCGAGTGTACAACACTGTAAATTCGATGGTGACCTCACTCGTGTCACAGTGTAAATCGTTCGTCGTCGCTAGCTCCTTATAGGGAAAGTAGAAGCTCGCGAGAATATTGGCCAAAAGACCAAAAGACAAAGGGCTTGTACATCGGGCCGTACAAGAACCCATTACCAGATCATGACATGTTGGCACAAATAATAATCATGAGATAGTATACCCAATATGTGGAGTGCTGTGCAAAAAGGTTTACGTCAGCCGGGATTCAAACCCAGATCTCACTCTTTCTGGAAGCGTATGCTAACCGTTGCACTACCGACGCTTGTTTTGCACAGCACTCTTATTTACGCTATAACGCGTTGTCTGCCAACAGCCAACCGTCGACGGTCTGACGGCGCAGCCGCTATCGGCATTGAACCCACTTGTGTTGACAGACATTGGATATCGATAATCAGTCCAAATTCTTTTTATTTTGACTGCCATTTGCAGTGGTATAATTTCTATTCTGACTGCAAGAGTGCTTTGCAAAAACGAGCGTCGGTAGTGCAATGGTTAGCATACGCTCCCGGGAACAGTGAGATTTGGGTTCGAATCCCGCTGACGCAAACGTTTTTGCACAGTACTCCACATATTGGGTATACTATAACATCATACCACTGCAAGTGGCAGTCAAAATAGAAAGAATTTAGACTATTTGTGAGATATATTGAAATTTGAAGGGGGTCTCAATGAAACACTCGAAACAAAGGTAGATTTTACCCTCAAATTCAAAGGGGCATCTATCTTTAGGCAAAACATAGCATTCATATGATAACGACCCTACTAACGAGCGCGTAAAGCGTATAGCGCACCGGTTAGGGATTTCATACGATATTCATGTGGCCAAAGGTTCAGCGCCGCCACCCAGGCAAACATTAGTATAATTCATGTAACGCCTGCTCTATATGGAGAAAAGGAACGATTTTCTACATGAAGCCCCTCTACTCTTTTTGAGTTAAATTTATCCTCGGTCTCTCCATAATATTACGAGGGACAAATGGGGTCGTGTGAAAGACGCATGCTCGAGACAGACAAAACCAAACCTTTAGGTTTACATAGGCACAAAAACACAACAATAAGGATTTTGATGTGACTGTCACAATCCTAGCGCAGGAATCAAAAACATCCATGCGCAAAACTTTTGAGGCATTTTGGATAGATTCCAAAAACCCCTAAATGAACCGGAAGGACGAATGCGTCACCATCACACGATAGCTCGCGCCCTTTCTTCGTTTGATGTTTTAACCTGACCTAGGCAGCACATAAATAAGACCATCCGATTCATTCAAGTAGACTAACACCACATATGCCCAGGCTCTGAAGAAGGCGGATCGCCGAAACGTCAGCCCAACTTCTACGATTAATTTACCAACCTCGCGTCAGCTAATCAAGATAAGTTTACTCGATTTTCATATACATGAGAATTGTAAACTTATCTCGGAGTGAATGTGGGACTGGGTGTTTTTGTTGATTGTATAGTGAAATTCGCACCCTAGAGACAATTTAAAATTAGAAAGAATGATATGTTACCAGAGGCTTTCTATAAAAGTCTTTTTAGTGAAAAGAAAGTCCACTCGTTCTAAAAATTCGCACTTCTCAATATCAAGATAACATCAAGGGGAAAATACCGCATCTCCATTTCTTACTTATTATTTATTGACGATATGCAACAGTGTAAAACTGAAAGGGATTTTTTTCGATTTATGTTTTTTTTTCAAGAAGCTCACGTGATGTGACTTTTAGCACGCAGTGGAATAAGCTTTCATGAAGCCCACTTTCATGAATTTGTAGAGTACTTCTCTGGAGAAATTGCATATTCCTCACCCAAATTTTTCAAGCCTTTCACTAATGCGTTGATCTTTTGTTTGAAATATTCATTCAGCAAGCAATAAATTATACAACAATCATCAATCATTAGTGGTTCAGGCTAAATATCAGTACCAATCAACATTCACTCGCTTGGCATATAATGTTGCTTGTTGCATTCAAAAAAAAATTATGCGTTTTATAACAATAAACATTGAATCCTGAACTAATAAGTTCTCGGTTCACAAATGTCTTCACTATTATGCGACATGATTTTTCGACTGAAATTATACATTTTGTCGAACATGAAAGCGCCTAACAACACATCTCCAATAAGCAGTATTAGAACAAGGTAAACGAATATACTGCTTACATCGACTGCACCTCGTGCTTACACTATGAGCTTTGTTTCGAGCATAAGCAGTATTTACACTTATTAACAATTTTCTAACACCGTCCATGACGTGGCAAAGTGACTTCGAGAGTACGCCTGGGTGTCGGCTGTGGAGCGACATAATCTTGTGAGTACCTGACATAAATATACAGAAATCGGTGAATGAAATGTTCTCTACGCAATCTTTGTAGATTTTCCACGCGTTCATAAGGCTCGTATGCGTGATCAGGTGGAAGAACAGGCGGGTATACCTGAACTGTAAATTAGATATTGCAAAGCAATATCGCAGCAAAATTCACTCACCATTGCTATGTCTTCTTGGTCATAAGCAATAAGCAGCCATTTGGTCAGTGAAATAGACGAGCAATTTGTTCTTCTTGTAACTCTCCACGACCTCATATTTTCTCGTCGTTGGATTGATTATGGGACTGTGTGCGGTAGAAGTCATCACTACATCTCTGTAGTCATTACGCCTGAGCAGCATTACTCCTCTTATTCTATATGGCCAATGCCTGCACTTTCTCCAGTGGGTAGTGCATAAAAGAGCCTCGGCAAATTCAACACTGATGTAGCAATTTTCAGTATAGAGCTGTCGGCCCTCATCTGAAAAGCCGTCCATTAGGTCCATCACAATACTGTCTGCATTTCGTCCGGCACGCTTAAGAGTTTGCTTGCACCTGCGTATGGGATCGTGTTGTACATGTATCCTCCTACACTGCACTGTTTGAATAGTTTCACCCTGTATCTGTGTCTCTTGCTGGGAAGGTATTGTCAATAAAACGATTTTTCCTTTGAAGGGTACCATTGATCCATCGATGCATACATTCTTCTCAGGTCTATATGCAACTTGACAATTCCTATGGACAAGCTAAAGCTTCGTGATTTTGTGTAGTTTGTCCTTTCCATCCCACTTGGAGCTGCCCGAAAATGCAAATTCCTCAGAATCTTCAGAAATCTACGTCTAGCATGAAATCTACTTCTAAGACGGGGTTTCCAAAAGGCGGATAACTGCTCGAAAATTTTTCAGGTGTGGTAGCTTCACAACGCATAATTGCATACACATAGCCATGAATGCCTTCATTTCTTCCACAGTGGTATTCTCCTAATCAGCGTGCTTCTGATGCCATCGATATTTGTCTGCTCTACATTCAACCCCAACGATCGGTCATGAGCAGTTCGTAGAATTCAGCTGGTTGCCGGCAGAACTTCTCTCACAGTACGACAACTAGCCGCTTTACAATAACCTCCATAAAGGACAACATCAACAACTAAAAGCTTTACAGAAATCTTCTTACATACGGATCCAATCTCTCACAGTAACTAGGAAATAGACATAATTATACGCGGTACAATTACATTACCTAGAATACGCAATGGCTAGTTTAGCTCGTAGCTGATGTAAAATCATTAGATGTTGTTGTGAATCTGTTACAGCAGCCAATTCAACTCATTGTCGAAGTATCAGGTTTCGATTGTCAGAAAAGATTAGATCTCTAAACCCAGACTATAAATAAAACTTGGAATCACTGAAACAATGGTAAAATGGGTGGCCTGCTATACTTAAAAATTTCCTGAATATGATTGCCCTTTTTGCACAGAAATCTTTTGTAATCCATAAGTTTCCATCTTCCTCGTGTGCATCATTATATGAATTATTAAAAATGGATGAAGCCCTGCTACAAAAACTCGATTATGGTATGAATTATCGATGACCTGACTTTGCATGCATTGTGCAACAGCTTCTTTTGACATACTGTTCATTGTTTTCCAATTTCGAGTCACTATTATAACTTTTAAGTGTGTTCATAATGAAATACATCAAAATTGATCGATTTATATCATTATATTCTTGTACAATTTAATACGATTGACAGAATGCCAACATCACTGTGATTTCGCACGACGAGAGAGCTTTTCCTTCCAAACATAAACGTTATATTTGCGCTAAAAGCATGCGAACATGTACAGAAAATCTTAAAATAATCAAAACGATGAAAAAAGCCTAATCAGATACCAAAAATTGTGCATCAGGGTTGCGGTTTGCACTGCGCGTGGCTATTACAGCTGGTGGTCCCGAAAGGTTTAAGAAGGCCTGTCTTACAGCAATCTAAGATGGGAAATAAAAATGTGTTTTCGCACGCGCCGCGCGCTATCGCGCGGATTTACGTTTTCCTTGAGGAATTTTACCCGTTCCGTCGAGACTCCTGCAATTTTTGTGTTGAAACTGTAAATAAACTATGTCCTATTGTTACAAATATCGACTCACCATTTTAGTTTCACTCTAACCCCTAAGGGACGACTCTAGAAATCAGTGCACGTAGTGCGAATTGAGCAGCGATGCGCGATTTCCATTGCTTGATTAAGTTTTTCTTCTCTATTTTGTTGAACATATTGGATTCTTGTATTGTTTGGATACTATACAATTTTCTGTACCCTCTCATATGCTATTGGAGCATGTGTAGCTCTTATGTATGATGCAAAGCCCTGGTTTACTACGCAATCGTAGTGTTTTTGACATTCAACCAAATGTAATAAGTTCTACAAAGACAATACGGTATAAATCTTCAAGTCTTGAATAATTTTCATAATGTACAGCACTCAGAGTTATCACCACTATTATGAATAAAAAATAGTTATTTAATAAGGATTGTGCATACTGAATGCGATAGTGGTTTATAGATAGCACCAATATATTTGAATCAATAGTGTACTTCGAGAGTAGGAATCTGTTAGCTGAAACTATAGAAGAGCATATATTTCTGTGAGCTTTTGGTTGTTACATATCCATTTATCTTTGCTATGAGCATTATCCGTTTGCCTTTGCCATTGTACATTCAATTTATTTTGCCTGTTCTCTGTATTTTTTTAGTTGGTTGCCCTCAAGGCGATTCCATTTATCTCCCTCAAGCTCCAAGAACTCAATATTACCCCACTATGATCGCGTGCAGGTGTTTCTGTCCATTAGCATATCACAGGCCTGGCCGTTTTCTGATTCCCATGGGTGTCTCCCTCCTCTTTCATGGCTTGCGTGCATATACTATGCTGACTTTTAGGAATCATTTATGGATCGTATATACGAAAAGGGGTCAAATTAATTCGCATTCGGAAAAAACTCTGTGCGATGAGCTACAGACGTGTTCAGAAAAAATCTAGTCAGTCCTGCAAATTTCTTGTTTGTTCATTGTCACTCCACATTGACTTTTTCGGAAGTGTACCTTTGGATCGACTGGGGAAATGCGAGTCAATTTGACCTTCCTGAGGTAATCATGGAAGGGAGACCTTTGAACTTCCAGCCAGTACTGCATAAAATTGTCGCCAATTAGATCGAGAGACAATGATAAAAGGATAATTGGTAAATGCACAAAAATCTTACCCTACTCTTTCTTGATGATAGGTGTTCAAGAGAAAGTAAAGGTCGTGTACAAGATTTTAATCGACTTCTACGTAATCTACATGCGCGATTTTTGACAGCTGATTGTAGCACAGCATATCATGTCGATCAGAAGAATGGTGTCTGGTAAAGACGCTCTCGTTCTCACACGATAGGCGAGAACGCAACAAGACTAGGAAATATGTTCATTCCCCAAAAATGTTTTTCCTATACTGTTAAATACGGATTCTGTGAATGCATGAGAGTTCCTTGCTAATAACAACTATAAGAAAGTCGCTTTAGTGACATTCCATATTTTATGACGTCATAGTGCCTTGAACATACAATTTCGCTATATAACTATTAGCAAAACCCGTCCATCTAACGGGTTTGCCTATCTCAAGGTGAGGTGTATATTTCTATTAATTGGTAATTGCAGTAAGAAGGTCTTTCGGAAAATCAAGCTCAGCGCTAAATTCCACATTTCTCAAGCTACAAAGTGACTACTGACATTCAGTGAAAGGGAAGGATGTACAATATTTGATTGCAATGAATTCAACACAACGAATTTGAACTGTTGATTGGTGGTGATTCATGATAGAGGTAATTTGTTATAGACTGATATAAATTGTGCTGGATGGTGATTATTGGATATTCTGAGTATAAAATCTACAACATCAGTGGAAAGTTCCAAATTTGGAAGTGAAGAAATTGCACTTTTCCCACAGAAGTAGCCCATAACCTACGAATAAAAAATTTCTCAAGATTTGCTTCTACTAAATATGAAGAAAAAAATCTCTATATAAGTATTTTCTGAGATTTGTGCATCGTCAAGATGTGTCTTTGAACTGAATCCTTACGATTTTTCGAAACTAATTGGAAAAATGTGCTGAAAGTGCGCTGTTATCCCAAAAGGGTAGCTTTTGTATTGAAAAGTTGGGGCTTCAGGACATTGTACATTCTTTTTACTAAAAAATACACTTGTAGAAACTCCTTCAATAACGATCTATCTTTCCATTGTAATAATGATCCCTTGAAACCAAAATATCACTACATCATTTCCAACTAAACCTACTGTAAAGTTCAAACATCGAGCCAATCACACCTAAGCAAGACGTTATCCTTTTTTTTTACAGTACAACATACTGTAAAGGACATCTTTTTTACGAAATAAGCTTAGTTTCAACATCAGTTTTTCTCAGGCTGTCGAATGACATCAAAATACAAATAAAATGAGGAAAAATTTGCGCCACAACAGTTGAAAATAATATGCATCTACGTGCTTTCCTCACGAGAACAAAAGGAGTTTTCAACATGTGGCTGTTCGTTCTACAAAAATTACCTTTATGAAACTTTCGCCCGTAACATTCCATCCTTTTCGTGGCGATAAAACACTTTAGCGTAAAAAACTGTGCTTATAAATATCTATAAACCAGCCATGACGTCCAAGCGGCGGAGTAAACATTCCAAGTGTAAAAAGCAATCTTCTTTTCGCTCTTACAGCGTTCTTTGATAATCATTAAAAATTGATTACAGCATCAAATGTTCGAAATTTGGGCTAATAAATGACTGATAAGATTTTGGTGAGGAGCCATATCGAAGCTCCAGCAGAGTAAATGAAGCAAATTGAGGTGAAAAATAATTTCTTTTCGCTGCTACAACGTCATAGAAAAGTTTTTTCAAAAATCAGATGAATTTTTGAAATTGCAAAAATATAGGCTTTCGAATGGTTACCAAATGTCTAAGAGAAAAGTTATGTCCAGCGAGAAAATGCTTCAAACAATCGAGTGCCTTAGCTGGTACACGTCGTCCTGTAGGGATTAACAGATAAACCCATTACTAAGCCTAAGCTTAAGCCTAAGCGGCTCAAGTCTATGCACGGATAGCTTGTGAACGTGCAGAGGAAATCACAGAGTATATGAGTTATATGTTTTATCTAAAGCTTCTGCAAAACGGAAATTGTAGCAAAGGCTGTTCAGTGGTTATATTGAGTTGTTTAGGCCACGCGGGACTTTTGTTAGATACCTCTTTACCAAACTCTTTGTCTTGGATTATCAATTTATCTTTATTAAAACGCTACAACAATATCAATGGGCTATATAGGATATTACATAGACGACAGAATAAGCGGAAGAAGGCAAATCGAAGTCGAACCGAAGAACAATCGAAGAGTAGCCTAGAATTAACCTGCGGCCATTTACATACATTTCACCAAAGGGCGGGTTCAAGCTTAGGGAAACAAAAATAGAGCTAGGTTGGAGATTCCACAATAAGATTGCAGAGCACACTTGACAACAACTTCACGTCAAAAGGTCAAAGCACCAAAACAAGCTAGATCAAGCGACTTACACAAAGACAGGTCATCTAAGTTACGGTAGTCACGAGAGTGTTCGGACAATTATTCTTAACATAGACATACGAAATCAGGGTGTACGGGTTGAGTGTAATAATATAAATCAGTGATTTGCACTTGAGAATAGGTAGACATCATTCGTTATATTATGGAGAATATTGTCTACAAAATTAAATACCAATTTCTTTTTGTTTGACCGCTTTTTAGCGTTGACACCGACTTCCCGGGCTAGGCCGTTGACGGTTGGCGGCTGATAAATAGATGCGCTGTAACTTAGAAAGAGTGGTGTGCAGAATGGGCGTCAGCAGTGCAACGGGTTAGAGCACGCGCTCCTGAACAGAATGAAATGTGGGCTCGAGTCCAGGCTGACGCAAAGGCTTTGACATCGCTCTACATCACTGGGTATATTTAAAACATGTTTGAACCATCGAATGATTACTATTAGTCTGAGGAAAGAGTACACTTCTGCGAAATGCAAGCGCGGTCTGTACGACGAGAGTGAAGCACCATATTATCTCGCTACAGTGCAATAAAAAAAGCCCTTTCAAAAAACAAATACATTTTTTGATTTTCCTACATGATTTGAGCGCTTAAAATCACTAAACGTCTAGGTGCAGTTCTTTCTGCAGCGAAAATTCTGCTTCAAAAGCTCTCGTCTGATAACAGAAAAGTACTTTTATATTGATCCAGTGATTTCCTTTGATAAACAAACCCGGGGTTGATAACACTAGCATTTATTCATTACAATAGTACTACAGCACAATAGCAATACTATAGCCGACGTTTCGTCTGTTACGTCTTTTTCAGAGCGGTTTTATTGTTCTATGGTCCATTAGTATTGTGTAGGCCGGCTGCACAGAGTTTTGCATGGGTGAGGACTGTTCTAAAATACCGAATTATTCAATAAATGCCAGGGTTGATGGATTTTCAGTCCTGGGAATTATTTTCCCCAGTTCAATAAAGCGGATATGAGATTAGTCGTGTAAATAATTTATTGATTTTGCATTTGCGACCATTCAACTCCCATAGACATTTCAATATCGCATTAAAATCCACTTTCTTCCTTGAGTATTCTAACCAACATTTTACGGTGTTCTCTTGACATAACGCATTCAATTTTCTAATATGTAGATGTGTTTCCTCAAACAAAATAATTAATGCTATCTCTTTATCATTGTTAATCTGTTAATTACATGTAATTCGAGTCGACGTTTCTAATATTATAATTCGTTCCTATGTATTGTACACTGCCAATCCAGTATGTTATGCTTTCCATAGAAAGCTCAAAAAAATACGATCTCTCCTTGAATCTTTGATTTTCACTGCTTAGACGGTTTTTTAGTGAGAACAAGCAAGTCGGTCAAGACAGTGGTGGGAAGGAGGAGGCGGAAATTGTGTGTACTTGCGGGTTTATTCATAATTGAAATGAGGTTTATATGTAGACCCGTAATGGTAGAAACCTTCATTCATGATATGGGAATGACTGAGCGCACGCATTGCAATGATTATAGGTGTAGTGCAAGAAACACTAAAGCATGGTCGTCCATTCCTGAGCATAATATGCCTCGAGTCGATAAGTTGGTTCTATGATTGTGTAAAACTTATTTAGATAAAAAAGCAGACACGATACCTCGGCTGTCTTTTGCAAGTGTCTGAATGAGTCGAATGTCCAGAGAATCACCTCTACGTTTATACCATAGAGCCGTGCTCCAGTGAAATCACTAATGAATTGACCAGTGTCCAGTATTTTAACCTTTTTAAAAATGATAACGAAAATTTTGCTGCAATTTTTTTTTCGCATCTCTATCACAGAGTACTCGTGGTCTACTCAATTGTGGCTCCCCACTTGGTGCCTTTTTAGTGTGACTTCTTTCAGCACAGAACGAATTCCACTGTCTTTTCAGTACTATCTTGCTTCTTTAGCGAGGAAAATTTCCTGTTTACTTCTTAACCACTTGACTACTACTCGTAAACCCACCCATTTGCTTTTCGTCAGTATGGTAATTGTATTTATTCGGAATGGATAATTTGATTGAACATCGCAGAAACCAGAAGTCCATATTCCGAATCCCTCTCCGCTTTATGACCCACAATTATTGTCACTTTAACACTTACTTTACATTTCCTAATATCTGAGGAGAAGACGCACATCAGAGTCTCAGAGGCATGTCTGCTCATCAACGCATCGAATGTACTTTACTTCTGCATTCCTACCCCTTCTAAAAAAAACCTTTGCTTGTGCGTAATTGCTCACATTCACACTTTTGTTCATGTCATATCATAATGAGTTATGTGTTGTGTTCAGATGTCACGATTTCGACGTCGCATGCCCTCACTGGAGAGGACAGCGTCATTGGCGGCTGACGCTGAAGTTTCGCCCAGCCGAAGCGGCAACATTTCCGGAGTGTTCGGTACACAATCGGCCGGATGTAGTCCAATGCTCAGAAAAAAAACTCAGTAGGTGGTGTCACTTTATGAAGTTATCAGTTACTGATATCGAATATTAATCATCAACGATCTACTTTCGTTCCTATGAATTGCATCTGCAGTTCAAATTTCGTTCTAATTTGACAGTATACAAATTTTTGGACTCTCCTATTATTATGATTTTCGTCGTAAGAGTATTCGCAAGAGTGTAGTTGCGAAAATATGAACTCTTATAAGATTGCTCGATTCTCGTCGGTGTTTCTGGCACTGTAAAAGTATTTGGCAAATTTTCACTGAAAAATTTGAAAACCTGGAATTTTAGCAGCACATTACTTATTAGGTTCTTGGTGTTTTTAGTCTTTAACTCTTACGTGGAGAAACACCGATAAAAGAAGCCGGTTATAGATTGAAAGCATGTATATGATAACATCTTTTGACTGGCCCACTGTCTTCTAAGTGCACAACACCTGGTCTCCGCCCAGTTTTACAGCAATATATGACAATAATAAGAGCAGCGACAGGGGTGCTGAGCATGAGCAGAACATGGGATGTGGAATCGCCTCGAACCTCGCTGTCTCATTAAGTTTTTCGCGTTTTTTTTTTTTTAGCAAAGTGATTATCGGGAAAGAACTTTTACTTACGCCATTTTTCACTTATCATATTAATAAAGGCCCTTTTCTTGATAATTATCCAGTACTTTCTCATCACCGATATTTAATGAAAACCTCAAATTATAGAAATGGCCCCGGAAACAACTTCATTTTCAGACAATTTATTGATCCATCTTCACAGCCGTTTATTGTTTTTTTTTCTACCTGTGCGCTTCCCAGCAGTTTCTAGCATTCAATTTGTTTTTGCTCTTCTTCTTCAACGCTGTAAAATGCTGGTTGCGAGTTTCCTTGCAATTTTAAGGATAGCCTGGCTGTGGCGTTCCACAAGACGTTGTAGTTGATTGCCGAAAAGGCTTGGGTGTGGAGCTCGCATCCATGCACGGCGCGACGAGCGTTACACACACTCGGCTACGGAGCCCCCACAACTCTATTATGGCCAAAAATATTATCCAGGCAAGAGATTACGTAGAAGAAATTTCGTACTATATTGCCTACAGGTGCCCGGCTTTAAACAAAATCAGTCGCTGTTACGATCCATGCACCATCCAAACCATCCTCCTCCATCCCATCATTCCGAAATCGGAAAACTGACTGCCACTCTCCTACGGAGATGTATAACATTGAGGTAATGATCAATGTTTTCTTTTCTAAATATGCACAAGCACAATGCATTGCCATATTATCGCAACTCATTGTGTGGGAAAGTGTTACAGTCCATCTTTTACGGCTCTTAAAAAGTCGAATGCATGGCGAAAAAATGGCTCAACACAGAGTGCTTTGTCGGTTAGTTTTAAACGTTTACTAACTATCACGAGGTTGTTGTAGAGATTTCATTAGATTAAAATTTGTGCGCCCTTGCCTTCTTTAGAGCCATAGTGATGTCGATTGTCCATAGCCATTCATTCTAACGATGTGAATCGTCGTAGTCACGTCAAATCAAATCTTTTGGACTGAAGAACTACTCGCATGAATTCCTCTACTCGACGTTGTCTTTTTTCAAAAACTGAACGTTAATCACCTGTCATCCACTGTGATCTACCTTTTGAAGGATAATGCATTCTGCAGTGCATTCTGTACCATTTCGTAGCTGGCATACAGTGTGGCACTACTCCAAAAGCAGTTCTTATCAATTATAAATAAGCAATAATTTTCTGCATTCTTGAGTTAATACAGGGTTCATAAAGAGATTTTTTACACGGTGAGCGTAAGAGCTTTCAAAATTTCCTTATTCAGTCTTACAGCCTCATAACAACCTCACTTAGGCTTCGAAACATGAAATACTTACCGAATACCATGATTGCGTCTAGCCTTCAACCATAGGATTCAAAAATTTGCAAAAGCAAAAAACTGCTCCTATGGATCAACTTATTGTAATAAAAGGATATCTCAAAGATAAGGTTGAGGGTATAGTTTCCTAGCGCAATCGAAAATTCACATTTTACGTTTGTTTTACACAGTATCGGTTAATGTTTTTATGATATCTCAGAAATATTTCCATAAGAAATTCCCATGACATCGCAGTTAAAGTGCATCAAATTTGAAGGAAGTCGTTGAAAGCGCGCGCTGATTCGGTAAGACAATGCGAAACCTCACAGCGCAAAGAAGAGTAAGGAAAAGTTCAATGAATCGAAGAAAGTCGAGGTCTTGATGCACCCAGGCTGCATGCAATACCATACTGTGTCCTCCGTTCATGGTCTTTTCCGCTCAGTGGAACATTTACTCTGTGTGCGTCGATTTGAGACATTTGACCAACTTGAAGAGGCATACCAGGAGTTTTTTTTTTATCCAAAGCTTAAAGAATTGTATCACAAGATGATCCAGAAGCCTGCAGATCGTCGACAGAAAGTCGTGGATAATGGTCACTCTATTTTGAAAAGTACTTACTGTTGTTTTTGATTGAATCTATGTATGAACTTTGAATTTTCAGCAGGTGTTAGAGAACTTTTTTCTTAACCTAATATTACCATCAAAGCTCAAGAATCCTTTGTCTGATAAGCCCACCTCGACTTTTGGCGAAAACGGCATTTGATATAAGTACTCCTGCTTACGCTGTTTGAAAAATGAGAGACACTCTCCATTGGAACATAGATTAAGAGTAGTTCCATTCTAAATTCCATTTTTGATGATAAGCTGACACGGTTTTCATGATCTATATGATGCCTAACGTTTCAGCGGTTTCGTCTTCATTAGACCCACGATTATTCTAATCAAATATCCACAGATTTCTTCCTCTGATGTTGACCTTTGCAGCCGTCGCATCAAAACGAATTGAGTAGAGTGAATCACCGCACTGTGAGATTTGCTGACATAGTAACGATTCCTAAAAACCACTGTTAGCCCATCGATACAGGTGAAATATTGATCAACATCACTGAGTTTTATTGAAAGTTGAAATTGAAGGTTATTCTGAAATTGAGGAAATCGAAGGTTTGAAAACAGTATAGAATGCTTGTAAATCACATTTGTTCTCGACACGTGAAATTGTGAATTCCTGCCAGATAGCTTTCAAAAGTGGATGCGGCGGTCAATATTTTCTCGGTTGTTCTCCCTTACTGATATTTTTAGATGTTTGCGCTCATTGTTCTATCATTCTATCCACCACCTTTCACCTGTATCACCAGTAGTCCCGTTGATTGTCGAGTGACTCAAGCGGGTTCCATTTTTCCTATCGCGTGCAAGAGTAGACCAGTGGATCCACCTCACCCTGGGGATTCATTGAGCATCGTATCTTTCTTCTATGTCTTTCGTGAAGTAATCGATCCATCGGGTCGGTGGTCTTCCTGTAAAACGCTTTATATCCTGAGGAATTTAGTCGGTATCTCGTCCATCGCTTTTCGTTGAAGCGTATCACGTGTCCGGCCTACCTTATTTGCGATATCCTGGCGTGTAGAAACGGCGTCTCTGGTCTTCATCGTTGACGTGGGATGGAACTTCGGATCCTTTCTCTCATTTGCGAGATACAAGATGCTCTTAGCATCGACCTTTCTACATAGCGCCAAGTGATCTTTCATCCTGCTAACGTAGCGACCAGGTTTCTGATGCATACGTTAGGGCAGAGACAGTTGAGTCGGTATGGTGAGCACGGAGTTAGATGCTTTTTGTCCTCTTCACTACATCTTCAAGCTCTTAAACATTTCCAAGCCGCTCTTTTCCTCTTGCTCAACTCTGGACAACTCAAGACGCCCTAAGCGATGTGGATATTTTGTATAGGAACCCCACAATGACTGAGATCACTGAAGTCTAGAAATTTCAACTTTTATAATCCATATCACGTGCAAGTCCAGCATCAAACGACGGGGATTAGTCAGACATCATTCGCGCATTCCTGTCAGGCTGTAGACTTGCTCTATGAGCTTCCATTCGAACGTATGGATAAAGACAAGTGGCACTATGTTGCTTTACCTTTCATTACCTTGTTATAATCTCGACAATAATCCTCGGGTGCCCCTTCATGCTCTCCTGTGGCATTAATCTGATTCTTAAAAAAGTCCTAGATATAATTAAATTTCTTTCAAACTCGGATAATTCTGTCGAGGAAGACCAATCGAGCTGTAGATTCAGTCTGGTATTCAGTTACATTCCCTCAGCAACGGTGAAGCCTATGAAAAGTAGAAAAAGAAATTTATGTCAATGTGCTAATGTCTAAGAAACAGGGTTTTGGTGAGAATTTATGGACTTTAACTTACTTCTGCAAGTTACTAAGTATTAGACACTTAACAGATTCTAATGGCTGTTAGATAATTTACCGTTTTCTTGATGATCAAGGGTGAGGTTGTCATCATATTTTTTGATCATTTAGGAAATGGGTCATTTGAGCGGTTTCGCTCTGCTCACAGTATCAAAAGGTCAAAATCACTGCAATGTAACCCGTGAAATACGGCTTTATGCCTTATTCATTGGAAAAATCGATCTAAGACCACATGTGATGAACTTCTAATTTCTCATAAATTCTATCCCAATCATTAAGCACTATTAGCTTTTTTCGCGGATATGTTGACTGGAGTAAGCGCTCTAAAGATAATGCTACCACATGGCTGCCCCACATGGCTCGCCTGGTAGCCAACACGGAGACCAGTGATAAGCGCTGATAAGGGCCGAAAACACCATTTTCAACCGTTTGCTCTAGAACTAGTATCAAAAGAGAGGAAGAGTTGTCAAAACTGTGACTTCTCGGATGTTATTCTATCGATTTTATGACTGAATATACCGAAACTCCTTAGTGTTAAATACATTCGCAAGGATACTGATATGTGACGAAAACTTGCAACCTCAGATGGGTTTTGAACCCACGATTACACTCATCAGGAGCTAGTGCGTTATCAACTACACCGACCGAGTCCATTGCTTTGCCATTCTCTCAGCCTTATTCCAACTCCATCGGTGCTATCCGCAGTCACTCGCCTACGATATTGATGTGGAAAGTACAAACTGTGGAAAGCAATGAACTGCTGTAATGCATTGTAGATTTCACTTGAAATCTCCATTCAAAGCGCCAGAGTAAAAGGTTTTACGTCGAAGTCGCCTCTGGACTACAGCCGCAACATCACTTCTACGTTTTCATGTAGAAAACGTTGCCCTGTCTACCACTTCTACATTGCCCAGCAGATTTTACTTGGAAATCGCTATTCAAACTACCAGAGTTGAAAGTTTCACGACGAAACGGCTTCCGAACCGAGGTTGTTGCTCATTGTCGCGCGTTGTTGTCGAAAGTGTAGCCTTATCACTGGTACATTGCTTTGTCGATTTCACCTAGAATTTGCTATACAAATTACAAAAGCAACACCGGCGTAAGGATTTCACATCGAAGTCGCCACTGCACTGCCGCTGTAACATCACTACCGAGGTTTGACATGGAAACGTCACCCTGTTTACCATTGCTATATCGCCCTGCATTTCACTTGGACGTCGCCATTCAAAGTACCACAGATAAAGGTTTCACGTCGAGATCGTAATTGAATTGCTACTGCAACCCTTCTGTTGAGGTTTCACGCAGCAACGTTGCCCTGTTTTGCAGCTCTATTGCCCTGCAGATTTCACTTGAAAATCGCCATTCAAACTACCAGAGATAAAGGTTTCACATGGAACTTCTTCCTGGATTGCCGCTTTAGCATCATTACTATAGTTTCATGTGGAAACGTTGCCCTGTCTACTACTTTTATATTGCTCTGCTGATTTCTTTGAAAAATTGCTTTTCAGTTGCTAGAGCTTGAGGTTTGATGTCAATTACTTACATGGATTGCCAGTGGGACATCACTGCTGAAGCCACTGAGCTGAAATTACAATCTAACCTAAAAGTATTAACGTTTTCATTCACTCGGAAATCATTTACTTGGCCCTCATCTTGCTGTGGTATGATCTTATAATAAACCCAATAATGTAGAGTGCTGTGCATAAACAATTGATTGAGCGCATGCTGAACCGTTGCACCACCGACGCTCGTTTTGCATTTTTTTTTTCATTCACTGTCTATGCATCTTTATGACGGGTTTTGATGTAATGTTCAATCACAAGGATATTAAGATATGAACATTATTGGGAAGTTCAGGGGCTATATCTAATATGTAATTTATAAGCCACCTATATAATGATTCCAACGCATAGTATTCACAACTTGTTTTGCCGAAAAAGATCATTTCTCGAAACATTGCGCTCAGTTAATAGCATATCCAATGCAAACCTTGTGATAGATGTGATTCATAAAAAAAACCACTCTAATCCACTTTACACTTGGAAATTTGCAAAATTTTGTTGGAGAGGCTCATGAACAAGCTCACTGCTGTCATTAGCGGCCAGCAATTAGATTAAGCGCTGTCGTTTATGTGTAACAACAATAATAAACAATCAGACTTTTGGGATCAGATAAACAAAAAAATTTTCGTGTGATGTTTGAAGAATTACTCTGGCCAAAAATTTGAGAAATATCCTGATGAAAAGATTGCTGCTATTTTTAGAACCTCATTTTGAAACTTCGATTCATTCTCAAAGGCTGATATTAGCCTTTTCAAGGTTTTGGCATATCAGGGGCTTATGTACGTTTCCGCGGACTCGTCCGGCTCATCAGAGCCACACGCCCCACCAGGCAACCCTACGTAGTATGAAGAGAGGCCCAGAATAATAAGGTCAAAAAACGCAAATTGTTGATCAGCCTTGAGGATATATCGAAGTTTCAAAACGAGATTTCAAAATAACAATCGAATGAAGAGCAATATCTATAAAAATGATGACAATCGTGTGCCATCGGCTGTAAAAGACTCAGACACTATGTCATACCCATATCATCATCGTAGATCGACACTTCCTGTAAATTTGAGGGAACGAGCTCATCTTAGACAAGTATAGCACTAATTTTGCAATACCTGAGAAACGGGAACTCTGTGGTTTTGTGCGAATCTAATCAAGAGCTTGTGGGTACTCAACGACTTCACTTCCACTGTTTCACCTTCGTCATAGGCTCAAACATTAGCATCAATCAATATCGTGTATTAGCAGTAGGTCTGCATATTAATCGTCCATGTTAAGCTTATCTAAACTAGGGTTTATTCTCTATATGTAAAGTAATATGATAAACACTACGGAAGGATGGATTGGATTCATAAGTGAAAACAGAAAATTTTACATGTAAAGTAACCGCTGAAGAAATCTCCTGTATATGGAGATGACAACTTGCAGAGCTAGTCAATTGATCCTCGTAAAAACGATGCTAATATTATACTTGATGCGATTATCAAAACTTCACACATCCTGGCATTGACTATCAATCCGCCTCGCCATTGCGAATAATTCCGTACTTTTTTATCCACCAGACACAAGGTTCTCAACAGACGACTTATGTGGTATAGTATAAATGTAGATTGGTGCAAAGACTTACGTTTCGGCGGTTTCGCTTACATCAGAGCCTGGAAGAGTCAAATTGACGTGCTGTCTGCTCAGTTCAACCCTTTTCATAACCAAACATATGAAATTTAGTACGTAGATGTTATATCGCATAGTAATCAGCTCTTCAATACTCACTGCTTCGTTGTTCTGCGGTCCATTTATCAATATAAGACTTACTAACTTGGATACTTGGACAGTCCGTCTTAATGAATTGTGCGGACTCCAGTACATCGCCCATTCGTCTCGTCTTCTCGCGATTATCGTCCATGGCCGTGGTTTCATTCGTGCATGGCCACTGGTACGAGTTTCATACCGTGATCTGTAGAATATCGGCAGGTACGGATACAGCTGATGCGAATACAGATATGATTACAGCTGATTAATTCTTCTAACGAACCCATCCGCCCAACGTGTAGGTGGTCGTTCTCGCGAACGGGTGTATTCTCGTGGTGTCCACTCTGCAATTCGTTTCGTCCATCTGCCGTCTAATCATCTTACTATATGATCGGCCCATCTGTGTTTCGATCTGCGCATCCAGCAATACGTACATGTAGACTACCTGTAACGAATATGAAATGCGAGTTATGTGCCTGTCTCAGATTCACAAAATCGTTCTAAGATATGACACAGTTTCGGTATGGACTCAAGGAGCTTCGAGAATTCGAAGCGCTGAGGTTTTACTTTCTACGGTAAACGAAAACCTATTAAACCATGACTGTCAGATCAGAGATGATTCGACCAAAGACTACGAGCTACTTGTCGAAGGATTTGAGAGTTGTGTCGAGTTGTCTTCAGTCACCCAATCAAGAAAATTATACCGCATCACCACAACCACGAAGGAGTTGCTCGAAAAAGAAGAAAGTTGAGGCTTGATCCTGATGAGACACTAGTAAATGTCAACTGTAGAAGCGCTTTGTAAGAGGATCACATTCGTATAGACAGGGTATATTGTTGGAAACAGCACAAAGAGATCTAGTCTAAAGAAGTCCCACTGGAACCCGAGTGATTATAGTGTTCCACCATCGGCGTAGATAGGCGGAGATGGGATCAGTGAATTTTTTCATCATAATGTGCAACTGATAACGGAAGAATTCTGCGCTAACCTTCTCCGCTCTTCCATCTCCATCTCGGATCCCGAATCCCCACTAGGGGAAAACCGCGCAAAATTCTACCGTCTGACGCTTGCGTTGCGATAGAGAACATGAAAAAGACGTAGCCTTCCGGAATAAACTAACATCATTGCTGACTTCCTGAGAGCTAGAAGCTATGATCTGCATATATTAGCTGCACATATGACATATAACCTTCAAAAGGAATCCCAGACCACTGGGAGATTTCGAGCATTGTCATCCTACACAAAAAAGGTGACTTGATGCATATTCGTACTACCGCCCGATTTGCTATTATTCTTTGACGCACATCAAGAACTCTAGAAGGGGTGCGGCCATTTGAGCAAGCAGGATTTCGACAGGGGTTTTGCTGGATGGACTACATCAAGATCGTGTCATTGAAATCTGCCGGAAATACAACATATCCTTGATTCTAACTTATAACAACTGTGCAGAAACATTTGATAGCGTCGAAATGAACGAACTTCCGTCAGCGCTGGGAACTCCATCAGACTTCTCTTGGAACTTTACCACCAAAATACAATTTTTCATCGACTTCTCAGCATACCAATTAGAAATGGAGCTTGACAAAGCAATAAAATATCGCCAAAGCTATTCACCACCGCACTGGTGGATAATGAAGTCACTCAATTGGGACGAGAAGGGCACACACTTTGATTGGAAATTCCCAACACCTTCGCTTGGCGGATGACATCGTCATACTCTCAAAAAGCTCTAGTAAAGCAGGGACGTTTTCAAGGAGCTTAACGAAGGAAAAAATAAGATCGAACTACGCATAAATTGAGTGAAAACCCAGTTCATGAAAAACCAATGAATGGTGCAACGGTGAGCAAATCGAATTGAATGATTTTCCCGCTTACGGAGACCGCCTCCTACATGTATCTTAGGAGTTGATAAAATGTGGAGAACAACTTGAAAAAGGAACTTAACTGAAGGAAGAAAGCAACATAGGTTGCAAGTGAGCCTTTCAAAGAAGCTTGATCAAATAACGGACACAAAACTACGCATTAACCTTGTCGACTCAACAGTCCTCTCAGCACTCTGCTGTGCAGCAAGGACGTTAGCTGATAGATCTACTAGGTTAAGACTGTTGTGAACAACTCACAGAGCCCCTAACGATATCTTCTAAGATTTACTCAGCACTCACAACATCTAACCGGCCTGCACAGCTTAGATTTCCTAGGCCTATCTCACCTTCGCGATCCAGAAGAATACACATCGATAACGAACTACAATAGACCGATATCATAGTAAGAAGATCAGCGGACAGATGGACGAAACGAGCTACAGAAGGAGCTCCACGAGAATACACCCGTGTCCAGGGATAACCGATATCTTCTGAAATTTACTCAGCACTCACACGTTGGGTGGGCGTGTTCGTAAGAAGATTTAATCTACTGTACTCGTAGCTGCCGATGTTTTATACATCATGGTATGAAATGCCAAGCTCGAATCAAACCACCCACCATGGACGGCAATGGCGAAGAGAAGAAGAGAATGGAAAATATGCAGGAGCCCACACAATTTGTGAAGACGGATCGTTCAAGTATTCAAGTAAGTAAGAGGCCTTACGTTTCTCTACGAGGTAGATTATTGCTACTTCAAAGTCGCCCCGTCATGTGTCTGTGTCCTATGCGCGCCTAGTGAAGTCTTTGTACTAGCTTCAGCTTTGCTGACTACGTGTTCTTCTTCACAGACATAGAGTGGCCTATTCGTTTCGCCGATGTATTCGCTGCCACACGCTTTGCGAAATATTAATTGACTCGTTGCGGACCACACACATGAACTTCACGCATCGTTCGCTGCACTACAATGAAAATAAGAGATCTGATTAGTAAATTAAGGTTTTCAAGAGATATAATCATTTTTTGTAGTCGCCTCGCTTCTAATGCTTACCTCTCAAAAAAAGCAAAGTTTTCAAGGAAGTATTCACGTTGTTTTTACTACCAAGCCTTTATTGAGAGCTCTTCTATCATATGTCATCATTTACTGACCATAAGTTTTCTCTTAGTGGCGATAAAAAAAGCTAAATTATAGTAAAAAAACAACCACATTGCCATCAAAATACGCCCTTCATCCCAACTGACGACTGCGTCACGTGCCAAGCGAAATGTCAATGTCGTATTCAGCGTGATAAGGTACACCCATACAAATGAATTCACCGGTTTACATTAGGACATGTTATGCACTCGGCAAAACCAAAACTGATCAAAATACCTTTCTTTACCCAAGTCACCAAAGCTAATCAAAATATCCATCTAGACCCATAGTCACAGACAGTTAACGGGAAGAGGTTGCAATAGAAATAACCATTTCCGCACAGAAGCGTAAAACAGTGCGCGAAATTTTTAAAACAATTTGTACCTACCGGAAATTCAAACATGAATCGCAGATAGTCACCACGCGTGATTTCGCATCATTTTAAATCGATTGTTGTGTATCAGAAACTGACACATGTCTTGACCATGCAAGACTCAGAGCGTCTGGTCTACATATTGAGTAGCGGAGCGCAAGACAGCAGACAGTGGGTATTTATTAGGCGTACAATTATGACTCCATCGTTTCTCTTTTTCGGTGATATAATATTGAAAGCAAGGATATGCAAGTTCCTTTCTGCTTGGAAGTGCATTTGAAGCTATTGATTTATGTGTTTTCTGTATACAAAATATTTTGTACGATGCTTTCATAGGACTTCGAAGATAACGATTTTTGTGCCCAAACAATGTTACTTACGAGAACTTTACTTTGCAGATTTATTAACCTAAAAAGAGTGAAAATGCTTGATTTTGGTATCATTCCAAAAGTGCATTTCCTTACGAACATTTTGGTGTACAACTTGTCTATATTTGCTCGAAGATGAAGCTCTTAGGAACAAATTCACTTGCTTCTCATGCGGGAATGGCGAGTAGATGAAAATGTTAGTGAAGCGGCGCACAGGAAAAATAGAGTTTGAAGCAAGCTCCATCTTGAAACAAGAATAAGCAGTCATGTGGCCTGTTATGGGCTCTTATACAGCCTGATACACGTGTTTCGGCCTTGCAGTATCATCAGTCGGTCAGGCTCTTCGCCTTTAGCCAATCCTCTCAGGGGCCCCTACAGTCTCCTATGAAGTGGTAAATGACGACGAACGATTTACACAATAGCCGTCAAGTGAAAAATCGCAAGATCGACAGTTTTCAACACTCAATTGCTCTTGGCTGGCATTTTTGAAATAATATGCCGCTGATTTCGAGTGTTTTATTAATACCACACTCAGATATATATCTCTATTAGTTGTTATATGAGAATCGAGAAAACTTATCTTGATTAGCTGACGCGCGATTGGTAAATTAGTCGTAGAAATTTGGCTGACGTTTCGGCGACCCGCCTTCTTCAGAGCCTGGGCGTATGTAGTATTAGTCTATTTGAATGATTCGGATGGTCTTATTCATATGCTGCCTAGGTCAGGTTAGAACATCAAACGAAGAAAAGGCGCGAGATCTCTTGTGATGGTGACACACTCGTCCTTCCGGTTCATTTCGGGATTTTGGGCGTTTATCCAATGCAAATGTAAAACATGCGGGAAGGAATATATAGGCGAAACGGGTAGACCACTTTTCATCCGCACAAAAGAACATCTAGATAGTAACTCTAAATTAGATAAAACCAAATTTTTAGGTCTACATAGGGCACAAAAACACAACAACAAGGATTTTGATGTGAGTGTCACAATCCTAGCGCAGGAATCAAAAACGTCCACGCGCAAAACTTTTGAGGCATTTTAAAAAACGCTTAAAACCCCGAAATGAACCCGAAAGATCACGCGAGATCTCGCGCCCTTTCTGCGTTTAATCTTTTAACCTGATCTAGGCAGCGTATAAATAAGACCATCTGAATCATTCAAATAGACTAATACTACATACACCCAAGCTCTGAAGAAGGCGGGTCGCCGAAACGTCAGCCGAATTTCTACGACTAATTTACCAACCTCGCGCCAGCTAATCAAGAAAAGTTTCTTGATTTTCATTTGACAACTAATTATGCCGAGGTTTATATAAAGTCGAGCTTTTGAATTGTTACGATATTTATCTCTAATCATTATTTGAGCCAACATGTCATGATCTCTTTATGGAAAGATGTAGAGGCCGCGGGAGGATTGGCTAAAGACGAAGGACCTGCATGACTGACGATGCTGCCGGGCCGAAACACGTCCATCGGCCTGTACAAGGGCCATAACAGACCACATGACATGTTGGCTCAAATAATTATTATGAGATCCGTTTGAACTTGAACGTGGTCTAGATAAAACACTCGGAATAAACGGCAAGTTGTACACTTAAATGTTCAAAAATACGCAAATGGACGATACCGAGGTCATGCCAATTGATTGGGGTGCCACTTATAATTACCAAATTCAAATTACAAATTATCAAATTTAAAAAGTGGCCCTTTTGGGTAAAAAAGTTGATATCTTCAAAGTCCGATGAAACCATCATATAAAGCATTTTGTATATGAGAAACATAAATAAATATCGTCTTTAACGCACTTTCAAACAAGAAAAGGATTTTGCATATATTTAACTAATTACAGCAAAAACGGCGGAGTTATATTTATGTACCTAATGATTGAAACTGATTACCATGCGATCTCGCACTCACGTATGAAGTTTCACCTGCTTGGTTATGATAGTCTTCAAGTGATTAGATTGCACCTCAATTTAACTCTTTCAGGCTCTAAATTAGGTGAGACCGCCTAAAGGCGCAAGCTATTGCAACTGTATATTTTGTACTGAATAATCGTCTGTTGACAACCTCTATCCGCAAATAGGAAAATTACAAAACTACACTCATCATAGGAAAGGCTCTGGAAGAGACGGTGACTCCGAACCGTTGGGAGGAATTGTTCTGTCCAATTGCCTTATCTCTGTGTGATTATGAAGACAACGGAATCGTAAAAAATGTAACAGAATTTGAAAACTCGTTTGAAATTATTGCGAATATGGAAGGGGCGATAATGTCAAAACTTCAGCAACCACCACAAGGCATTGTAGCGTACTTCATATGAAATACTGTTTATCATGCTAATATCGAAAATAAGTCGGTTTCTAGCAGTGCTATTGGGCTTTCTGATTTTCTTCAAGACTTCTTTCGTTTATTTCTTGAATCATGCAAGTCATTTTCAACGTTTCGCTCACCTTATTTTTGAGAAACGTGTTGACCAAAAATTTTGAAACTGAAAATGTTTTTACGATATTTCGTTCAATGTATAGAAAAGATATAAAGGTAAGGTTTTCGACATTTGTCAACTCCTAACAAATGTGCCATGCATATGAATCTATACATGATTTTCTTGTTCCTATTCTCATTAAAATTTGTTTGTTTATTTTCATTTCCATGGAGTTCTTGGTGGTTTATTATTATTCAGTTGAGATTCCCAATAGTTTTCTGTGTGAGCAATAAACACTTCGACTGTCTCTTATACCTTTTCTAGATAACAATTTATCCGCTTCAGAATCTCTACACTATCTTTTGTGATTTGAAACATTTGAAGACACTGAAGAAGGCTTTCGTTTTGAAGCAAAAAATCAGTATGAAGGATTTTAACTTGTTTCAACACTGCCACACAACTTGGAAATAGTTCTCAAAGTTAATGGCAAATCGCCTGAGTTTCTGCTGTAATGGGGACTAACTGACAATGTGGGTGAGAAGCCATATGCAAACAATTTTTATCTTTGCTCTAGTGTATTGTATTATTGAATATAATCTACATTTGAAGCCTCTAACAATGACGTTCCTCAATCCTCACTTCGTTTTTTAATTTTCAGAGTCGCTAGGATGTGTCAATTCCTCATTAGACTCTTCATATAATCTCAGTGAAGCTGTCGCCGTTCGTGAATCGGCTAATGGTTAGTTCTTGTTGGTGCTCATCAAGATTTGTTTGCAGTGTTTTTTCCATATCACTTGCTATATTGATCATAGACTTTGTGGCACTTATATTGAATAAGAAGTAAATAATTAAACTATGGCAGTATTATACAGGAAATGTATCATTCCAAAAGTATGTAAAATTTGCTTCTGTAGTACTTTGTCCAGGATGTCTCTCATAAGATCTCAGCTCGACTAAGCGCGGGTGCATGTGGCGCAACCCCACGTGGTTGGTGGATAGTGAATTCAGAAGCGGAGCAAAAGTAAACATGTGCATCCCTGAGACGCAGGTGAATATAGAGAATGGATTCCATGTTTCCACTGCGCTTATTTGACACACTGTTCTAAAAGTCAAATTGGCCATAAGCTTGTAATGAAGCAGCTGGAAAGTGCATCCAAAACGGCAGAAAATCGCCTTTAAAAAATAAGCTTTTCCTTGCCTTTTCGGAAAGACAGAAGCTACTAGTAATACACAAGTTCAGAGCTCAGAAACCTACGCGTTATGTATGAAAAACGAAGCACTCAAGAAAACAGGCCTCATCTTCCTAAACTAAGCCACCGATACGACAACGTTGAGAAGGACGAATACGGAGAGGCTAGTAAAATCTCAGAGCCAAATTAGGCCAGAAAATTTAGAGCAGATCAAGGATGACATATACCTATAATGTATGTACACTTGCTTACGAATCGTTCATAGAGGACTAGATAAGGCTGGCACGAAGAACGAGCTATAATGTTATCGACCTGGCTGAGAGCAGAAGGCACAACCTGTCTCGCGCTGTCTACGGCACAGGAGAAGATTTGGTTTTCGAAATAAGCGAAGGTAGAGAGATTGGCGGCGTTGGCATTCTCATCAAATCGAGTTTGATCATGAACATAGATTGATCGAATATCTAACAGCCCGAACTAAACCTTTACGGTTGAAACAATGTAGTTCAGTACCAGCTTTGACCATCTTCGTCGTTCATGCATCAATATCAAGATATAACGTACACAAAAGCAAAGCGTTCTGCATGCGCTTGAAAAGATCTTCAGTGAAGACTACACATTCTCAAAGGCATTGGAGATTTCAAGACAAAAGTTGGATCTCACATGAGCGTTACATTGGAAGCCACGGATTAGAATGGAACGAGCAGGATGAGAGTCCGTCCGTGTTTGTCATGGCTTCCAAAACCATCCACGGTAGTCAAAATTCCATTCGGTTTACATGCTAGTAAATCCAGAGTTCTGTCCAGCCAATCGCTGGTGTTTTAATATTTTACACGACATCAGGTCATTGCCTTTTTCGCGCAACATTCTATTTCTTGCAAAAAGGAGCGAAAGTTGTGAAGTTTAGACAACGAAATCCGAAAGCTATCTTGCAGTGGAATTTACTTATATCTCTAATCAGTTGTTGGGATGAAAGAGAGTGAAATTATTGTTTTGCTAGTTCTGCCTCTCGAAATCCGACATATTATCTTCACGACATCGGCAGCCACTACTTGATCTGCTTGCTGTCTATAGTTTAAAAACTCTTCATCTAAATCATCCTGATCTGGATTAAGATAACTTTGAGCGAAGAGCCTCTATGCGGTAAAGCATAGTCCAGAAAGACCAAGAACCAAATTCACATCATAACAAGACTCAGCAAAGTTTCGCAAGGTTACATGTGACCGCTCTAGCCTCAGACATCCACGGAACCCCTATTCAGTACATAAGGATTCTTCGTAACCTGTTAGAGATCTAATAATCAGAGTACCACCTTTTTATGATGTTATTACTAGCGACATAAAAGAGAGGCTTGACATGGGGATGCCATTTTGTCAATTTTGTGTACCGCAATCCTCTAGAATGTCATGCCTTCATTACAATAGGTTTGAGGTAACAATCTTACGAGGCTTCAAGTACCTTCCCCATCAGGCCTCAGACTTGGGTAATTGAGCTTATACATAACAGCATCGGGAAAGGCGAAGAATAACAACGATAACGATAAAAATGGTCATTCACAATGTCATGGGCGATAATGGTAAGAAAACTACAATAAATTTGATATCGTGGTTCAATGGATAAGCAGCAAGTATAAATACTGTGATGGGCGATCTAAGGCTTCTGCAGTAAGTAAGTACGAGACGCGCGAATGATGAATGTGCAAAAAGATTTCAATGATAGGTATAGTGATGAGCAGCTTATTAGATATGGGAACGAGGAATGTATAAGGGGACTGTCATGAGCGCTGGAGCGTCTTAAAGATCATGAGCGTGGGGCGTCGTCGAGACCATGAGCGTGAAACGCCCTCGAAAAATAGTTATGAAGTGAATTGCTAACTACTGCTTTTTTTTTTGCTATAGCAGCCACATTGTTAGACTTTCAATATCAATCGACGTCAAGAAATGGCACAAAACATCTGCTGCGAAGCGGCATGGTCGCGTATCGAACCAACAACATTCGTCACAACGGCCGCAGTCATTAACACTTGACCTTACAGGCTGCTGGATGCATGCGACGAGAGGGCTAGCGCCATGTCCTCGCTGTATCCAAAGGGTTAGGAACAGCCAGGATGTAATTAAATGCATAGAAAACATGCAAATTTGTACTCATCTTTTACATTCAGCGATTAACTTCGTTCAAAATGTAAATCGGAAAGATGTGTATTAGACGTGAGCAAGATGGGGATTATTTCGCGTTCTTGAACGCGCAATTAAACAATTTGGGAGTGTGTAAGGAAAGTCCCCTATCTTGTAAATCAGAAAAAGATTCCGAAGTTCCAACTCACACCAACCAAAAAGCAGGAACGGTGTTTTACACGGCAGGCTATTGAAGATGAAATGAGCCAAGCACGTGATGCGTTTTAGCGACGACAGCAGATGAACGAGAACACTTTTCAACTGGATTGCTTGAGATGTCAAACGCATCAGATGAAAAACTCTACTCGATAGTGCAACTTCTTCACAAAAAACCTGGAATAAGGATATGATGTAAATCTTCATATCAAAAGTGACTCACTGCGCTACTTTTGCACGCGACGCGATAAGCGGAAGCTTCACTGGTGTCCCCTTCATTCACTCGACGATCAGCGGGACCATAGGTGACAGGTAACAGGAGGCAACGGTACATCGTTTTAGAGCGAGTGGCGAAGTGATAGTAATGTCCACCACGGCCACACTGTGGTTCGGGTGACTTTGATACGCTATACCAAACCTCTTAGCCGTCCGGGGTCGGAAAATTCTTACGGGACTTGTCTAGGACAGGATCTCGCCCTTCAAGTGGGAATGCTCTAGCTCTAGTGTCTCGTGACCTGAGGGGAAATGGGCTCGACCACCAGTCAATAACATTCATAAAAACGAAGGCCTTCACACAGAAGGCAAACTTATGCATGAATTGATGAGATCTCCGCGGATAATGCATGCGAGAAAACAACCAGTTTAGAAGAAGTGCACAGATCGATTTAGAAATTCTAAAGAGTAGTGTGGAATAGAATCTTGTCTCGAAGACACGAAATTATGAAGTGCAACTGCAGCAGGGAAAAGTAGTTTTGAAATTCTAGGCAAAAAAATCTAATGTAGACATAAATGCAAAATAGATTTGAGGAAATAAAACGGGAACGAACGACAGTGGGCGATTGAATCGAACTATCGGCTCTGAAGAGACGAAATGTGTCAAAACGTCGACCGAGTAAAACTTTCAATAGCTTCGTGCTACAAACTCACTAGAATAGGCAATGTAAAATAGAATTCAATTTGTGTAGAATTAGAGATGCAGAAAAGTATGATTTGAATCGGAGGTAAGGTGAGATAAAAGAAATAATTGATCCTTTCATTATTATTTGAGCCAACTTGTCATATGGTCTGGTAAGGGCTCTTGTACAGCCCGATACACGTGTTCCGTCCTTACAGACTCGTCAGTTACTCGTCCTTAAAGAAATAATTGAAATGAAATTTCAATACAGTATAAATAAATATTAGAAGCGCATAAAGCGCAGAGGTTAAAGGTACTCTGCGTTGCTCACAAGCTCGATGGTTCAATATCACGCTCATGACTCACCAAGCCATCCATATCCAGGGGTCATTTAATTGGTACCAGACTCAGTGTGCGAGGGGATACTTGACACTGATTTGATACAGCGGTGTGCAACCGCGAGTCATTCTAAAGAACAGATATGCATTCACTCACCTCGGAACGAAGTTAGAAATTGAAGACGAGTGCATGGCTCATCCCTCAGAAAGTGATCAGCGCCGAGAGCTTTATCTTTATAGTTTATCTTTTATCCTTCATAAATAAATATTAGGTCGTTCCATAGTTTTGACAATATAGAAATAAACACCAAATTCATTAACCACAAATATATACAATTATACGATTTTGGTGTTTTACAAAAGTGCATTTACTTGCAAACATTTTGTTATACAACTTGTCTATATTTGTTTAAGATGGAGCTGTCCTGGCTGCAAATTCATTTACTACTCATGCAGCAATGGCGCAGGGAAAAATGATAGCAAAGCAGCGCGCAAAATTAACGCAGCTTGGGGCGATGATACGGTTGCAGAAAGTGTTGGAGAGAGCAGTCTGAAGAATCAAACAAGCTGGCATCGTCCACAGAACGCTCTATTAATCTTGCAAAGCGTGTTATAGCATTTTCCCCTAAGCTCTGTTCGTGCATGAGTAGCAAGCGAACTTGTTCCCACCACAGTTCCATCCCAAAGCAAGTATAGGAGACTGTATATCAAAATGTTCGCAAGAAAATGCGTCATTGAAGGAGACCAATATTAGGCAATTTCAATTACTTCTGGTTAGTAAAGTTGATGTTTACTGCTCTGGTGCCAAATCTCATGGAGTGACTTAATACTAAATGAGCGTGAATGAAAGTTGACATATGGAAGTTTGAATAAATTTCAATATCCATTAGTTTATGATTCGTTTTCCAATGTTTGCTGCATTCAGAAATGTCACCGTGTGCTCGTCGAAGTCGCTTACGCAAGATATTCTCGTCTTTGACATCTTCCAAGTAAGGAATTTTCCTTTTTTGAAATCACAATGAATTAGATGAATATTATAGCATAACAATCTAGTTTATGACTGAAACCATCTCATTGTTTTTGCGATGTGATTATGATGTTCCAACTTTATATTAGACCATTTTTTATGACAGAGGGCGATATGAAATACAGTCGCGGCGATGCTGAGATATGAGCAAAATTTGGGATCTCCGTTAATCTCAAGTCTGCAATTAGTTTTCAGCTGCTTACGTGCTATTCAACACAGAATCGAGGCCCCCTTACTTTGCCTTTCCCTCAGTCACGTTGTGACTCCATCAATACTGTCAACAAATACTCTAATTTGTATAGAATGGCAAATATCACGTGAACCTTTAGACAAAACATTAGAGGTTTCAAAACCTAACCGAAGTTGCGAGTTTTGCTCACATCTCAGCATGCTGTAATATCAATCTATTTTCAAACAGTATTTTTGTGCCGTGACAGTAATCCTCAGAGAACTCTGATATCAACATAATCAAGCTTGTTGCCTTTCCAGAAAAATGCGGGCTTTTCTTCGAAATCAATTTCTACCATTCGATTCCAACGTCGTACAAAAATGAAATGGTTCATAAAACGCAACTGTGTGACTTGACTCTGCCACCTTTCTAAATCATCATCTGCTCAGGACGAAAATCGAAGAACATAACGACTAATATATCCTACAACACCATCTTTATTTTCCCTTTTTTCCGCTTGTCAAACTATAAGAGAAGGGCCGCAGATGTCACACCAACGTGAGATTTTTTTTCTTGAGTGTGAACCAGGACTAATTTGAGTGCGATATTATTTTTGTGGTTCACCGTGCTTCTCATCCTTCAAAACTGTACCAGACTTGTGTGAGAATAATCCACTCCGTGCAGTTTTAATGGGAGTGCTCTAGCCCGTCTATCAAAGCACTCTAGGAACATTCGCCTCGATTATCACATAAAACATTCGTGAAGAAATCGACAGTACTTGAGTAAAAGCCACATTCGCGTACAAAAGTTCGAATCGAAGAAACAAATCGTATATGATAAAAGGTTTAATACAATCGCTGTGAAGACGGCCCGCATGAAGGGAAACCTAAATTGATTTAGCAATATTTAAAATTACTATTTTTATCCTGCCAGATGAGTGTAATATCGATTAATAAACCCGCAGATCACGAACGGCTTGGTTTACAACGGCACCTCATCAAACCAACGAATTCGTGTGCATAAAAGGGCACCTCTAAGTTACACGCAACACTTGCATTATCAAAATCAGATATGGAAGACTCACTATAACTGCTGATTGATTATCAACACCGAATCTGATCAGAGTGATTAGGTTTTGGAAAACAGCCACGCCAAATATCCAAGAACTTATAAGGCATTTTGACCTGTAGCAGAGATAACTTATTTCAGAGTCTCAGACCATCTAAAGCGTTTGTCCTCTTATTTTCACGTGGCACCCTGCTTCGGGGGGCTGACAATTTTTTCTATGCGTTCGAATGGAAATAACGGTAACAGCGTCCAATTCAAAAATATTGATCAGCTGCCTATTCATCAGTTTCGCCGATTTCCCTGTTTTGTTTATTCAGCTTACCAGTTATGAACCCATTATTACGATAACAACAAAACTCTCACAAATTCCACAATGGTAGTTGTATTCAGTTGCCGTAGAGCACCTTCCACATGTCTGTTGATTTTATTCAAAACCTTGCCCAATTCACCAGTTTTAGAGCCGTAGGTGACTTAATATCTACAGGGAACTGGAAATAGTTCAGTAAGCCTAGCAAGCTTCAGTGCTAGAGCGAAAGCTGACAAATCTTTGGTTCTTACAATTCGTTCTTCTCATCGAAATTAACGAAACTTGATGGTTTACCCTTAGTGGCTTTGATGGAAAGCTTCATTCAATTTTCACCTCTTTCTTACCTCTATTTTTCAATACTGAAATATTCGCTCAGGTTTTTCATAGAGTTAAAAATCCATGATTGCTTTGATTTTTGTAATTCTGAATTTTTGGCGCGCATTTCCTTACTCCTCCTTCTTTAGTTCACTTTTTATTTAATTCATTCTTCAGTTTACGATACTGAAAGCACCCTCTATTTCTGACTAACTTACGGTTTTGGAAACATCTTCTTTTATCAACTGAAAATGCTTCTAAATGTTCAATGGTGACTTTCAATAGATAATCGCTGTACTTACCACACTTCTATCTTGGAAAGCCTTCTTTATATAGTGTTTCTGAATTAATCAGAATATATTTTATTTCACCGCGTATTGCGGTAGTATGATCTTTCAATAAACCCAATAATGTAGAGCGCTGCGTCAGCGTCAGTGGTGCAACGGTTCAGCAAACGCTCCCGGTAAGGGTAAGATCTGGGTTCAAATTCCGGCCTGACGCAAATGTCTTTGCACACGACTTCACAATATTGTTTCTGAATCATCAGTTCCGACTAATTCTTTCCCTTTTTCCCACTATTTGCCTACCTGAAAGCAAAAGCTTTTTTTGTGAAGCAATTCTTGTTTATGTCGCTTCCATTTTCTTAGCCCATTACAAAATTACTATTTTAGAAACTCAGTGCGTCAGAAATTCAGAAAATCTGTTACTGTGGGCACTATGTTAGTGGATACTAAAACAATTTCTTTTTCAGGAAACACAAAACCCTCAGTGCTTTCGATCTGGATCAATGCGTCGATGAACCAGAATATATAATTGAACATGAAGCTACAAAAAATGTACAATATTTGTCTTATCATACGCCACTGATCACCTAGAGGATGGAGATAGCGATGCACGTTATCGTAAAGCAAAATTCAATCCTTTACCCAAACGCGCTCTCGCAAATTCACACGTGTATTCCTTGTGCGGCTATCATCAAGATCGTTTGAAGAATCGTCTCGTTCAGCGTTCTATGACATTTGTAGAGAGGGCGTAATCTACAGGCAGCAGCCGAAAACACATGCAAAATGTTTGGATAACTTTGTGAAGGATGGATTCAAAGCAAGGAATCGAATGCAGAAAGCTTTAGATTCCAAGCTGTATTTGTTATGAGGGGTCATGGAAAAGACTGGTCACCTTGATAGAAGAAGTAGAACTGAAGAGCCATCTAACAAAGCGTGCGATATCCCTAAGCTTTGTCTAGTGGCTGCACTTCATGATATTCTGATCGCTGTTAGAACTCTGTACCACCACCTCGTTCTTTTCAACCCAGTCTTTCAAACTTAACAAAAACGTTTTGCCTCATGAGTGTTTTAGAGGGTACCCATCCTACTCTAAAAAAGTGGGGTAACCATTCAAAGTCCCTTAGAGCATATACGTTGTGGCTGCCTCACTCTCTTCACTAGTTACTGCAGTTTTGCACATTACCGATTTTTTTCCTATTACTAGCAACTAGGATGTTGTAACCTTAACATGGCACTCGATTTCATGAATGTTATTCAAAAACTCTTAATTTTCACTGGCTCGCCCATTTTTCAAAAAACACCTATTCGTCCACAATTTTCGGTTTTAATTGGCACTTTTTCACATGGAAATGAAAAAAAGTCATCTATTTTTCTTCAGGAGACCGTGATCGTCCCACCTGATATGATCAAGGTGAATCATTTTTCTTTTTCGTTTTCCCGTTTTTCTATCATATCAGATTCAATGGTGTCCTTGTGAGCTATAGAAAACCCAATGATGTAGAGTGGCGTGCGAAAACGTTTGCGTCAGCTGGGACTTGAACCTAGATTTCACTTTTTCCGAGATCGCGTGCTGAACCGTTGCCGGTAGTGCGTGTAGTGAACGGTTCAGCACGCTCTCGCGGAAGGAGTGAAATCTGGGTTCAAGTCCCAATTAACGCAAACGTTTTTGCACACCACTCTACATTATTTAGTTTATTGAAACATCATAAAACCGCAATAGGCGGTCAAATAAAATGTTTTCTGATTGATTATTGAAACCCAATATCTGTCAGCATAAGTGGGTTCAATGTCGATAAGTGACTGCCCACACCAGTTGACAGATAACGCGCTGTAGCATAGAAGGAGTGGTGTGCAAAACAAGCGCCGGTAGTGCAACGGTTCAGCACGCGCTCCCGGAAAGAGTGAAATCTGCGTTGAAGTCTCAGCTGACGCAAACACTTTTGCACACCACTCTACATCACTGGGTTTACTGAAATATCATCCTCAATAGGCGTTAAAAAAATGATTGCTATAGAAAAGATTAACAAAACGTTCCATTATGTAATAATTTGCTGTTTATTCTGAATAAAAGAGATAACACTATAACGTCACAAATTGTCCAGTAAATTATTTCTTAAATTCAAGCTTTTCCCATCATTGCATAAACAATCTTCTGACTACTGAAGCTTCCAATGGCTTTTCCCAATCTGTGCAGTGCATTATATACATGTATACATATAGGGTGCGGGAAAAGTTAAGTCAATTCTGCATTTTGCTGATTTTAGCATAAATGTAATGTTTTTTTTACAATTCTGATGACTCTGTTTGATTCCTTGTTCAATATTGGTCTGGGATCTGTCTTCATTACTTGTCTATCTTCACTGTGCTTAAGTTATTGGTCGTAAATATGAACGTATCGCAGTAGTTGGGTAGCACAAGATGGAAATGAGAGCGGCTGACATTGTCAAAATAACTGGTTTCAACCGAAGAAGTGTCTACACAGCTGTGAAACATTGCAAAGGCAATGGAGGGATTGAGAACTGTCCTCGACAAGGTCGTCCAATGACCGCATCTACTCAGAAAACATTGAATAGATCCGCTGCCAAGATCAATGAAATCCGGAACGTTCAATACGCAAATGGCTCGTGAAGCTCGGGATTGGAGAGTGAAGCGTCCGAGACATTGTCAAAAATAAGCGGAAATTGTGCAGTTACAATATCGCCTGTGATCAGTCTCTGGACAAAAAGATGAAAGAAAACGACTTTCAAAGTCTTTTCGCATGAATCGTTTGACAGTTGGTGCTCGTTTGTCGGAGGTGTTTTCTACGAATGATAAGGTATTCACAGTGGAACCACTGCACAAGCGCCAGAATCGACGTCAACCTTTCAAGAAAAGGTAGCAAAAGTAGGCAGTAGCAAAAACCATGGACCCGCAGTCTTTTCCGGCCTTTATGATGATCCAGGCGGCATTAGCGCCTTCGGAAAGACACCGTAGGTCTTCATCAACGGAAACGTCAAAATCGACGCTGCCAGCTGTTAGCAGCAAGTTTTACGAGGCGAACTGGAGCATTGGACTACTCAACACTTTGACGCCGGCGGATTTGCGTTTCAACAAAAATGGGCGTCATTTGATAGCTTGAAAAACGACAATTTTGACAATGAGCTTGATTTGCTAAGCAACTTTTATACTGTGCTTTATTTATGGAAAATGATGAAGGTTTGCATCTGGAATGCGTTGTCTCAACTGCACGGCGAATTTTCTTGCTATTATAAGGCAAAATTTTGATAATAAGTAGGCATTGTCGTTGTGAAAAAAGACTTACTGGATGGACTCATAAAAATGTATTCTTAGTGAAAATAATGCCGAGTTATTTGAAAATTTTCACTTTTCGTTATGAATTGTGTCAAATGCGTACGCATTGTGTGGAATGTATTCCTGTTTCTCTCTCTTTTTTACTCAGTAAAACTTTTTCACTAGACTATTAGCAATCAGTTGATTGTTTGAAAGATGAAAATCTCAATGCTGAGCTTGCTGCGTAAAGAGACTCCCATATTTTGTCATAACAACAAGAAGAATATTACTTTTGTAACCCGAGTGCGTTGCTGTAACTTCGCAGAGGATTTTTTGGTATTGTATAGCAAAATTTTGATTCTAAACAAACTTTGTAGCTATGAAAGAGTAAATCACATTGCATGGATTTATGCAGACGGCTTTTTAGTGAATAAAGCGCTAAGTTGTTCTGAAATTAAAATTGTTGGAAGTTGTCGATTAGATGTCATCGCATGCCGTGAACATAAAGTTGTTCGTAAACCATTCATTATTTTCTGACTCAAAAACATTGCGACAACTTTTGGCTATTGCATTGAATTGAAAGAGTTCACAACTGCAAGATTTATGCCGTAATGTTCGATTACGGAGTGATAATATACTACACTAATTGACCACTTAATTACTCGTGGCAACGAGTAATGGCGGATTGTTACTAATTGTTACTAACATATAAAAACAAAAAACAGTGACGGCGCGAATGTACCTCGGTTGTGCAGTGGTAGCAAACATCCCTGGTATGGATGAAACGTGGGTTCGACTTCGGTCTAGGGTCGTATTTTTGCTCACCACTCAATTCTCTTGGGTATTTATGAAAGATTATAATACTGTGAAAAATGCAGTTAAACGTTAGAAATTTCGTGTAATACAAAAGATAGTCATAATTCAGATTTGACTAAATACAAATATAATGGCATGGGAATGTTCGATAAGAGTTCGAAATATGGTTTTCTCTTCAAAACTCGGGTTTTAGAGGAAGCATTAGCGTCGGTTTCGAATTGCAGCGATGGATGATGTTCATTATTGAGTATAAATGGATATTTAGATTCAATACTCATAAAACAGTGCAACAGTGCCTGTTCTAAAAGTTTACTGAAGTTTCAACTCCCAAAATACACTAAGAACAAAAAGTCCCTCTTAATTATCCATTAATTGGCGTCACCTTGCAATATGTACTATCAGCCTTGACGAAAATGCCACTATTTTTTGATTGTTTTGGCATATTTCAACACAAAAAATCTTTATTGAAGTTTCTTCTTCAATTCTTCTTCAAATTTCATCCTTTACTAATGACAAAATTCTTTTTGTTGATAAGAGATCTCAATATCTATTACGAAACCAAAACGTTGTGAAGATTACGCGCCTCAATCGCAAGGTCGACACCGCCAGGAGCCGCGCGAGCGATGACACCGCTTCCTATGAACGGTCGACGTGAACGAGTTAAAACGGCTTTGACACGCGCTTGGGACGACATTACGGTAGAAAAGTGTGCGAGCATCGATGGAAATTTTCGCAGGCGACTTCGTAAATCTTTAGAGGCAGAAGGAGGCAATTTTGATAACCTGTTATAAACCTTTTTGTTTAGTGTTGTAGCTATTGATCTGATAAACGTAATAATTTCTTCAACTGAACGAATTCATTTGTTTATGCAGTATTTTTTTGTTGCTGAAAAATTTGAAAAAATTGACAGAACGATATATATATATATATATAATATATATATATATATATATATATATTCCTCGACTGGATTCCTCTGGACGTCAAGCGCTCTAAAGGAAGACCACTGACCCGTTGGTCCGATTTCTTCACGAAAGCGATGGAAGAAAGATATGATGCTCAGCGAATCCCTAGAGCGAGGAGGACCCACTGGGCTACTCTTGCACGCGATAGGGAAAAGTGGAAGAGTTGCTGGTGCCCGCTCGAGTCACTCGACGATCAACGGGACGACAGGTGATACAGGTGATATATATATATATATATATATATATATATATATATATGTATATATGGTACATGCATTTTCATTTTTATTTTTTATACATACAATAAAAAAAAACGTTGAGCACATATCTCACAAACGAAGTGACATTGGAATGCTTCTATATCTTTTTTTTCACTTCTTCTTGAACTTTTCCAGTTTTATCGGGCATTCTGCAGCAAAATTCGCTGAGCTAATCGAGAACATAATAATTTGTTTTTCACTCATCAAGCTGTAAGTATAAAATATGGGCTTTGATGCAGTAGTACACTATCAAGAACTGTATAGACAGATAAAAGCCAATGAGTAGAAAAATTTGCACGCCATTCGATATTGACGACTCTTTCATCCCGTTCATTTCCACCACGGTTTTCACAAGAATTCTCTGAAGATTCGGTCTGACAGAGCAATATTTAACTGGATGAGTTTGCTTGTATTTTGCTAGTGGAATGCCAACTAGCGAACACGACATTATGTGCTTCCAGTTCATCTCTCCACCCACTTCCACATTCGTGCGCTCTCACTGTTGTGGTCAATTTTTCTAAGTTCTAAATAAGGCGTGTCGATGCCGGTAGTCATTTCTCAAGCAAAATAGCAAGTCAAAAATGATTATACTGTACTATTCTCATCCTTTGTTGGATAGTGAATCAAAGGACTAGAATGACCGTGCAATCCTTGTTATCTCGTTGCCTGCTCCTTTCTGAACTATGATAGCGTACATAAAACGAAAAAAAACAGGTGGTCACTCCTTGAATTACAGCTAACAACGGCAAACATTCTAGTAATGTGAAAGCGTCCTCTTTCTTGTTTCTCATCGTCATCGTTATTTAGATATGAAATGGTCGGGCGTTTATTTTTCAATATTCTCTTTCTCGGTCATCTCATTGACTTAAAAACTGCTTATTTGTTAATGTGTCCAAATATCGGTTTTTTTAAGAGTTAGAGTTCTCCATCATTGGCGGTTCTTGCTTGCAGGCACTTATTACTTTTTCATATACGTTGTAATTTGTGGTGTTCTTCTTCCTATGGCGTGCTTTCTCACGTAGTTATTTATTTGCACGGAAATAAATAAACACTGCATCACTGATTTTTTCTCCAAAAACTTTCATGACAATCTGATGAGTTAAGCTGACAACGTGAATTACTTTTGATGAGACGACTGGTACTTGTAGTTATTACACTTTGGAAAGCTCAATCAATTAGTGAGAAGGTTTTCTGAAGAAAAATTACCACTTTGAATCAATTGTCCGAAAGCTTTGTATTGATTGAAATGAGCTTATTCGGCTGCAGCATCCCATGTGTTCCACATTTTTCGGCGTCGACAACAATCTGTTCATACACACGCTATGTGGGAACATCTGAAATCGATTTGAAATGGTCCATAATAAAAACTACTTAGGCCTTACAAAATATCAGCCGACTATAGTAGGGGTAAACTTGAGAAGACAAGTCCATACGTCCTGTCTCGAAGTGGGCGAGCACAGCAAATCATATTCTGATCCGAGCCTGTATTTTCATTTAGAATCAGAAATACGATTCCTTGTGTTGTGATGTGAAGTTGTCGTGATGGAAAGTAAAGAAATCGAAGTATTCAGGTGCATGTACACTATGACTGAGTTATGGAAATTCTAGCGAACAGTCCGACCTTGTAAATTTGAAAATTCGATACATAGATTGACAGCCAAATAAATATGCTCGCATTGTAGTTCCAAATTAATCGCACTAGGGTTTTTCTAGCTTCTACCCACAGCCCGGTTCCGAATACTTTAGCGTTACGAGAGGTTTATCAACTCATGAACATATTTAATCCATGAGGACAATCAATCTCAAAGTACATATAATCTTAACTGGGCTTGTAGACATTAAACTGTTTAAAAAAGTCGAACTTCTCCGCTTGAGTGATTCTGTGGTTAGCGAACTTCATGCTGTGCATCGCGACGAGCGAAGAAAATTACAAGAGAAGTTCAAATTCTGCTCGAAACAACTTTTGTGATTAGCAGAGGATAGGTCTTCCGACGTGAGCATCATACAACTTTTTTTTTCATTTTCGCATGAAAGGCACATTTTTATTGATATCATAATTCAAATCAAGATAATTTTATGTGAATAGCAGCTCGCTGAAATTAGTTGAAATCGATGGTTACACCAAAAGCACAATTTTTCAAGAATACAGAATATAGGTCTTTACTGTGAGTGAACTATGAGCTTGATAAGAATAACCAACACATTCGCTAAACTAAAGAATAGTGTGTTGTTGTGTTTCGACGAATTAAAGTCCTTTTTCGTTGCTAATCTTTATACATTTTGTCCTATAAATAGTGTAGTTCCTTTCTGGCCTTGAAAAAACCACACACTCAGTGCGTCTTTCAACAACCTTTCTTTGACGAATATGCCAAGTTTTCTTTTTATTATCAAAACTTTTTTGCTAGTGTTTCCGACTGTCCCAACTTTCTACTTCAATAGTGTGCTCCTACCTTTCTTAGGAAATTACGAGGTGTCTGGACGCAGAATACATCGCAAAGTTCATTTCCTAACAGTGTTACATAAGCTTAGGAGAAATTTTAATTGTATAGCATCTTTAAGTGCATTGTTCGTAGAATTTCCATCACTTTAATGCGGACACATTTTCGTCCGCTGTTCGTCATCAGAAATATCGTTATGAGATGTTTAAATTAAGAGAAAGTCGTGCAAAAACAGCTGTTTATATTGCCCTCTACGTTCACTTCCATTGAGGCTTCTACTTGTCTTCTATCTCTCTAGATGTCGTATTTCTCTCAAAGTGATGAAAATAACATTTGTTTACCTATTCACCTAGATTTTCGCAGTTTCTTCCAATTATTTTCCATTCTAGAGGCCGAATACTCACATTGAATTGCGTAAACTAATGAACATTGCCCAGTCATCAATGTTGTCCTACTGTTGTTTTCCAAGAAACGATCTACGCTACAGTGGATGGCTCAGACCCGAAGTGAACAAGGTCTCATGAATACAGCTATTGATTTACCGAGGACGTTATCAACGAATTGAATTCGTCTCTTTTACTAGAACAAGTATTCTGCCATTTCAGGCTGTAAACCTTTTATTATATAGTTACACGTCAAATTTTCCTTTTTGCTGCAATAAAAATCCAAACGGCATATGATAGTTTCAAACTACTCAAGTTTGACTTTCTAGATGGCAATTTATCGATGCGGAAAATGATAGGAAATAGTTTCCCATCTCGAAAATTAGATGATAAATGAGTAGACTGGATTACCAACCATTTCCATCTAACGTATTGCTCATATCAATGGCAATCAAGCTGCGTTTTAGACTGTTGCTTGCAAAAAGTGTTCTTAATCGTTTGGCGTTATCAGTTCAAAAATTCTGTGCAGATGTGGCGCGATCAAATAATTTTGTTCACGAAAAAAGAATTAATGTTTTTTAGACTATAATGTGCACATTCACACGACGCGCATCGAGCGATTATGATACAGTAATGCGACTTGTGGGCTAATAAGAGTTTTTTTACATATTGAATTCTAATGCGGATTTGACTTCATTCATTAATGTTTAATATCTATCATTCGTCTCACATCGATTTCATTCGTGCACTCATTTTCGTTTCGGCAACTGTTTTTCGAGAACAGCGGCCCATCATTATACATATTTGGTGAAAGACTCGCTATAAATATTTATCACTAAGATTTGTTTTATCAGATGTCTTCAAAATTGAAAAAGATTATAAAAAGATCGTCTACTGATACAACACTTCGTGAAATCGAAAAGGTGAGACCATCTGATCCATCAAAGACTTAGTAGGTAAAAGTCTGCTATTAGAAGTAGTACTGCGAGTATTAGTTTATACAGAGCATACATTTGTCACTTGACATTCTATTCATACTTTTCATAAGAATTAAAGTTAGTGGGATTTTATGTTTCAAAAAAAGAACATTATCGTCTCATTGTCGGTTTACAAGTTCAGCAATGTTGACGATTTTTCAAAAAGTATCACCATCGGAACAACGACGGCACGCGATGATTCTAACCGTTTTACAGTAGTGTTTTGCACCCAACTTGAACGATCGAAGAAATCTTGGCATATTTTTGTTTGATATTTTTGTTTGTTTGTTTGTTTGTTTGTTTTTTTGTTTGATTGAAAATTCCAGCGTATCTATACTGATCCTACCAAAAGTGGCGTATCCGATCCTATTTTATCATTCCAATAAGTTTTACTTCGAATGCATATGTTCGGTATTTAATTAGAATTATCAGCTGTGACAGAAGTATGGATAGTCTGATGAAATCCGATTTACGGCGTCACTTTTTTGTATTTTTCATTTCCCGTTTTCTTGCGCATGTTTTGATTTTCTGGTAGGATTATCATATAATCTATTAGAAATATGGAAAAAGGTAAACTATCAACACCTATTATTTGTGCAGAAATCGGAAAGCTTCGAGACTGGAAGCATTTAATTAAGCACATCTGCGTTAACGCCTGAATTTTCGTCAACTCTCGTATGTTTTACGATGATTAAAGCATTCCAATTATTGACATGATAACAGCAAATTTTGCTACATTGCTCCAAAGCTTTTTATCGCTTGACGTCATCAATGACACATTTGCAAAATGCTTCTTAACAATCTTCATTAACGCAAAAAGGAAAAGTGCGTCTTATGGTCCTCAAAAGCTCAGAAATTTGTTCTCAAAAGCTCCGAAATCTATTGCTGTAAAACAAGAAAGTTTAGGTCTTCTGGCAACCCTTTTGGCTTCAGTGCTCCATACGGGAAAAGCAATAATATAATTTCGTCGAACACTAGCACTGTGCTGGTTCGACTCCGCATCGAGTTCACCAAGCCTCTCATCCCTCTGGGTATTGAAAATTGCTATTAAGTTTCCTCCACCTATACCAGAAATCCAGGGAGAATCGACTCCAAGAACATTCAATGAAGTACATGAAAAGATAACGTTCTCAATCACGCGCGAAAATCTTGAAGATCCTCGTTGATATGCATAAGAGGAAACGAATCAAATACAAAAAGTGGCGGAATCCACACAGTGGATTTTAAGGCGGTTTGTGCAAGAAAAGGGTGGTGAACTGAGATAAAATTGTGTGAAATCGAAAGACAGAATCATTTTTCTCCACAGAGCCGTATATGAATTGTGCCAGCACTGCGTTCAAATGATAGGTATCGATCAGATGTGACTGGTCAGTGACAAAGTATAAGCGGCATGATCATGAATCCCGTGTAGTCAAATGGATTTTTTTCCCTGTACCATATCAAATTATCTATTATACATATCATATTTATTCAGTTCATGTATTATTGAATTCTATACACAAATTCACCCATGAAGACAAAAAACAACATGTCAGAAAGGAATGAAATATGAATTAGTGCAGTTTGCTTAGCAGAAATGTATTTTTCTTAGACTGTCAAATCATCTAAATGTGACAAGTGTCAACTGAACATATTTGCAGCCATCAAATCAGTCTGGAATAGAAATCAATTATGTGGCACTCCTAGTTAAAATACGCTTGAAAGAGGGCCATAATCTCGCGATACGTGACGCTTCGGGTGAGTTTTATTGCTCGTAAAAAAATTCCATCTTGATTCTTCCCTTCTTTGCTTTTTTTCCTTCTCTGCAAAATAACTATTACTCCCTGACGCCTTTCATTTCATTGTTATCTTGGTGTTGCAATATGATGCAGAGGTGCTTTCCCTTATCAGGACCCATTTTTCTGCCGTTGGAGTAAAAGACCTCTCCCGATTTTTTCTCAGACTTTTAGTATACATTCGATAACTTGGATTCCAGCTATTTTAAAACTTTGGTTATTTTTGAAGAAAGACCCTCTTAAATTACTGTAGCGACGAAAGTAAAATTGAGTTCCATACACGGAGTGTTCAGAATGCTTTATTTTATGACTAGGATTTGTCGATGGCTTATCATCACACTATAAGCACTCATTCGGTAGCACAAATCTAGTTGCGGACCAAGCTTGATTTTGGCTTGGTCCTTATCGAGCTCTCTGAAAACGAGGAGTTTACGTTTAACACATAAAATCAACGCTTTTCGGGACGACTTGGTCCAAGTTTAGATAAACATATGATTGTGATACTCAAAGGTTTCTTCATCCCAATCACTCACTTCTAGAGCATAGAATTAGACTTAGTGGGAGGTCTACTTGGCAATATAGAATGAAAAAGAGCGCATGTGGCGCAGTGGTAAGAGGTGTTCTGCGTCCCTCACAAGGTCAATGGTTCAATCTAACACTCATGAGTCACTAAGCCATCCATGTTTCCGGGGTCGGTTAGTTGGAACCGGATTGGTCGCAGATTTGTTTGAAAGGATAAGTAGCACTGACTCGATACAGTGAGACCACTGCGAGTATTGTAAAGACTAAATGTGCATTCCTATCACCTCAGGCGTGGTTAAAAAATGAAGGAGAATGCATGGCGCATCCCTCAGGGATGATCGACGCCGAACGCTCTATCTTTTTTTTCTAGAATTGAAAGGAAAAGCCTAAGCCCAATATGATAAAACAATATTTATTCTACAGTTTAAATACAAAAACTTGAAGATCTCTACTGAACAAAGGAAATATTTAAAAAAAAGTGATGAAAGTCGTACGCATCGTGTGCACGTGTGAAACCCAGTTTTTCCACAACTACGACGCACCAAGAAGGCGTTTCCAGAAAACAAGTATATTTTTAAATTCATGAAAGCTTGAGTTTTGAAGGATCATTGGAATTTTAGTGGAAAATTGCTATTTAACGAAAAAAGACCTCTACAACAAAATGGGTCTCGATTACGGAAAGGAACCGAACTTTGATACAATGTGACCTATGTGGAATATGTCTCTTACACTTTTAATCATTTGTCCTTATGGATCAGTTTAGCTCGCACAATTATTCATCAATATGAATGTGTTAGCTCCAAAATTCTTATCAAACATCGCACAGCTAACTAAATACCGAAAGGCACGTTTTATTCTATTCAGCTTTCAGGCAGTCCTTCGAAATAACAATTGAAAATTTTTAGAAAAGCATCAACTTCTCTTTGCTAAACGAGTGATTGTTTAGTGCAAATCCAGCTTTTCAAGACATTGTTTGACAGAAACACAACTATCATTTTTGTAATTGTTGGAAATCGCAAGAAGAATTATATGAGATAAAAAACTTCTTGATTTGCCGTAATCTCAATTTATTGTCTTTGTAGAATCTAATCAAGCGCAGAGTTACGGTCCTTATCGAATGAAATTGCAAAATCAATTAGTGATTCATTCGTTAACACTCTCGCGGCGCCACCTAATTTCGAGTTTGTTGCGACTGAACGATGCTTAATTTTCCGCTCTAATCTCTGTGAGACCTAGATGTCACTCCGGCCACCTTGGTAAGCTTTTTGAACCAGCCCTTTTATTGTATTTCCCATTTTAGGACTTAGCTTTTCTTCGTATTCGGAAAAATCTGCGCTTCTGTTGTCCTGTATGTACTCCAGGCTCTCTTACCCTTCCATTACTTGATGCACACAGAACTATTGTGTGTGAAGAAAAATTACCCGTCCCTGAGCAATCATTTGGTGCCAGTATTTAATGAAGTTTTATAAGTTATGCAAGAGATATTACAATGTTTACTTCGCCATTTTGAAGCATTCTCGTCTTATGTAATTTCGAGAAGGTATTATAGTGGGTGAAAATTGGAAACAACGAATTTCTTGTCAAAATGATGCCGCACACTGTATGCGATACTAAGTCACAAAGGCGGAGACATTACTGCGTCTTTTCATTTCCAAGCTTTCAAGCCGCGCACCCTCCTCAGCAGCGCAATAGCAATAGTCTCGTCAAAGATGGGAATATTAGTAAAAATTTCCGGGAAAGGATCTTCTCTTGGACGATGCCCGCCTCGTTTAACATCTGTATTGTATAAACTATTGTATGATTGCTAAAAATCTGGGAAGAAACTTCTGTGCACAAACAGAGGCCACTGCCATAATCATGGCATCTATACGTGTCATACCGCCCACTCGTGCAAATTTATCATAACGCCTATAGAGGCCACTCATCCGTGAGAGTGTTAAGAAAAAATTCCACATAAACGTTGAGCTATAGGAAGATTATTTTGTGATTCTCTTGTCGATGATATTCGTCAGCTTTTCAGGTAGTAGCGATCCGTATGTGAAGTTCAAATACAAGGACCGTTACGTTTACAAAAGTAGTACGATATTCAAAAATCTGAATCCAATATGGGACGAAGAATTCCAAATGTTAGTCGAAGATATGACGTCACCGATAGTAGTCGAAGTAAGGCAATAGTACCTGTAAAAAAAACTTCTATATTTAATGGTCGAAAATATGGAAATATGGTTTGTCTTTGAAGTTCTGACCTATGTCAATACAATATGTTCAAAGACACGTTTATGCGTTTTTCATAATACCTGCCTCCTGAAAGGTTTTATTGTGATTATTATCTTCCAAGTAATCTGCCGCTTCTTCACCATGCTTGCATAAATGAATGTGTGTAGACTACGAAATTTTCTGAACCACTTTTAGTCCCTTGCCTAGTAGTGTGATTTACCGAAAAATCTCCACTCTACTTTCTCATTTTCTCTATTTTTTAGGGATTTCTGAAGAAGAAGAATGCAACGCATAAACTCTCATCCACTTAAAACGTTTTTATCACAGTATTTTAGCAAGAGATTGGTTTTTCTTTATGTAATTGCCTTCTGTCGAGCTTTCTCGGCAAAGGTGATAACCCCTCAGTCGCGTGTCATCTGACAGTCTTGATAGCACGTTCGACAACATTCATCTTCCTGCTCACATAGCTCTCAAGATTCTGTTCGCACATAAGAAAGACATCTGTCTTGTTAGGAACCTACTTGTGGAATGAGATTTTACTTGTAAAACAAAATTTTGTCTCTTATTAATGGGCTGACGACTTGTTGAGTACTTGGGATTCCCTTCATTTAATGAAAATCTTACACAACCCGCAAGTTACCAATTTTCACATATCCGTATTTCAATCATATTTATCTCTCATTTATTATCCCAACAACAATGTGTGCTTATACATTGGTGCAGATGTATAAATTGTCAAATAATCAAGTACATTATTATTTTATACTACCGAAGCCAGATATTACAGCATATAACTTTCAATTTTCTACAATAACGGTTGTGACTGAGCTCGTTTACGCAACGACGTGGTTTTCTACCTAGGACATGAGGATTTTTAAATTATATGCGTGCTCTTTCTACTAGAAATATTTTTGCAGAAGTCTTTTTAGTGATATTCTACCATTTGATGATGATGATATTTCCTTGACACTGAATTTGTAGATCAAAGATGGGTCATCTCTCCGCAATGGACAGTCTTTTTTTGAAGTGACTTCATTTCCACGAAAAAGGTCTTCACCAAACTATTAGCAGCCACTCGGAAGGTTAAAGTTTGGTAAATCAAAAACTACGATTTTCCAGAAAGGTTTTCTTACACCGCTTTAGCGCTAAAAATAAAACTATGCTAATTGTTTTGAGTTGGAACTCGCTCCAAGTTCCATCATTCTTATGCATCGTTTCACTAGCATTTTCCCGTAAGCGCCATTCGTGCAGCCGGATTTGGTGCGTTGTGCAACGGAAAATAATTACGTTTGATCGGTGAAGTTTTCTTTGCACGTAAGAGTAATAAGTGCATAAAAAGTAGATGCTCATAAAAAAACTTATGGAGTATTACAATAATTAAGGAAATCTAGAGGCATTTTCAAAACGAGGAAAAACTCTTATTGAATAATGAAAATGATGCGCCACTTACGAGGATCGATCATCTGCCGTACACGGTTAACATATCTTCATAAATTCCAATTAAATTGTTGATTAGTGGTGACCTACTAATAAGTACGAATTGCCGTTGATTGGCTTTGATTATGTAAGTTGTTGATTGCTGAGTATTTTGAGCAGAAGAAGTAATATGTCAAAGTTAGCAATATATCAGTGTACAAATATGACTCTGCCGTTTCTTTTTTTGCTCATATAACAGTAAACACAAAGATATTCCAGTTCTCTCTTGTTTGAAACTGCATTGAAAACGCTATTTATTCATATGCTTTTCATATAGAAAATATTTTAAGTGGCTGTTTTTATTAGACCTAGATGGTGACGACTTTCGTATCCGATAAAGGTCATTTACAGAAATCTTACTTTCCACATTTTTAAGCTAAAACGATTGATATTGCTTAAGTTTGGTAACGTTCAATTATGCATTTTCTTGCTAACATTTTGGTATGTAACTTGCCTTTACTTGCCTTAAGATGGAGCTGTCGTAGGAACAAATTTGCTTCCTACTAATGCACGAATGGCGCTTACGGGAAAATGCTAGTGAAACGATGTATAAGAATAATGGAGCTTGAAGCGAGTTCCACCTCAAAACAATTAGCATAGTTTTATTTTTAGCGCTAAAGCGCTGTAAGAAAACCTTTCTGGAAGAATCGTAGTTTTTGATTTACCAAACTTTAACCTTCCGAGTGGCTGCTAATAGTTTGGTGAAGATCTTTGTCGTGGAAATGAAGTCACTTCAAAAAAGACTGTCCATTGCGGAGAGATGACCCATCTTTGATCTACAAATCTAGTATCAAGGAAATATCATCATCATTAAATGATAGAATATCACTAAAATGACTTCTGCAAAAGTATTTTTAGTAGAAAGAGCGCCCATATAATTTGAAAATCCTCATGTCCTAGGTAGAAAACCACGTCGTTGCGTAAACGAGCTCAGTCACAACCGTTATTGTACAGTTTTTTTCCTATTTTGCTTATCTTTGTGAGCTCATTTGATAGGCTAACCCTCTGACTTCCGAGGATCCAACACCACCCACGACACACAACATTATAGCGTCCAGTCGTCTACAATGTAAGCTTCGACACTGTTCTTCATAAAGTCGTAGGGTTTATCTATCTCTAGCGCGATTTCATGCCATTTATTTGAGAGTATGAGCAGTATCGTCTTGGTGGACGATAGACTACCGCAAGTCATTGTGTTTGGCCTCCAAATCTCATTGTTTAACACCACAAGTGAATAGCATGAAGCATGGGCTTTAGACGAAGCGTTGGCGTTTTTTTTCTACTACAGACGACCTTGCTGAAAGCTCTTCTGTCACATTTTGCCAATTACTCACGCTAAAACCTTCTTATCGACAACAAAGATCTAAACTTCAATAGAAAACTGCAGCTATGATTGGAGCGCGCCCACCACCCGGCGACTGCGTTTCATGCGAAGCGAAATATTAGCGCACTTCCCAACATGATAACGATTTCATGTCTGCTCATCAAAAAAAAAAAAAAATAGTGAACTCTTCAATCGATGCCATTTTGAGAGAAAGTCGCTTCTGGAAATAGATGATGATCATTTACTTTCAAATCCATGCTATTTCATTCTCGTTTCATCACGGAACTCTCTACAGTTATTCTATATTATTCTGGAAATATCTTTATTCGAGACTGCTTTTGAAGACTTCGATTAAAATTAGTTCACTTTAACTGCATATTTTCAGCTTTAAGGAGGTCTGTTATGGCATATACAATGTTCTAAACACGTGTTTCAACCTTCCAGCCTCACCAATAGCACGGTGTCTTTCGTTTGAGGCACTCGATTGTAGAGAACTACATCCCTACATGTAAAGGAATCGACGACGAACAACTCACACCTTACGTTTGTCAAGAGAAAACTACCCCTTACAAATGGTTGGCTCAAGCGAAAAGCACCGTGCTACTATGAGGCTGAAAAGCTGAAGCACGTGTTAAGTACATTAGAAGCACCATGATAGGACTCATAAATGTCTTGATATGCTGTGCAGATATTGTGGAGATAATACTGCCTTCTCAAACCCATTCCACTGCTTTCAGTGGAGAGAGCTACAATGAAGTTGTGATTATAGAGTTTCTCAATCTCCATTGAACGAACTCTCAAATCCAGAGGACTTTGGTTTTTGATAGATCCATCATATCCACTTTTATTTTATAAAATTTAGTCAAAACATCTACAATTTAACTTTGAGGTTTTCGACTACGACCGATTTTTTACGGATGACTTCATGGGATCGGCAAAAATAGATATTAGTGAGGTGAAATGGTTTCAGTGAGTAGTGCCCTACTTTTCTTTTCGTTATTTATTCCCTCGTATTTTCAAAACTCCACGTATTCTTTTGTAGATCGGTTGAGAAAACCGTCGAACTATCTGATGATGCGTTACCAGAGGAAGAACTTGGTGCGATTTCGCTAACGATAACAGTTTTTACCAATCACATTAAGCGAGAAGAATGAGGTGAAATGAATACGCAATATTTCATTAATATATTAAAATGAGGTTAATAAGGTCGCTACATTTCTGTTTCTGGTAGGGAGTCATAGAGAGACCTTTTTCTGGACATAAATTTTCCACTAAATTATCAATAAACATTCCGAAGCTCGAATTTTGGAGAATTTAAACTATGCTTGTTTTTCAGAAAGACCATCTTGTAGCGCTGTAGCACTGTGAATTCTAGGTCTTCTCGTAAGTTTTTGCATTAGAACACGTCGAAATTGATTCGCGATAATAGCTATGCTCATCAGTTTTTCGGGCCAGACCGCACCGATTCACTGGAACTTGTTGATAGCCGAAGAGACTGTTGACGCCAAGCGCTACTGTGAGCACTTGGACCGCTGCAATCGAGCTCTGTCACGTCGGCGTCGACGCAATCTTATCCTGCTTCAAAGCTTCATCTTGCCGAATTGGCAAAAAGGAAGTTGACCGAACTGGACTGCTGAATCATCCATGGTACAGTCTTGACTTGTCGCCGTCTGACTATCACCTCTTAAAAGCCGCTAAAACACTTACTGAGCAAGAAGAAGTACTGAGACAACAATCACTTGCGTCGAAGATTGACAGCTTTCTTTGAATTGAAGGACGACAACTTCTATGAGCGTGGTATTGATTTGTTACCTGAGAGATGGCAGAAATATGTTCAGGTTGATGGCGCATACTTTGCATAGTGCTGTTGAGAAAGTTTAATTTTTTCTGGTTAATAAATTTGGTGTTTGCTGCTCTAATGTCAGAACTTATGAAAAAACCCTAGTAAAATTATGTTACACACGTCGCGCATTACCGGCTTATATTTCGCTAGACAGAGCTCTTAGTTTATATTATCATTAGCCATAAAATGACTTACAGTTCAGAAATTTCAAAAGTACACTGGTTTTTTGAAAAGGCTTCTTGAAGCGTTATAGCAGGAAAATAAAATTGCGCTGCGCGCTATCGTGGGTATTTTTCGCAAAACCGAGCTCTTCTGTTAAACTATTAGTAATCGTTCCAAAACGTACTCTCCGGGAAATTTGTAGAAGTCTTCCGTTTTCAGGTGAGCTTTTCACAGCATTGTAGCAGCGAAACTAAATTGCGTTTCACACCTGCTATCGCGCAGATGTTCGTTATTTATTTGGGATTTTCTCCTCCGTTCCGTTGAGTTCTCCAGGTCTTTGAGACCTATTTGTAGAAAGAAGTTTTTTATCGTTTTTTTTTTGGCTCCGGGTTTCTATTTTGATTTTTTTGTCAGTAAAATCCACCAATAAGCCTAAATTTAGGCAGCCAAAGTCTACGCAAGAAAGGCGTATGAGTGTGTAATGAAGTATTGTAGTATCACTTTCATATGTTCTATCTCGCTTTTTCCAGAACGGAGAAAAAATCATTAGTTCAATACCACGAACCCACGTCACATGTGAATCGCGCAACGCAGCTGATCTACCGCTCACGCACCCTTACGAAGCAATGAGCGGCGTGTTTGAAGCTCAATAATATTTTTCCTACTTTTCCTGCTACAGTACAATAAAACGTATTTTTAAAGAGCAAGTTCACTGATGTAGTTACCAAGACTTACATTATCGAATGGCTACGAGTAGTTTCAAGGAAGAGTGCTGACCTGCGTGAAAGATGCGTGTGTGAGATACAAATCTATAAACTCTGTTATTGCGCTGCAAATCCTTTTCCGGCTGACGAATCCGTTCTGGAAATTTCCGAGATTTAGATTATCGAAAGTCCAAGAAAGGAGCTCTGTCTTGCGAAATAAATGCGCAATAATGAGCGACACGCGTGTAACAAAATTCTGTATTTGATGCCACAGCGCTGTAGAAAGGCTTCTAAAAAAAAAGAAACATTTCTGAATTTTCAGGTACAACTCCTCGAATGTTTTCCAAAAGTTTAGTGGAAAGTAATCATCCAACGAAAATTTTCCCTAACAAATATCTGCCCAATGACGGACAATTGCTATAAAATTCTTACTCTGAAGTAAAATACAAAAAATATATAATAAGATAGAAACATCTAGCCAATGTTTTGCACAGTATCGTCAATAAATCGATTGACTTGCCGTCACATTTCATACCTTGGCATCTCGTTTAGCTGATATTGGAAATTTTACGAAAATAATGGAGAAAAGGGAAATTTATTGAAATAATGCAAGCTTTTCAGATGTATTTTCTGTGGCCACTTTGATCTTTCTGAACATCAGTTAAGGTCTTAACGTTTAATTAACAATGAGAACAATTGAAAATATTACACAGTACTCATCCCTCTACATTTCAGTTCGTCCAACGAGCAGTACGCGGTGTTCTTTCTGAGGTGGTCAAAAAGCGAGAAAAATGTACGGTTTTTTAATTGGCTTATGGAACTAGTTGGAAAGAGCACTAACTAGCACCTTGGATTTTCTTCCCACTTGTTTTTAGATCTATATTTTCAAGTAGTGTAGTACTACTCAATCAATGATTCTAAGAGTGGCTAGATTTTTATCTTTTCAAGAGTTTTCAGTTGTACAAATATGGGTTTCGGTAGTCAATGTGGTGCTAGTTGAGGGCCGAAATCTTTACACGAGCTGTGACTCCATAACCCCGCCAGATCCTTACTGCAAATTTAAGCTTGGATGTGAGAAATACAAGAGTAAGGTGAGCTGACGGTTTCCAAAGCTTTGCTTACCCTTTATTTTTAAAAACTGTAGATACATTCGCGTATTAAAGAAAAATTGGTGGCCTAGGTAGAATAGTAGAAGCACGCGCCCTTGAGTGATCAAACTCGGTTTGAACTCCCACTTGGGAATAAAACTTGCATATCATTCAGCTTTATTGGATATTATTTGCAGTGATTTGTATGCATAAATCACACATAGTTCAAATCTTGTCGAAATGTTGATACACGATCTCCAGCGTTTTAGGGCTTTTTTTAATACACATTTTCGATAAAATGTAGCCATAGGTGGGTAATTGTTCAAAGAGCTGTGTTCTCAAACAAAAATGAATGGGATTCTGAATTTTTGCTTTTGTCAAACCATCTATATAATCTAATATTTCGAGATTTCACAAATTTTTACTCATATAATGATATGCATCGCATATCTTCATTTCCGACAA